>BLSH010479914.1:2165933-2183781 GCA_018402905.1 Glandirana rugosa
TTCAGGTTGGGGACTTTTTATTGGGGTGTGGTATTAGGGGGGAGGTGGTTTACTAAACCTGGTCACGTGTTTCGTTCCACATGAACTTTAATGGCATCCCAGTCTTAGTCCGTAGGGTACAATTTTGAGTTGGCCCACCCTTTGCAGCTATAACAGCTTCAACTCTTCTGGGAAGGCTGTCCACAAGGTTTAGGAGTGTGACTATGGGAATGTTTGACCGTTCTTCCAGAAGCGTATTTGTGAGGTCAGGCACTGATGTTGGACGAGAAGGCCTTGCAGTCTCTGCTCTAATTCATCCCAAAGGTGTTCTATCGGGTTGAGGTCAGTCAAGTTCCTCCACCAAACTTACTCATCGATGTCTTTATGGAGCTTGCTTTGTGCACTGGTCCAAATCATTTGGTGGAGGGGGGATTATGGTGTGGGGTTATTTTTCAGGGGTTGGACTTGGCCCCTTAGTTCCAGTGAAGGGAACTCTTAAGGAGTCATCATACCAAGACATTTTGGACAGTTTCATGCTCCCAACTTTGTGGGAACAGTTTGGGGATGGCCCCTTCTGGTTCCAACATGACTGGGCTCCAGTACACAAAGCAAGGTCCATAAAGACATGTATGAGCGAGAGACTGTGAGCTAGGTCTCCTCATCCACATCAGTGCCTGATCTCACAAATGCACTTCTGGAAGAATGGTCCCAGAAGAGTTGAAGCTGCTGCAAAGGGTGGGCCAACTCAGTATTGAACCCTACAGACTAAGACTGGGATGCCATTAAAGTTGTGTGTGCAGGGCTGGATTGGGACACAAATTTGGCCCTGGACTTCATCCAGACCGGCCCACTTTAATTATGCAAACATGTGTAACACCCCCATAGTGATAGGTGCTCTATTTTTGTAGATTTTTGATAGGAGAGGTAAAATCTAGTCAGGCCTAACAGTGAGTGCAGGCCTGGTTGTTTTGATCTAGGCTGGGGAGTGGCTCAGGGAGGGCGGGTGATTGCAGGAAGGAATACTACTCAGATACTCCTCCCTTTTTGGGCTAGGAAAGCTCTGGAAAAGGGGATGGATGAGGAGTTGTCACTTTCTGATGTGTGACAAGGAACCCTGACCAATTCACAGTCTGGATTGGCAGGGGGGCGGGCCTCCTTAAATGCAGTGATCTGCCAGCAGGGGGAGGAGAGTTTGAGTTGAAGAGAGGAGAAAGTAACAGAGGCTGTGGAGCAGGCCTCACCCAGGAGGGAGCCCCCAGTCTTGGGGCCTGGAGGCTTGGGTACAGCCAGGAGTGGAGTTGATTCCTGGAGTAGCACAAGGAAGCAGGAGAGCAGCAGAGTTCTACATTCTAAGAGACTCGCTAAAGGATCTACCGGTTGTCGGTGAGTGACAGACCCTGGGAGCTGGATGAGAAGGCTGGAGCTGGTGGGGGAAGGAGTGTCACTAAATTGGAAAGCAGGCTGGAGCGGCCTGGAAGAGGATGGGCTGGGAGTTGTAGTCCATCAAAACCCCAGTAGCACCAATGTACTTAACTACACAAATGAGGGCCCGTGGCTTCACAAACAGGAGCCCATGGCCCTTACCCGTAACGGGTGGTTCGGAGGTCCTGCTGGCAAAAGCGCAGGCCTCGTCATGGGCTACTTGGGGTGGAGGAAGAAGTGTAATGGTGGCCTGATAAATTGCCTTTCAGGCCAGGAAACTAAGAAGTGTGCTGGAATGAAGTGAGGAGAGGAAGGTCAGCAAGTGTTTGTGCTGGAGGAAGTTGGAGTGTATATACTGCAGAGATATATATATAGAAGGTCCCTTGCCTTGATCTGATTCTTTGGGCATTCCACAGTTAACCCCCATCCAAGTTTATCCCCTCAAATAAAATAACAAAACAAAGTACCGGCCTGTTCCGTGACTCCAGATGTGTGGACATAGTGTGATTGAGGGCAGCGGGCAGATGAACCACAACTACCAGTCCAAAGGGAGACCATGGCTACACACGCACGAAAACAGCATACAAACTATACCTAATTGCTCCAAAAAAAAGTAAAAAAAATTCCACTATTGGGAATAGAACAGGGCATAGCTACACCAGTGCCTATTAATGCAGCCTGATCAGTGCACATCAGCACAGCCACACCAGTATCCATTAATGCAGCCTCACCAGCATCCATCAGCGTAGCCACACCAGTGCCCATTAATGCATCCTTACCAGTGCCCATTAAAGTGGTTGCCAACCTGTGACAACCACTTTAACCTACAGGTAAGCCTACAATAAGGCTTATCTGTAGGTGCACTGCATATCTCCCGAACCTTCACGGTTCAGGAGATATGCAGTGTTTTGCATGTGCCGACGTCGTGTCGGCACATGCGCAGTGAAGAAATGGCCTCCGTGCCGTTTCTCCACTGACCCTGTGCCCTGACTGGCGGCTCCCGTGCGCATGCGCGGGAGTGACGTCATGCGACTCCGGCCAGTCACAGCACCGGAGTCACGACCCCAGAAGGAAGAGGGGCAGAAGATGGACGCGGCCTGGAGCGGGGACATTGCTGGATGCCGCAGGCTTTGTTTGCAGGTAAGTGCCACATAATGGGCTACTATGCGACCAGGTTGTCTTTCTCTCCTTGGTCAACTGATACACGAGGGTAGTTCATAAGGGAAATATTTTAAAAAATTAAAACACACCTACAACTTAATTTCAAAATTTAGAAGCTATCTGGTTTTTAGCGTCACAGTAAACCAGCGTGTTCTGCATTAATAAAAGGGTTGTTCATTTATTTTAATTATTTATATTTGACTTCTGAATCGAATATTTGCCAAACATTCACTGCAAGTGACTCCTGGTGGTGTTTTGAATGACAGTGATTGATTAATGGCCAGTGATTGTCTGGTCAAAGTCACAATCATTACTTTATAAATGTGCCCCAAAGGCATCATTTAAATGGGTGTATTGATTAATATACCTTTGTGAAGGTCCATTTTGACCCATGTGGGATGCACAGGTATTCCATGGAGGTACAGAAGTCTGTTTAAATCATCCCACATTGGTGAAGAAGGACCTTTGCACAAGTGTACAGATCATACCGCCCATGTGAGAAATTGTTAGTCTACTCTACCAAAAAGTGATGTACAGTATCTCACAAAAGTGAGTACACCCCTCACATTTTTGTAAATATTTTATTCTATCTTTTCATGTGACAACACTGAAGAAATTACACTTTGCTACAATGTAAAGTTGCGAGTGTACAGCTTGTATAACAGTGTAAATTTGCCGTCCCCTCAAAATAACTCAACACACAAGCATTAATAAAATATTATTTTGTATAATCTCTAATATGTTTCTCTTTTACAAGCATATTGGTTTCCATGCTCAAATTACACAATGTGAAATATTTGATTGTCACCCACTTTTGTGTATTGCTCAACAGTATTTGCTTGGGCTCTCTTGTTTTTTTACTTTAACTTTGAAATCGAATAAAAAACATTGGAAACTAACAAATATATAAACTATACATTACCTTTCATTGAATGTGTGATTCATTCCAACTTCTATTTTTTTTTTTTTTTTTTTTTTAATCGCAGTAACTCAACAGAGCTTTATTGAAGCTTTAAAAAATATATTGGGCCCTTTTCACCTTGATATCTACCTACAGCAATAAAACCTATTAGATATCTCTGACAGCAAGAACGAGCCTGATGCATGAGCTCCTCTTATAGAATCTACTGCAGGTAATTTGAGGAATCAGATTCAAGAGGCAGCTCCAGCAATTCATTGTGAAGCACGAGGTCTACAGTGAAGGAGCAGATGTCTCCACGGACTCCCGAGAACTCTTGCGCACATCTTGTATGTGCTCTAAGGTAGAAGCTTCTCTCTCTGATCTCCATGCGTTATCACTCAGAGCATGAATTTTTCATCTTCTGTCCTACATGTTTGTGGCAGTGTATTTGGCTGTACAGCCACATCATAAATATCGTAGCCTTTAATATTCTCTGATGTTGCACCCGGTGTCGAGAGATGCTTCTGTGAGCAGAACCGTTTTAAATGGAATTTGAAATAGGAAGAAAAGTTTTTATATTCAAACTTCCGAGGTTAAAATAATTTGTCCTTCAAGAAGAGATCAGGGTCAAGGAAACACCATGGGAATAAGTTAGAAACCAAGGCATTTATGCCATCCAGTGTAATTGATCTTTAACCAGGGAGATTGCAAGCGGGATATAAAAGGAAAGTCAGAGTGGTCTTTATTTTTTTGTCTGGAATGAACTGGTAAAACTATGATAAAACTATAAACTGGTAAAAAAAATCAACCACTAACCAGTTCATTGTTTATTTGCAGAGGGTGCAGCCTCCCAGGATCTCTGCCCTGTATGTTCACCCAATGTAATTCCATAGAATATTTCACTTTTAACAGTACAGGGGATTGTGGAAGACGAATACCCGCCTTCCACTACAGCCAACATTTTGGTTAGCTTTGAGTAGACTGTAAAATAGTCTTTTTTTATTGCTCTCCTTCTTAATTCCTGTATCATCAACAGGAACAAGCATTAAAGTACAAGTTTGTGTTTAATTTACAACCCCCCCAGCTGCCTTTCCCTAGCCTCTTCAATACAGTCAACTGCCTTGCAGGTCCATACCTAACTCCTATGACAACTGAAGCCTGGCTGGTGAAGATCTACTGCCAGACTGTCCATGCCTGTGCATGAACATTGCATTGGCTATCCTATTCAAGTCTATGAGATGTTAGTGTGCAGGTGTGGGCTGGGTGGCATTAGGTTTTTACCTTCCAGGCTGCAGCCATCAGAGGAGGTAAGTACAGACCTGCAGGGAGGGCGGCATAGCTGATTGTATTGAGGGGGCTAAAAGGGAAAGGGGGGCAGTGGCAATTTTAGATTAACTTATAATTTAATGGTATTTTTTTTAAGAAGAGTAAAAAAGGATGAGAAATTCTGCCAAGGTTTCCACTGCTGTGTGTGCCCCAGTTTGTGAGGTTTTTCTTCTTCCCTGTGAGGTCTTACCCTTCCCCATTCTAAAAAAAAGTTTGGATTGGACTTGGGCTAAAACGTACCTTATTGGGTTGTAATTTTTTTTAATGCACCATTTCTAGAAGTGCCCGTATTCCTAATTTTATTTTATTTTTTGCATTTTAAGCTAATAATTTTTTTCTTCCATGGGTGAAAGGAAATAAATTAAAAAACCAACGCACATAAACACCCAGAAACTTGCTAATATTTCTTCTCCATTGGGAGGGCTAGCAATGTGAGAAAATGTTAGGCATCTACAAACATGTTCCAGAGCTTAAAGAGGTTCTTCAACCTCTAGAAAATAAATAGTCAGCAACTACAAATACTGTAGCTGCTGACTTAAAATAAAGACACTTACCTGTATACAAATAGTATCACCCCACCAATATAGGAGACACCATGTAGCGCTAAGAAAAAAGTTCAATTCAAATGTCCTTCATCTGAGTGAATCCAAAGGAAAATCTTCATATGGATCATATACAATACAATCTTCTTACTCTCCCTCTAAGAATCTTACTCACCAGAGTTGTTTGCCTCACACTCTCGTGTTTGGCAGCCTCGCTTGTTTGCCACACAGGGCTCCTCACATAGGTCTCCCAGATCACTCCGGTCGGCACTGCTGTGGTTTGTTCACTGCGATCTCCCGCCTTGGTCTTTCAAACCTGAAGTTTCAGGTCAGAGGTGAGTGGGGAGGAAGTAGAGAAGAGCTGTTGCTGGAGCTTTACCACAGAGGAGCTTGAAGTTCCATCTCTTGATGAACGAGGTTTGAAAGACCAAGGCGGGAGAGACGATCAAATCGCAGTGAACAAACCACAGCAGTGCCGACCGGAGTGATCTGGGAGACCTATGTGAGGAGCCCTGTGTGGCAAACAAGCGAGGCTGCCAAACACGAGAGTGTGAGGCAAACAACTCTGGTGAGTAAGATTCTTAGAGGGAGAGTAAGAAGATTGTATTGTATATGATCCATATGAAGATTTTCCTTTGGATTCACTCAGATGAAGGACATTTGAATTGAACTTTTTTCTTAGCGCTACATGGTGTCTCCTATATTGGTGGGGTGATACTATTTGTATACATGCATGAGGGTTTAATTGTAGCGGCTATTTTAAGCATATATATGTTTAAGGCATGATGACGCCTATCTGTTAAATAGCGCAGATTCAGAGATCTATTATTAGGAGGGCGCCTATTGAGTGATCATATCTGATATATTCTATAAGGACACTTACCTGTCCAGGAATCCAGCAACATCCTCACCCGAGCTGGTTTTTCACCAGTTTTGAGTCCCCAGTGCAGATATGTCTAGAGGTTCCTTACTCCTCCTGTCATATTGTTTTTAGGGTTCCTTACTCCTCCTGTCATATTGTTTTTATAGGGTTCCTTACTCCTCCTGTCATATTGTTTTTATAGGGTTCCTTACTCCTCCTGTCATATTGTTTTTATAGGGTTCCTTACTCCTCCTGTCCTATTGTTTTTATATCCAGAGCTCGTTTTATACTTTTTAAATGTGAGTATTGATAATCCCCTTTTGTTCGAATAAAATTCTTTTCAAACGGTATCATACTATGTTGGCCTCTTTCCTCTCATGTCATATATGCTGAGCGTTGGATCAACCTTGTGGGCCATTCTTGATAAGGATTGGAGCTTTTTGCTGTTCGAATACTCTTCGTTTCACTGCTGTCCATGATGACCTGTGGATACCATTACCTGCAAAGTGGATTTTGACCCATGCGCATTACCTACCAGAGTCTGGTAAGCTTACATCTTTTACTAGAAATGAATTATCACTAGGATTTTCGTTTGGCGGTGAATTCTAAAAGAATTCCAACATATCTCCAAGTAAAGGTTTCCTTTTTCTTGGTTGGTTCTACCTTGGATATCTGAGGGTGTATTCCCCGACTTACAGGATTTGAGAATCCATATTGGGATTGGAAAGTGACATTAAGATTGTGACACCACTCCTTTTTAAAGGAAAAACATTTTTTGTTTTTGTTTGGTTTGTGTTGCATATGAAGTATATTTCACCTCTTACCTTCTTAATAACTTGGTCTTGGCGCTGCATTTATTTTATGTCTAGTGTGTGAAGCCAGATATGACTCCTTGCGACTTCATAATGTGCACGTGCGAATCGTGCTGCATTTTGTGAATGGTGACGCATCCTCTTGGGACCTGTGACGTGTCGCAAAAGGTTATGGGCAATGAGGGGAGAGGGACAACTCCCAGTGGAATCGCTTAGGCGATTCCAGCGGATGTGGTAGTGGGTACCTTCCAAAACTAGGTACTCGCACCCCCCCCCCTAAAAAATAAACCCACAATATTGGTGGGGGGGATTCTTAAAAGCTGAACTTCCCATTTAGGGTGAAGTTCTGCTTTTAGATGACTAGGACTATGCGTCTACTGCTACGTATAGGATCATTTATAAAAATTGGTTGAAACATTGGTTTTATGAATACATAGGGTTACATGAATACAATAACCTTATTTGGAAACACAAAATGTACACTCAAAAGTTGAGATGTTTGAAATAAAAAGAAATTGTCCAAAAAAAAAAAACTGCGCAAATTTATATTGTGTTTTTCTTACTGTTTTTTTTACTTATCATTGGTGAATAACATTATACACAGGAAATTAGGTTACTGTTGATTTTCTGAACTGGCTCCTAATAAAACTATTTAATCTGCTGAACGTGTTCTTTTGTGTATTCAAACTGCTGTGTGTATGTCTCTGAAATTATTTACGTAAATATGATATTGGAACACTGAGGCATCCAAATCGATTTAGATTTTTGAAGTAAGGTAAATCACACAATTTTAAGGGATTTTTTGCACAGGGGGGGTTTTAGGTATCTTGGCTGCCAGATTGTTATCTCCATAATCCAGATGATAAAAATATATCAGTTTAGTAAACAGCTTTACCTATTTCTTTGTATTTTTACAGGTCAACGGGAAAAGTGCTGTTCAATGAAAATCGTTGGTATGCGTATGTGATAAGCAAGAGGAAGGATAGATAAAAAGGAATGACAAAACACAAAAGAAGCGATGGCGGACCAGGAATGGAGAATAAAGAACATCTGCAGGAAACAGCTCAAATATGTAAACTTCTAATGCTGTGCAAGAAATGCTGTAACTGTTCAGAAGTCAGAAAGTGCACTGAGGCCTCAGCTTGCAATTGGTTTTGATGGTCTCCGATGCTGGGCCATTCAGGAGATGAGGAAACTGCAACTATATTTAGCTTGTGGAGTGACCAGGTGGAGAGAACAAATACCAGAAAAAGCGAGAACTACTCAGCGGGTAGGCAATGTCCCCTGAGCCATTTTAAATGTTTGACTGCATTACACCTTTAATTATATGCTTCCATAAGCTAGTTTTACTGGCTCAATCCATGATAATAGATCCCTGGGGAGCCCTATTCCTAGAGTGATGACATAACATGCATTTTAAAGACAAGGAAAGAGAGGAAGAATAGGAAGGAGAAGAAGGAATGGAAAAATTTGGTACAGAAAGAGCAAAAGGAAAAGGGAAGAAGAAGGTAAGAACCCCTGGGGTTTTGATAGATAACAGAAAGAAGGATACCTAGGTTAGGGTAGAAAGAAAGGGTACTATATGGAAGGGCTACATGCAAGTCATTTGTAAAGAAAAAAGATTTAGGCCTCATACACACGGACGTTTTTTTTTACGCTGGCGTTTTCTGGCATTTTTTGCAGCTCTCCATGTTAGTCAAGGGCCCCATAAAAACATTGGCGTTTTTGAGCTGTATATGGCGTCGGCGTTAGTGAGCTGAAAGTAGAACCCACGGCCATCGCGTTCTGAGGCTGTAACGTTTTGGCATTTTTTGACGCCGGCGCCGCAAAACGCCAACTAACACCAACAAACGGCAACTAATATTGTACCGGAGTTTGCCGGCGTTTTCTGACGCCGACGTTTTTAGGTTGAAAAATAGCAGAGGGGTGATTTTTTTTAAAAAACGCCTATTGACGCCGACGCTCACTTACGCTCACTAACGCTGATGCATAACGCCGAAAAACACAGATTTTTTTTCCTTGACGTCGGGCCCGACGTTTTGTTTATTTTTAAAGATACGCCCGTGTGTATGAGGCCTAAAGGTGAGATGTAGGGTCCAGTGGTTTTCTCTTGTCCTCCATAACAGACCGGTAGTCCTATATCAAGGTCTCACACCAATATGTTCTTTACTAGCTTGCCTGTGCCCTTCCTATATTCATATTACTCATACTCATGAATTAAACTGGTTCTATGCCCTAAATGCAGGCAAGATATTGACAAGGAAGGAAAAGAAAGTGAAGAAGGAATGGAAAAAAGTAAGTAGAGAAAGATAAATGACAAGGGAAAGAAAGGAAAGAAAAAGGAAATAAACCCCGGGGAATTGGATAGATAACAGGGAGAAAGATACTCCGTATAGGGTTGAACAAAAGAGTTGCTATAAGGAAAAACAAGACAGAGAGTAGGGATACAGGCAGTCCCTGGGTTATAAGGACAGGTTCTGTAAGTTTGTTCTTAAGATGAATTAGTATGTAAGTTGGAATAGGTACATTGTTTAAGTGTAACTCCAGCCAAATTTTGGATAGATAGCATAGGGAAAGGTCAACACCCCTATAATGTTTGTTTTGCTGTCTGTGCCCCTGTTCAGAAGATTTCTCCTCACTTTCTGTCCCTGTGACAATTGGATTTTGAAAAATGTGGGTTGTTGTGGAAACAAGGATTGGTGATAAAGCTTCGGTGGAGACAACTTTTTCCCATGATAACCTTTACAGGAGTGAATTTCCCTTCCTAGGGGGAGATTTCCTCTGACTTCCTGTTGTCTCCCCCTGTTTGTAAGTGTGAGTCGCATGTAAGTCAGATGTATGTAAATCGGGGACCGTCTGTATATTCAAATAGTTTCAAGGATATGAGAAATGGTATTAACATAAATACACACACGCACCCACACTGGTTGACCTGGATTTATACTTTGAACTTATACTGAACTTTGTAACTATGTATGTAGAGAAACCCTGGGGGTTTGATAGATAACAGGGAGAAAGACAACCAAGATAGGGTAGAAAGAAAGGGGTGCTATAAGGAAAAACAAGACCAAGAGAAGTGGCACATTCAAGTAGTCTGTTAGGGAAAAAAAGATGCAGGTCATAGGGTGTAGGGTCCAGTTACATTCTCTTACCTTTCGTAACAGACCAGTAGTCCTAAACCAGGCTCTGACACCAAAGTGTTCTCTACAGGTTTGGCTATGGCCTTCTATATTATTATTCATATTACTGATATTCATGAATTAAACAGGTACTGTGCCTTAAATGCAGGCAAGGTACTGACATATATCTGGTTAGCCTTGGAAACAACTTAGATGTGTTATTGATTAAAGGCCAGAATTGGTGCATGAGCAAACCACTTGCTGGCCAAAGGGTTATTTTTGGCCCATGTTGCTGCTTTCCTGTCATGTACAACCTTTCAGCTACCCTAGATACAACCTTGGCTTCCTGGTGTCGCTCCATCTTTCTACTACCAGCCTCAGACATCTACCTGTGTTACAATGCCGCCTGTCCTGACCACTACTCTTCACTGTTGCCTAACAATTTTGTACTTTAATTTCAGTGCCCATCATTGCTCAACTGGTAAAAAACTCAAGGTTGCATTCTAGAAGAAACCCACATGCAGAGTTTCCTGGTAAAGACAGGGCTTTGTGTCTCAAGTACACCATACCTAACCCTACAAAGAGGGTTCACACTATACTATAACATGGACATTACTCAATATATTGGCATATCTAGCTAACGTGTGAGTGCCAATATGTGGAAAACTGCAATCCTTGGTAATAATAACAGTTTTAAAATTGCTTGTTGAACAGTTACATAAACAGGGTAGATCTGAAGGTGAAAGTCAACATATGGTCTTGTGGGAAAAACTTATATTTCGATTTACTGTGGCACTCAAATAGAAAACACATTTGCCTTAAATCAAATATCTTCTGATGTATATTTGTATGCCTGAAGTCTCTGAAGGTCAAGTGGACCATTCATTAGCCTACACTGGAATGGCCCGTTGAGTGAACATCAAGGTAAGGTGTGACGATGATCAGAATGGAAGTCTCCTTCTGCTAAGTGCTCTGTTAGAAAGACATCAGAAGGACAAAGCTGGGGTCTCCTAGGACCATACCCATAGCCTCAGCTATAGCAGAGGACACTTAAAGGACGATTTCAGCTGGTGCACCTGAGGATTTTAACTTCTTTACGAGGCAAAATACAGTGCATGATGCCATGGGATATTTGCTTTAATTATTCACAAAGTCTAACCTTTTGAACTAAGTCTACACAATTTTGTGGTTAACAAGGTCACAGACCCTTTAGCTAATGGTTTCTTGTAAAATTTCCATTTGCTACAAATTGGAGGTTATGATTCACTATGAAATGAAAATCATTTGTTCCTGGTGTAGATTTAAAAAAAATGTAATCTTAAAATAATGATATTTAGTTCATTATAGCACCTGCTATTGTAAGAAATTGCTATCATTTTTAAAAAATGACTTCATTGTTTTTGCACTTCAGTGCCACTGATCACCTGTATCCCATTTGCAGCCACTTCCTATCTACATTCCAGCAATGGCTGCATGGCCTTTTCAGGACGAGTTTACTGATGGTGATAACAATGGACTATTCCTGTATAATCTGTTGTGTGTAAACTGCCACTTGTTCTCTTCACCTGCCATGTGACAGAGTGACAATAGAGGAGTACAACTGGGAAACAGGGATAAAGCGTTGTCACCCTATAACAGGAAATGCCTGATTGAAGACTTTCATGGCAGAGACAGCAAATTAAAAGCGTAGAACATTTCTTTAAAGGAGAAGTACTGTATAGCCAAAGCTTTATTGGCTATACTTCTCCTATGGATCACAGGAGTGCAGTTTGTTCTGCCCCCATTTTCCCCCTGTTTTCAGCCGACACAGAGCCGGTCCAGGCTCTGAAACAATCCCAACCATATGGTCGGAATCCACCCAGAAGTCTGGACAGGCAGTTGGCTCAGCCTTTCAGCCAGCCATCCACCAGTGAGAGCTGGAGGGGCAGAGCGGCGAGCCGGTGGCTGACAATTACAACACTCTGCCCAGAGCAGAGGGGAGAACTGAACGATCAGTGGTATTTGATTACTCAGCTCTCTGTGCAGAGATGGCGGGGACAGATGCAGCATCGGATCAATGCTGAATCCACCTAGGTGAGCATAATGTATTTATTTTTGTATAGCCCAGACATCTATTTAACTACTTGCCGACCACTTGTACCGCCGTCATTGTACATCAGCCGTGCGTACGCAATTTGGGGGTGAGCCCGCTGCGCTCTCCGCGAGCGCCCCCATGGGTTGGGCGGACTCGATGTCCAGTGATTGCCTGTTACAGGGGCAGAACAGTGATCCGCCGATGTAAACACGGCGGATCCACATTCGGTCAGGGGACAGGACACAGATCTACTGTTCCCAGTGATCGGGAACAGTCAGATCTGTCATGCCCTAGACAGCCCAGCCCCCACACAGTTAGAACACAGTGAGGGAACACACTTAACCCCTTGATCACCCCCTAGAGTTTAACCCCTTCCCTGCCAATGACATTTATACAGTAATCGGTGGCTATTTAAAGCTCTGATCGCTGTATAAATGTCATTGGTCCCAAAAAAGTGTCAAAAGTGTCAGATCTCTTTGAAAGTGGTATCCTCTTTTAAATATTGGGGTGGGGGGGGGTTGATCATGACATTATCAAATAAGGAAGTTCTAAAGGCTAATATAGACCCCCTGAAATCAAGCTTAAGCTCAATGTCTGGGCCAGGCTCCCATTATCTGTGGCTGGTCGGATAAATCTGATCAAGATGATCCTTCTTCCCAAATGTCTGTACTTAACCTCCCACATTTCCACGGTGGTAACCAAGTCATTCTTTAAAACGCTAGATGCAATGCTTACTTCCTTTATTTAGGCAAACAACAGGCGGGAATTGAAATTCTATGTACTGCAATGACCTAAGGACGAGGTTGACATGGCGCTTCCTAACCTGTATTACTACTACCTGGTGGGACAGTTACGCCACCTTGTTGATTGGTTGGCACCTGGGGTAGTGGAATCACATTTGGCAACTGTCCTTCAATTAAAACACTTGTTAATAGCCTTGGAGGCACCCCTGGACTTAATGCCAAGGGTTCATCTGCCAATCTTGACTCTAGCCCGACAGGTTAGCTAAACGCCTTGACGGATTTGATGACATAAACACGGCTCTACCACTATGGCATAAGCTCATGTATCCTCATATGTTGAACTTTGCCAACAGTGCCTTCTGGGAATGTAAGGGTTTGACTCTGATAGATGACATATATACTGGGATGTGTTGGCTTCCTTTGCTGAGTTGCAAAGAAAATATGATCTCCCTCAAACAGTATTCTACAGGTACCTTCAACTTTGCCATGCCCTACAAGCCCAATTTGGAATTAACACACCCTGGTTTTCAGACTACCCCTTGATAGGTATGTTAAGGCCTCAAGGCCCAAAGGGCTTAATTTCTGATGTTTACTCCCATCTTCTGTGTAAGTCAGTCATTAGTACCCCTCTGGCAGTTCAGGCTAAGTGGCAGATGCTTGTACCTGACTTATCAGAGGAAGACTGGGAGGAACTGTGCTCCTCTCATTTAACTGTCTCACTGGTGGTAAATAATAAATTAATCCAATTGTATGTGTTGCATCAGTCCTATCTATCGCTGGTGAGGATACATGCAATGCACCACATTCCTACACTGGGTTGCACTAGGTGCACTCATCAAAGGGCTGATTTTAATCATATAATGTGGTTATGTCTGGTTATAGCTGACTATTGGAAAAGGATACTTGCAATATTGTCACAAATTCTCTCGGTCCCAGTGCCATGTAGCCCACAAATATGTTTACTGGGTATTTTGTTGAGAGAAGCACTCTTCTTGGCTCGCAAAGCCATAGCAATTAAGTGGAACCAAGCTACTCCTCCATCTACCCAAGAGTGTCTCCAGTTGGTGAACCAGCTCCTTCTATTTGAAAAAATCATCTATGAGCATAGGGGATGCCCCACTAAATACAATAAGGTATGGGGCCCTTGATGCTCATCCACTATCACTATAATAACTGCATGAGAGTCTGGAATATATACTTGGTTTGAAGCTCAGGCTATACTCATACACCCATGTCTGACAACTGCTGTCTGCTACCCGACTTAATGCTTTTCAGGCGTTAAGTGATTGTATGTTATCCATTTCTATATAAACTGTATTACTGATTTCTGTACAAGCTACTGTGAAATGATACATAATTGTGTACTGCACTGTATTTGGTCAAAATGTCTTTCTTTTGTGCATCTTGTCAATAAAAAGAGTTAAAAAAAAAGTGTCCGATCTGTCCACGGCACTGTTGCGGTCCCCATAAAAATCGCAGATCGCCGCCATTACTAGTTTAAAAAAATAAAAAAATAAAAATGACATAAATCTATTCCCATAGTTTGTAGATGCGATAACTTTTGCTCAACCCAATCAATATACGCAATATATCAATATATATATTGCGATTTTTTTTTACCAAAAATATGTAGAAGAATATATATTGGCCTAAACTGATGAATACATTTGTTATATATATATATATATATATATATATATATATATATATTTGTTTTGTATATGTATTATAGCAAAAAGTAAAAAAAATGCTTTTTTTTAAATTGTCGCTGTTTTCTTGTTTATAGCGCAAAAAATAAAAACTGCAGAGGTGATCAAATACCATTAAAAGAAAGCTCTATTTGTGAGCAAAACGGACATCAATTTTGTTTGGGTACAACGCCGCACAACCGCGCAATTTTCAGTTAAAGCAACGCAGTGCCATATCGCAAAAACTGGCCTGGTTAGGAAGGGGGTATGTTCACGTGGTAAAGAGCTTCCGATGGGAGCCTGACACACCGCACCACAGATCATCGCGATCGTGAATTATCCTGAAAGACATCAATGGACGTCCAGTCTTGATAACTAAACCACCGCCCAGCCGTCATTTGTCTATAGGCCAGACGGAAGTGGTTAAAAAAAAAAAAGCCTTTAACATCACTTTAAGTGTCACTAAATTCACATCATAAAAAAAATATCAATAAATGGTGTATTACATGCTGTTCATACTCACTCCGTCGCTATGGGATTCATTTTCTGTGTTCTGCAAAAAACCTGGTAGATCCTGCTACTCTCTATCTCCACCTTCTCTTCATGTCCCCAATTCAGCTAGGTATTTTGCAGCTATGGTGGCAGCTCTGCACATGCTCAGTTTTCATTGAGTTTCTATGCTGAGCATTTCCTCCCATTCACATCTGAGCAGCCCATGTGACTATAGAGTCACACATGTGGGCGTATACACAGTGGTAAATGACGGCCCCCTTCCTCCCTCCTCCTCCAGGACCACTAAACAGCTAAACACAATGGGGGCGGGATAATACATGTAAGTTAATGGTGTCTTCACCTCCCTCTTATTCTAAGACACAGGCTGGAGCGTCACACAGCCTTATTGCTAAAAAATAATAAAGATTTGATTTCAAATATATATTTGTATGACAATTTAAAACAGTTTATTGATATTAATTATTTATTTTTACTCTGTATTTCAAAGGCTGTTTCTTTTATTTTGAACATGTGACCAGCAGCAGAGGACTAGAAGCTCCTCCGGCTTAAGTTTCCCTGCGGACAGGCTGGGAGAGAGCTGGGTCACGTGACAGCTGTATATCGATTCGGGAAAAGGTACTTTGATTTTTTTTTTTTTTTAATCAAAATAATTACAGTGCTATCATCCATTTACAAAAATAGAAGGGATAATGTAGATTAAACAATGTCTATTTAGAATCACTTTAAAAAAACTCACATTCTCCAAATTTTTTTACATTTTTAATTTTTTTAAAGCAAATTTCACCTAATCAGCTCATGAAGTGAAATTAAGTTTTATACTTCTGCAAAATCACATCTGCCAAAATCACCCCGCCCATTCTGTTATCTCATATTAATGCCAATATTAATGCCATATTAATGCCAATGCATGCAAGCATGTGTACATCACTATGTATTTGTAAATATTTCTGCATGAATGGGTCTTTGAACATGCCAGCATACTTATCCTGCATTTCCTACCACGCCATTATTTCTGCCCGTCTCTATGTCTTGTCTGCCTTTCTGCCAGACTGTTTCAGGGAGCGAGCCAGTCTGTCTTCCCGTGTCAGCGCCAAGAACCAACAAGAGCCAACCTTCCTGCCTTGTATCCCTTCCAGTCTTTCTGTGGCATACTCTCTAGTATTGTCCTGACAAATATTACAATTAGGAGAGAAATAAAATATATTTGTTTTCCCTTTTATCCCACAAAATATTATTTCCAATGTGCAAGCTGTGAATGTGACAATGGCAGCTCTCCATGATTCAGAAGCAAATGTGAAGCTTTATTAGTGCGCAATGTTCCGGAGAAGATAGGTAAAGTAACTTTTTGGAGTTGTCTAAATATAAATTGGGCCGGCCATCA
Organism: Glandirana rugosa; assembly: GCA_018402905.1. Classification (NCBI taxonomy): domain Eukaryota; kingdom Metazoa; phylum Chordata; class Amphibia; order Anura; family Ranidae; genus Glandirana; species Glandirana rugosa. The sequence continues at coordinate 2,182,457 of BLSH010479914.1, forward strand.
TTTTTTTTTCAACTTTTGGAGTGTGATGGGAAGTTTCATATTTCCTTTTTAAAACTGGTTTACAATATCTAATAAAGCCTCCAAAGCCTAGTTACCTTAGCTGACTACATACCAAAGGAATGTCATTACAAACTGACCAAGTGCTTAAAAGGTCATATTGCAGTGGGGGTTGACCATTTGCTTACACATAAGTCCTATATACTGCAGCTATAATTTGGAATATTCAGTCTCTACTAGGGCGAGCATGCGCCTGGGTCCGATCATCTGTGCCACACCCTATGAAAACAGGCGGGACTCTGTGGCAAAACAGCATTTTTAGTTAAGGTGGATGTACACCCTCACATATACCCAGTGAAGTGAACAGCCTCAGATGATACACAGAGATGAAACAAATCCTCCCACATAAGTTGTACATGTATATCTTCTGTCTTCAGCTTTATATACTGTTTAGAAAGTGCACGTCCTGTTAGAATTTTCTCTTCTTGGTTCACCTGTGGGCGTGGATTCTTGCCATACACTGTGAGACTGCTGATTGGAGGAAAGGCACACACCCCCTCTCCACATAAGCAGAAAAAGGAAGAAACAATGCAGAGCTGTGCTGTGACTAGACCAGCTCTCTGCTAATCTATTTATAGCACCCGCTCTGACACAAAATGTATTTATTACAGTTGACGAAGAACTGAGCAGGAGAAAGCTATGGGACTTTAGTCTTTGAATAGAAATAAGAAAACACTGCAGATATATGTGCCCAGCTCAAATTGTATGAATGGGGTTTACAACCACTTTACGTATTCTTGTTATATTTTCTAATACTATTACATAGGTATCTATCATTACTTGACCACTTTTACGATCGCCCTATTGTAGCTTTAATGCTACAGGGTGGACACTGTGTGCAGCATCACATATATATATATATATATGTATATATATATATATATATATATATATATATATACCAGTGGCTCCTGCACAGCAGGGGCCGATTAGGGGGTACCGCATACTCGATGTCCTGCTGATCATTCTGTACACAGGCAGAACGTCAGTCTGCCTATGTAAACTAGGCAGATTGCCGTTCTGTCAGTAGGGATGACATGGATCCTGTGTTCCTGCAAAGCAGGGACATGGATCCATGCTTTCCCCTAGTAAAAGCACCTCCCCCAGAGTGCACAAACACTAGCAAGGCACACAGTTAACCCTCTCATCTCCCCTGATGTTAACTCCTTCCCAGCAAGTGTCATTAGTACAGTGACAGTGCATATTTTAGCACTGATCACTGTATTAGTGTCACTTGTTCCCAACAAAGTGTCAAAACTGTCAGTTAG
>BLSH010479914.1:2189522-2202153 GCA_018402905.1 Glandirana rugosa
TTTGTCAGAATTTGTGGGTTTTTTTTTTGTTCACCCACCTCTTAAGGATTGACCACAAGTTAACAATAGGATTAAGGTCTGGGGAGTTTCCGGGCCATGGACCCAAAATTTCAATGTTTTGTTCCCCAAGCCAATTTGTTATCACTTTTCATTATGGTGAGGAGCTCCATCATGCTGGAAAAGGCATTGTTCATCACCAAACTGTTCTTGGATGGTTGGGAGGAGTTGCTCTTAGAGGATGTTTTTGTACTATTATTAATGGATGTGTTCTTAGGCAAAATTATGAGTGAGCCCACTCCCTTGGCTGAGAAGCAACCCCACACAAGAATGGTCTCAGGGTGCTTTACTGTTGGCATGGCACAAGACTGATGGCAGTGCTTACTTTTTCTTCTCCGGACAAGGTTTTTCCCGGATGCCCCCAACAATCAGAAAGGGGATTCATCAGAGAAAAATGACTTTACCCCAGTCCTCAGCAGTCCAATCCCTGTACCTTTTGCAGAATATCCATCTGTCCCTGTTTTTCCTGGAGAGACGTGGCTTCTTTGCTAACCTTTTTGACAATGGGCCATCCTCTAAAACTAAGGTAAGATGAAGTACATACACAGACTTTTTTCTTTCTTTAATTCTTTTTTTAACCTTATGGGGTTTATTTATAGCAAATTTGCTGTGTACATGCCTCTAGATCAGTGGTTCTCAACTCCGGTCCTCGGGACCCCCCAACAGGCCAGGTTTGCAGGATAACTGAAATACATCACAGGTGATATCATTTGCTGCTCAGTGATTGCAGTGTTCTAGTCTGCATCTCCCCAAGGTAATACTTAAAGTCTGGCCTGTTGGTGGGTCCCGAGGACCGGAGTTGAGAACCACTGCCCTAGCGAATAATCGGCATAATGTGTCTAGTAGGTTATCATTCCTATGATCGTGAGCTCCATCTAGTGGCCAAAGTGCAGAATTGTTCCAACTGTGGTATTTCAGAAAACTACTGCATTATGGCCACTAGATGGAGCTGACAATCATAGGTAATAATAAACCTATTACACACATTACGATGATGATTTGTTATGGATGTGTGAATAGTTGATGCAATCACACAGCAATTTCTTTGCATAAATAGATCCCACAATGAAAAGCACTCTATGAAATGGGGAAGTGGAGGACCTTTCATGCATCCGCCTGTCCTCCATTCATATAGTGCTTTTCATTCCATGAAGTGATGGTACAACTTTTATGAATGGAGCAGGGGCAGAAAGGGCAGATATAGTTGGCACTAAAGCCTATGACAAGTCCAGTGGCTTATATTACCCCCACAGCACCAGAAGATCGCAGCTACTGGGGTATCCAGAGGAGAAGAGGAATGAAGATTTCAATGATTATAGCAGCCGGTGCAGAGGAAACTTCTTATTTATTGTAAGTACACTGGTAAAAAAAAAAAACACTAAACGTTGGCTTCAAAGTACCCAGACATTACACAGCTTCCTATCATTAATGTGTTTTGGATCTGTATTAAATTAAATTGTAGAAACACTTTAAATTTCAGCACTTCTGTCTTGCAGAACTGGGCCCTTGGTTTGAATCCAAGTGAGAACACTATCTGCATGGAGTCTGCACGTTCTCCCGATGCTTGTGTTGGTTTCCTCCCCTGTACTCCGGTTTCCTCCCACATGCTGGTAGCTTCATTGGCTTCTATGTGAATCGGCCCTAGTATGTGAGATAGGGACCTTAGATTGTAAGCTCCTTGACAGCAGGGACTGAAGTGAATGTACCGGATGTAAAATGCTGCGTAATATGTTAGCGCTATATAATACCTGTAATAAATAATATAAATAAATGTTGTTAAAGTGGTGGAACTGCACTGCATCTGAGCACCAAAAGCACTATTTAATTCATATTAACCACTTGCCCTCCAGAAGATTTACCTCCCTTTAAGACCAGGCCATTTTTTTGGGAAACGGCACTGCATTAATTTAACTAACAATTGCGCGGTCGTGCGACCCTGTACCCAAATACGATTTATGTCCTTTTTTCCCACAAATAGAGCTTACTTTTGGTGGTATTTGAACACCTCTGTGTGCGCAAAAAAAAGACCGACAATTTTTTAAAAAAAATATTTTTTACTTTCCACTATAAAACATATCCAATAAAAAAAAATGTAAAATCTAATTTCTTCATCAGTTTAGGCCAATATGTATTCTGCTTCATATTTTTGATAAAAACATTCCCAATAAGCGGATATAGATTGGTTTGTGCAAAAGTTATAACGTCTACAAACTATGGGATATTTTTTTTTTTTTCACTAGTAATGGCGGCATTCAGCGACTTACAGTGGGATTCCAATATTGCGGCGGACAGTCAGGACACTGACACTTTTTGGGGACCAGTGACAGTAACACAGTGATGAGTGCTAAAAATATGCACTGCCACTGTACTAATGACACTGGCTGGGAAGGGGTTAACATCAGGAGTGATCAAAGGGTTAACTGTGTGCCTAGCCAGTGTTTTCTCACTGTGTGTGAGATGTTTTTACTAGGGGAAGGTATTAATGCACGTTCCTGCTTTGCAGGAACACAGAATCAATGCCTTCACTACTGACAAAATGGTGATCTGCCTTGTTTACATAGGGAGATCGCCGTTCTGGCTCTTTGCCTAATGATCGGCAGGTACCAACGTGTATCGAGTTTGTGCATGCGTGCCCCAGACCCGGAGGTTTCGGATCACGTACTAGGTACGTGATCTGGCGCAGAGCAGCCGCCATGCCGCACTATAGGTGCGGTAGGCGGTCGCAAAGTGGTTTTAATATTCAAAGCAAACGTTCCCCATCCATCCACGTCCCCATGCTTTATTTTGATGAGAAATCACCCCCTCCCCCCAACATTTCTGGTGGTGGCAGATGATTTATGTAGCATATTTGTTCCTGAAATCCATCTGCCCTTTGCTCAGGCATGCAGACGGGATGGTGTGCTTATCTGAGAAAAGCAAAGGAAGGGGAGAGAGGTGCCAAGCCACTAATAGAAAAACACCCCCCGAGCATTTCTGGTGGTGGCCATCTTGAGTAAGGGCAGATGATTTATGTAGCATTTTTGTTCCTGAAATCCATCTGCCCTTTGTTCAGGCATGTAGACAGGGGGTGTGCTTATCTGTGAACAGCAAAGGAAGGGGAGAGAGAGGGGCACCAAGCCACCAATAGTGTAATTTGTTAATTTTATTGGAAATATAGGAGCTTCTAGTCCTCTGCTGCCGGTCACATGTTCAAAAACAACAACAAAAAAAAAATTTGGAATTCAAAGGAAAAATATACAATACCAAATAAATATTTAAAATCTTCATACAAATATGTATTTAAACTCAAATCTTTATTATTTTTGTGCCCTATGTGCATTTGGCGCGCCAAATGGATCAAATTTTGGCAGATTTTTACACACACATTTCCTCAGCAAATCTCACAGTATATGAATAGCATTACCACATCAGAGTTCTCCCATCCCCCATATGAGGCTGCCGGGGTTGCATACAGTGGATTATTTGAATTTTTCCCTCAAAATTAAAAAAAAAAAACAGTTGCTGTAATTGCTTAAAAAGTGTGAGCTGGAGTTAGGCCTCAATTACTTAACCAGTAGCCCATCCCTGAAGAGGCCTGTGACCGTTAGTCCTCAATTACTTAACTGGTAACCCGTCCCTAAGGAGGCCTGTGACCGTTAGTCCTCAATTACTTAACTAGTAACCCGTCCCTGAGGAGGCCTGTGACCCCAGCTACTGCCATTGGGAAGCCGGCTGAGTACTGTGAGAGAACAGGAGGCTAACCAGGAGCATAAAAGGTGTGTGGTTGCCAATAGCAACACCGGATGGTCAGTTCTGTTGACGGTGTATTGAAGACATTTCCTAAGCTGGAGTATGGCGAGTGTAAACAAGGAAGAAAGAAGAAGCCAGGGAGGAAGTGTTGTCTCTAATAGCAACCAGAGAGAGAGAGAGAGAGAGAGAGAGCGTGTCGCTGGGGGAACCAAAGCTTCAGGGGAGACCATTCCAGGAAGATGTGTGTGCTTTAGCCTGCCGGAGTCACCAGGAGGTAAGATCCTTCAGAAAAAGTCCTCCACTTCCTGATTTTGTATATGGCCAATGGGGTCATGGTGTGTGGGGATTGTCCTATGCCCTGGAATAATACTGGAAATAAAGCTGGGTGTGATGTGGTATCCGCACGCCTGCTGTTGCCCCTGGCAAGAGTGATCAAATTCAGTTTGCCAGCTGTTGATCGTTTTTTGACGCCGGCGTTTTTGGGTGTTTTTTGCAGCTCTCCATGTTATTCAATGGCCCTCTAAAAACGCCGGCGTTTTTGAGCAGTAGAGGGCGTCGGCGTTAGTGAGCTGTTTCTAGAATGTGGGACCAATGTGTTCTGAGGCTGTAGCATTTTGGTGTTTTTTTTACGCTAATCGGCAAAACGCTCTCTAACGCCATACCGCCGTTAACCCTTTTTTTTTTGACACCAACGTTTTTAGGTTGAAAAATAGCAGAGGACTGATTTTTTTTTAAAAAAACGCCTATTGACGCCGACGCTCACTAACGCAGATGCAAAACGCCAAAAAAAAACGCAGATTTTTCCAAAATGTCGGACCCGACGTTTTGCTTATTTTTTCTCAGACGCCCGTGTGTATGAGGCCTTATAGGTAAAAAGGTCCACCTGGAAAGTTCCTCCTCGTTATTTCTGGGTATAGCAAGATGGCGGATCTGTGGGTTCCTCCTCAGGAGACTATCAAGGAGGACTACAAGGTCCAGGTGGACCTGCTGCACAGTGGTGTAGGACTGTGGATGCGCTTTACCCCGCAGAGGGGTGTCTTTCTGGTAAGCATACATCCATTTATTTAAAGCACTCAAGCACTAGGAGCACCTATTGATTTTCAAGGAGGCCTGGCACCACGAACAGAGGGAATTTAACCACTTCAGCCCCGGAAGGATTTCCCACTTTAGGACCAGAGCACTTTTTGCGATTCGGCACTGCGTCGCTTTAACTGACAATTGCACGGTCATGCGACGTTGTACCCAAACGAAATTTGCGTTCTTTTTTTCCCACAAATAGAGCTTTCTTTTGGTGGTATTTGATCTCCTCTGCATCATTTCTGATCGCTGCTATAAACAAAAGAAAAGCGACAATTTTGCAAAAAAACCCCAAATTTCTTACTTTTTGCTAAAATACAAATCCAAAAAATATATAAAAAAAACATTTTTTTCCATCGGTTTTGGCCGATTTATATTCTTCCTCATATTTTTGGTAAAAAAAAAATCGCAATCGGCGGTTATTGATTGGTTTGCGCAAAGGTTGCCGCGTTTACGGATGATGAGAATTCATTTGTGGGGTTTTTATTTATTTTTTTATTTTTCACTAGTAATGGCGGCAATCTGTGATTTTTAGTGGTACTGCGATATTGCAGCGGACATGTCGGACCATTTTGACACTTTTTTGGGACCATTGGCATTTATACAGCGATCAGTGCTATAAAAATGCACTGATTACTGTGTAAATGCCATTGGCAGTGAAGGGGTTAACCTGGAGGGGGCACTCTAAGGGTTAACTGTGTTCCCTGGGAGTGTTCTAACTGTGTGTGGGCTGGCCTGGCTGGGGGAAGGGAGTGATCACGGCTTCCATATACAGGAAGCCTGTGATCACAGCCCTTCCCCCCTCTAACAGAACGGAGATCCGTGTTTACTTACACGGACCTCCATTATTTCACTGTGGGGGGGCCATCGCGGGTAGCCGGCGGCAAACGAGTCCGCCCTACCCGCTCCCTGGCCCCCCGAACACAGTGAGTGCACGCACGCTCACAGTGAGGGATATCGCAGCCGCCGTCATGTCGGCGGTTTGCAATATCGGGCCACTCTGTCGCCGTCAGACTGCGGTCGGCAAGTGGTTAAGGAAGAGCACAAGTCACTTTCTCACCATATATCTTTAAGGAAATTAGGGATTTGAACTTTTTGGACTCTTTCACTTTAAGGATTGCGTTCACATTGATTTATACTTTATATTGTATGTTGAATATTGTATATAAGAAGCATATGTTCTTATGTGTATATAAGCACTTTCACCCTATTTACCCACAAGGAACAGCGCCATACCTACTCCTGCTTTCTATTTTCAATTTTCATTCCACTGGGAAGAAAAAGTAGGGGCTGCAGTTCCATCCACCATACACAATCACATTAGACCATCAGTGTGGCACCAACTCAAAACCCTTTGACCATGATGCTACAAGCGGCGGAGGCGCCTTGACTCCTGGGATTGATGACACTCATATCCCAGCAACCAATGGGCGAACATGACGTACCACGCTGCAGCGAGGTACTGTGGAAGCGAAGCGAATAAGGTATATGTACTGCGGGGAAAAAAAAACAATGAGAATACAGGAGTTGATCGTGAACGTGTGGGGTAGGGAGGGGGGTGGGGGTTGATAGAATGCCTGAAACTCTGCTTTAGGTTACATTCTCCCTTCTCCTTCTGTATGTGGATGATGGCACTGTAATTATTTTACCTAAAAAAACCCAATCTAAGCAATACCGGGACAGGGTCATCTAGAGCCCAGGGCAAGGTTGCAGAGTTGCACCCCTCTCCCCCACTATTAATACATGATGTAGAATTGGCGTATCACCCTGCGTCCATTTTTTGCCCCTTTGCTTCACTGTGCCTAGGTCCACCCCTTGTCCCGGCCCTGCATCTAAGTTCTGTTTTCCTAATGCATATACAGCTGTCACATGATCCAGCTCTTTCCCAGCCTGTCTGCAGGGAAACATCAGTGGGAGGAGCTTCTAGTCCTCTGCTGCCGGTCACATGTTCAAAAACAACAACAACAAAAAAATGTGGAATTCAAAGGAAAAATACATAATACCAAATAAATATTTAAAATCTTCATACAAATATGTATTTAAACTCAAATCTTTATACTTTTTGTGGAAAAGCATGTTGTGAAGTGAAAAGGCTGCCCTATGTGCATTTGGCGCGCCAAAACGGATCAAATTTTGGTGGATTTTTACACACACATTTCCTCAGCAAATCTCACAGTATATGAATAGCATTACCACATCAGAGTTCTCCCATCCCCCATATGAGGCTGCCGGGGTTGCATACAATGTTTTTTTTTAATTTTTCCCTCAAAATTAAAAAAAAAACAGTTGCTGTAATTGCTTAAAAAGTGTGCGCTGGAGTTAGGCCTCAATTACTTAACTAGTAGCCCATCCCTGAAGAGGCCTGTGACCCTCAGGCCTCAATTACTTAACTGGTAACCCATCCCTGAAGAGGCCTGTGACCCCAGCTACTGCCATTGGGAAGCCGGCTGAGTACTGTGAGAGAACAGGAGGCTAACCAGGAGCAGAAAAGGGGTGCTGTTGATGGTGTATTGAAGACATTACCTAAGCTGGAGTATGGCGAGTGTAAACAAGGAGGAAAGAAGAAGCCAGGGGGGAAGTGTTGTCTCTAATAGCAACCAGAGAGAGAGAGAGAGAGAGAGCGTGTCGCCTTGGGAACCAAAGCTACAGGGGAGACCATTCCAGGAAGATGTGTGTGCTTTAGCCTGCCGGGGTCACCAGGAGGTAAGATCCTTCAGAAAAAGTCCTCCACTTCCTGATTTTGTATATGGCCAATGGGGTCATGGTGTGTGGGGATTGTCCTATGCCCTGGAATAATACTGGAAATAAAGCTGGGTGTGAGGTGGTATCCACATGCCTGCTGTTGCCCCTGGCAAGAGTGATCAAATTCAGTTTGCCAGCTGTTGATCATGGTGACTCGGCTGAAATGGCCGGTCATAGAGTCGCCCCCCTGAGCCCAGCATTCTGAAAGGAAGTCGCCAGTGATTACCGCAGAAGGAGGTAAAACTATCTGAGTTCAATGCTGGGACTGCAATGTTTAGAGTCGGCACTGTCAGTGATTTCAGTGAGGCTCTATTTGGTTGAAAAGGATGTGTATGGTGAGCAGTACTGCCTGCCGAACCTGACAGGGGAATCATTTTCAACCATGTACCCCTCATTTGTTGCTTTTGTAGCTTATGGGGGGTGGAGCAGCTGGACAGTAAAACAAATGTAAACAAAGACTGAGAATAGGCCCCTTGTAGGTTCAAGATGGTGGTTTGGGGGGGAGATTTCTTACAATCTAGAAAATTCATAGGGCCGGTGTCCTGTCAGAATACCACTACCCATCAGAAAAGGTAACGGAAGTGACGTGCTGAGCAATGCTCCATGCAATCCAACATGGCTGCTATGCGTTCCAATAGGTTTCCTAATCTCACAAAGCCCGAAGCCAGCAGCGGACATCTTCCTACACCCAGGTAAGCAGACAGCAGGTGGTGACGACCATCTTGGTACACCTCGCACTGCTCAGCAGCAAACTGATTATATACTGAAAGAGACTATTTCACTCGGTTGCGTTGAAATAGTCTGTTTCAGGATATATGGTGAGTTTACTGCTAAAATAATTGTGAAATTGAAGACTTCCCTGGGTGCCACCTCCGTGTCATGTCACATTAGGGAACCTATTGAAACTCATAGTGGCCATGCTGAAACGCATAGTGTATACGCAATAATCAATTTTGTTTGCAATGTCACTTCCGTTGCATTTTCTGATGGATAGCGGCATTCTGATAGAACACTTGTTCACATGTGTGAGGTGCAGTTTTTTGTGCATCGTGTTTTTATGCACGTTTTACACAAGTTTTTAGCCACACTACCATGGAACTCTATGAGAACATACGTTTTGATGAAAGCGTATCAAAGAGGCAGTGTGGAGGATTTTCATCAAAACGCATGTTCTCATAGAGTTCCATGGTAGTGCGGTTATAAACACGCAGTGGCGGCTGCTGAAGTTTTAGGATGGGGGGGTGCCAGGCCCTTCCTTTTTGACCCCTCCTACTTCTAATAAGCCCCACCCCTTATAGAATACACCCACTACATAAACAGGAAGCCTGTGATCACAGCCATTCCCCCTCTAACAGAACGGAGATCCGTGTTTACATTACACGGACCTCTGTTCTTTCACTGCGAGGGGGCCATCGCGGGTAGCAGGCAGCGATCGACTCCGCCCTACCCGCTCCCTGGCCCCCCTCCCCTGAACACAGTGAGGGATATCGCAGCCGCCGTCATATGACAGCGGTTTGCAATATCGATCCACTCTATCGCCATCAGACTGCGGTCGGCGGTCGGCAAGTGGTTAAGGAAGAGCACAAGTCACTTTCTCACCATATATCTTTAAAGAAATTAAGGATTTGAACTTTTTGGACTCTTTCACTTTAAGGATTGTGTTCACATTGATTTATACTTTATATTGTATGTTGAATATTGTATATAAGACGCATATATTCTTATGTGTGTATATAAGCACTTTCACCCTATTTACCCACAAGGAACAGCGCCATACCTACTCCTGCTTTCTATGTTCAATTTTCATCCCACCGGGAAGAAAAAGTAGGGGCTGCAGTTCCATCCACCATACATTAGAGCATCAGCGCGGCACCAACCAAAAACCCTTTGACCATGATGCTACAAGCGGCGGAGGCGCCTTGACTCCTGGGATTGATGACACTCATATCCCAGGAACCAATGGGCAGGCGAACATGATGTACCACGCTGCAGCGAGGTACTGTAGAAGCGAAGGCTTACAACAAAAAAAATAAGGTATATGTACTGCGGGGAAAAAGAAACAATGAGAATACAGGAGGTGATCGTGAACGTGTGGGGTAGGGAGGGGGGTGGGGGTTGATAGAATGCCTGAAACTCTGCTTTAGGTTACATTCTCCCTTCGCTTTCTGTATGTGGATGATGGTACTGTAATTATTTTACCTAAAAAAACCCAATCTAAGCAATACCGGGACAGGGTCATCTAGAGCCCAGGGCAAGGTTGCAGAGTTGCGCCCCTCTCCCCCACTATTAATACATGATGTAGAATGGGCGTATCACCCTGCGTCCATTTTTTGCCCCTTTGCTTCACTGTGCCTAGGTCCACCCCTTGTCCCGGCCCTGCATCTAAGTTCTGTTTTCCTAATGCATATACAGCTGTCACATGATCCAGCTCTTTCCCAGCCTGTCTGAAGGGAAACATCAGTGGGAGGAGCTTCTAGTCCTCTGCTGCCGGTCACATGTTCAAAAACAACAACAACAAAAAAAAATTTGGAATTCAAAGGGAAAATACACAATACCAAATAAATATTTAAAATCTTCATACAAATATGTATTTAAACTCAAATCTTTATTATTTTTGTGGAAAAGCATGGAGTGAAGTGAACGGGCTGCCCTATGTGCATTTGGCGCGCCAAACGGATCAAATTTTGGCGGATTTTTACACACACATTTCCTCAGCAAATCTCACAGTATATGAATAGCATTACCACATCAGAGTTCTCCCATCCCCCATATGAGGCTGCCGGGGTTGCATACAATGTTATTTTTTAATTTTTCCCTCAAAATTAAAAAAAAAACAGTTGCTGTAATTGCTTAAAAAGTGTGAGCTGGTTAGGCCTCAATTACTTAACTAGTAGCCCATCCCTGAAGAGGCCTGTGACCGTTAGTCCTCAATTACTTAACTGGTAATCCGTCCCTAAGGAGGCCTGTGACTGTCAGGCCTCAATTACTTAACTGGTAACCCGTCCCTAAAGAGGCCTGTGACCCCAGCTACTGCCATTGGGAAGCCGGCTGAGTCCTGTGAGAGAACAGGAGGCTAACCAGGAGCAGAAAAGGGGTGTGGTTGCCAATAGCAACACCGGGCAGTCAGTTCTGTTGATGGTGTATTGAAGACATTACCTAAGCTGGAGTATGGCGAGTGTAAACAAGGAGGAAAGAAGAAGCCAGGGAGGAAGTGTTGTCTCTAATAGCAACCAGAGAGAGAGAGAGCGTGTCGCTGGGGGAACCAAAGCTTCACGGCAGACCATTCCAGGAAGATGTGTGTGCTTTAGCCTGCCGGAGTCACCAGGAGGTAAGATCCTTCAGAAAAAGTCCTATACTTCCTGATTTTGTATATGGCCAATGGAGTCATGGTGTGTGGGGATTGTCCTATGCCCTGGAATAATACTGGAAATAAAGCTGGGTGTGAGGTGGTATCCGCATGCCTGCTGTTGCCCCTGGCAAGAGTGATCAAATTCAGTTTGCCAGCTGTTGATCATGGTGACTCGGTTGAAATGGCCGGTCATAGAGTCAAGCCCAGCATTCTGAAAGGAAGTCGCCAGTGATTACTGTGGAAGGAGGTAAAACTATCTGAGTTCAATGCTGGGACTGCATTGTTTAGAGTCGGCACTGTCAGTGATTTCAGTGAGGCTCTATTTGGTTGAAAAGCATGTGTTTGGTGAGCAGTACTGCCTGCCGAACCTGACAGGGGGATCATTTTCAACTATGTACACCCCCATTTGTTGCTTTTGTAGCTTATGGGGGGGAGCAGCTGGACAGTAAAACAAATGTAAACAAAGACTGAGAATAGGCCCCTTGTAGGTTCAAGATGGTGGTTTGGGGGGGAGATTTCTTACAATCTAGAAAACTCATAGGGCCGGTGTCCTGTCAGAATACCACTACCCATCAGAAAATGTAACGGAAGTGACGTGCTGAGCAATGCTCCATGCATTCCAACATGGCTGCTATGCATTCCAATAGGTTTCCTAATCTGACAAAACCCGAAGCCAGCAGCGGACATCTTCTTACATCCAGGCAAGCAGACAGCGGGTGGCGACGACCATCTTGGTACACCTCAAACTGCTCAGCAGCAAACTGATTATATACTGAAAGAGACTATTTCACTCGGTTTAAGAGTTTACTGCTAAAATATTTGTGAAATTGAAAACATCCCTGGGTGTAAGAAGATGTCCGCTGCCACCTCCGTGTTATGTCACATTAGGAAACCTATTGAAACTCATAGTGGCCATTCTGGAACACATAGCGCATGCGCAATAAGCAATTTTGTTTGCAATGTCACTTCTGTTGCATTTTCTGATGGATAGTGGCATTCTGATAGAACACCTGTTCACATGTGTGAGGTGCAGTTTTTGTGCGTCGTGTTTTTACGCACATTTTACGCTGGTTTTTAGCCACGCTACCATCGAACTCTATGAGAACGTGCATTTTGATGAAAGCATATCAAAGAGGCAGCGTGGAGGACTTTCATCAAAATGCATGTTCTCATAGAGTTCCATGGTAGTGGGGTTATAAACAGGCAGTGGCGGCTGGTGAAGTTTTAGGATGGGGGGCGCCAGGCCCTTCCTTTTTGACCCCTCCTACTTCTCATAAGCCCCACCCCTTATAGAATACACCCACTCCATCTCCTGTATTCCACATATTGTGTCAGGAGTATACAGCTCAGCATCACAGGATACAGTATACAGCTCAGCATCACAGGTGGGGTATATTGCAGCCAGTAACACAGTATGCAGCCAGTACACAGGTTTTGCAGCCAGCCAGTACACAGGTATTGCAGCCAGCCAGTACACAGGTATTGTCAGTACACAGGTATTGCAGCCAACCAGTACACAGGTATTGTAGCCAGCCAGTACACAGGTATTGTAGTCAGCCAGTACATGGGTATTGTAGCCAGCCAGTACACAGGTATTTCAGCCAGCCAGTACACAGGTATTGTCAGTGCACAGGTATTGTAGCCAGCCAGTACACAGGTATTGTCAGTACACAGGTA
>BLSH010479954.1:11878-66945 GCA_018402905.1 Glandirana rugosa
TTGACTGGGGTGACTCGTCCTTTCGTGTGTCACCAGCAAGAGATCGATACATAACTATGTGGTGGGGACGTGTCGGAAAGTGACTTTACGAGTTACACGACGACGAAAAGGAAGGGGTCAAGAATACGTCGACCCTTGTCTCCCTTATACTATTGAATATTTTTTCTCTTTTCCCATAAATATTAAAAAAAATATAGAAATGTTTTTACAAATCGGAAAGTAAAGATAAAATTTGACTTACCCAACAAAATGTTCCAGTATCAAATGTTAGTTCAATTCCCCCTTTATCCCAGATGTCAGGACGAGTGGTAATAACCGTGGGGAAGTACAAAACGTATTGACTCACTAATTAAAAAATCCTGCTGATATAAATTTGGTACATTTCCATTTATTTCTGAAGACATTCACTCAGTTATGCAAAACATGAAGGGGTGCCAATAATGGTGAGCAGGACTGTAGACCCTATTTCCCCCTTAACTTGATTGTAAACTATGACCTTGTAAAACAACCCATTCAGTTTAAAATAGAAATGAAAGGCTAAACATTTTTGTAAAGATATAAAAAAAATTATAAATACCCTTTTCTCTTTTTTATAAGTTATCATATTCCCTCTGTTCCCAGCTGCATAAGAACTGGGGAAGGAAAAGCAGCAGCACATTGAGCATTTCAGTGAAAGGCTGTGCAGGGGTGGTGTATCAATACATAGCTAGAGAACGACCACTGTGTGCTTTCCTGCTCAGTGGGGTCAGTTTTTAATAGGAAAGCAAGGGGACTACCTGGAATGGCAGGGATTTCACACATAGGAAGCAATACAAGGAGAACATGATACTGTCTCATACAAGTACATGGTACTGCAGGCACATATCAGGAATATTACATGTTGGGGTAACAAATGCTTTAAGCCTCCTGAATAGAAACTTGGAGTCTAGTTTATAAAACAGTGGTATATCCTTACCCAGCACAGACATGTGCACCTTGCTGTGTCAAAGCAAACCGAGAAGAGATGACTTGACAATGTCACATACTCAGCTCTCTGTCACTCACAGAGTTCTGTCTGCTGCATTAACCACATGAAGATTAAAACTTTTGTCTACTATCAGTATTTTTTGCTAGAAAATTACTTATAACACACAAACATTATATATATTTTTAACAGAGACCCCAGAGAATAAAATGGGGATTGTTGCAATTTTTTATGTCACATGGTATTTGCACATTTTTTTTGGGGGGGAAATACATTTTAATGATTTATAAAAAAAATTAGCAATATATACCCAATTTTTTTGTACAATATGAAAGATGATATTATGCTGAGTAAATATATACCTTACATGTCACGCTTTAAAATTACGCACACTCATGGAATAGTGACAAACTATGGTACTTCCATGGGCGATGCTTTAAACACCTTTACATGCTACCTATTTAGGGTTACAGAGGCAGTCTAGCACTAGAATCATTGCTCTCACTCTAACGTTCGCAGCGATACCTCACATGTGTGGTGCGAACACCGTTTAAATATGCGTGCGCAACTTACGTGTGCGTTCTTCTTCTGGGCGCAAGCACGGAGAGATGGGGCTCTTTCATTTTTTTACTTATTTATTTTATTTTTTATTTTTATACTGTCCCTTAAATTTTTTTTTATCACTTTTATTCCTATTACAAGGAATGTAAACATCCTTGTAACAGAAACAAGGATGGCAGGGCCTCTTTATGGAGAGATCTGGGGCAAAAAAAGACCCTACATCTCTCCTTTACCTTTAAAAGCAAAAGATTTTAAAAAAAGTTTGATCTTTTGCTTTAAAAAAAAATGTTTATTAAAACCCTGGACCGGAAGTGACGTCATGATGTCGCTCCGGGCCATAGAGGCAATCAGAGATGATCTAATCTCTCACTGCCTCTGTGACCAGCCGGCTGCAACGTCGGATCATTTCTCAGGTGATCCGGCAGAAACGGTAAGCTCTAGAAATTCCAGCGAGCAGCGGGAAGGGGGCAGTCCCCTCCCACCGCTTCGGAAAGTGATGCAGTGGCTAACGAGCCACTCAGATTGCTTTCATGAGAAATCAAGCCGCCAGCTGAAAAAAAAAGATACCGGGGTAATGACTGATTGCAGCCGGCATGTGGTATAAGAGAGAAAACTCCATAGGATACTGCAGGTGGTATATGAAGGTCTGTATTTTATTAATGAGTAGATTATTGTATGGAGTAGTACTATTTTATAAATAAGCCCCTACTGTAGTATCTCAGTTTTCACTCTGCCTTTTTCTTTTTTCTTTCTTTATTCTTTACTTTTTACCTTTTTCCTTTAAGGTTTGTTGCACTTTATCACTTTTTCTTGTGTATTCTACAAGGATGTTGAAAATTATTCAGTATTTACTTTGGCCACAGTAATGTATATGTATGCATTCTAATGTAAACAATTTGAGCTTCCATACAGTATTTATATATATACATTGTATGAGATTTCCTTCTAACTGAGATATTTTGTGGGCATCTTGCCTACTTACTAACTTATTAAATATATACTAGGGGTGCAGTATTGATTCCCTAATAAGGATAGTTGTACGCTCATGAGTTTGTGTATCATTTTAAATGTTTTTATTTTTAAATTTATATATTGAGTTGTGTCTAAAAATGTTATTTGTGTATAAATAAAAGATATTGTTTATTTATATGTGTGGGTCTTTACTTTTGCCATTTAAGGACATTTTGATTTGTATGCCTTTGAGATTTGGTTGCCTTGTTTCTTCGGAGTACTAATCTCAGAAAGTTCCATTTGCATATTACCTTAACAAAGGGCAAATCTCAGAAAATGGCTATTTGCATATTGGCATTGGGAGTGCTGTGGACTGGCACTGGTGAGACAAATGCACAAGTAAGTTATTTGTACTAACAGCTTGTCATGTTTTGCTGCTCTTTAAATGTGATGTTCCCCTTACAGGCTTTTTTAAAGCCTTAATGATCTTCAATGGTAGATTCTTCTTCAAATTACTAATTTTTCTTTGTTTTCCTTTTGCTTGCCACTAAATGGTAAGCTAAGGTATTAACATAATATTGATAACAGTAGAATATTTGTTATCTAAGTGCAGACAGGTGAGCCTATGCCTAGCCCCTGCCAAACTTTTGGTGTTGGTGCGCTCCAACCTGGTGCTCCCCTACTTGAAAAAAAAAAGAAAAACAGAATGCATTGGATATTAGTTAATGAAAAGCTGACAGGCCAACTGTAGAACACAATGCCTAAATTCTGGTGAGTTTGGGACCTCTGAATCACAACAATCTCCCAAGAGATTTTGATTGCAGTCTACTATAATTATGAAAATACACTCCACACTGTCATGATTTTACTGACTCATGTACCACCCTCGGCCAACTCTTCCCCATACCCCCTCCCCATTACCCTTCTCCTCCCCTCTTCTTCTCTATCGCTCCCACTCCTTTTACTCTTCTTAACTCTCTAGCAGCCTCTCTGGCTTCTCCTCACTACAATTACTATGTGTACATATAAGCTTTTTTGATACAAATCCATACTTATCCATTATAAGCCTTTAGGGCCTTACCTGATGATTTAATACTTACCTGATGTCATATCATTATCTGATATGTTTTGCCATATACTCTTTGCATGTTCAGGTTTCATTTTACTTAGTCTTATGTAAGTGGTCTTTGCAACTTATGGTACATTTTTATGTGCACCATCTCTGCTGTTCTTTTGTATACATTGTGAAAAATAAAAATTATTAAACAAGATGAAAAAAATGAAAAAAGACTGATGTCCCTCAGCTAAAACTTATCACAACTCATTCAGCTTAGATCCAAAGTACAACAAAACAACTCCCCGTACATCTATAGGCAATTCTGCCGCAGGAGAAAAGAAAATCATTCATGACTTCTCCAGCAATCAATTCTCAGGATAAAACATTGCTCACTAGCTATGCCCTTTAGCTTTTAATAATGATAATTTCAAATACTATTAGTTGAAAGCAAATAATTAATTTGTCATTACTACCTAGCTAAATAAAGTATTCCACCACTCTTACTGCAAACAACCCTTCCAAAACTGATGGTAAAATCTTCTTTCAGTTTCTATTGCAGCTACTGCTTGACATTTTGCCTGCCTAGCTTATTCTTAACTAGCATTCACATGTACATCACCATCTCTGCCAAATTGTATTCTATTTGATGTATAGAATATAATGCTCTTCCCCCAACATAGGTGCAAAACCTTCTGTTTTTCAACATAGCTTTTGCCTTTTAATTGACCACTGCGTCATTTCAAAGCCTTCTGTAATATATCAATATTTTGATTATTTTTAATAATTTGACAAAGTTGTGTGTTATTTGTAATATTGACCATATTGGTATCTATTTCATCTTTCTGACCAATGATAAATACATTGTAAAACAGTTTCCAGCATTGATCCATGTAATTTACCACTGCTAACCTTGGCCCATTTGGAACATGTTCAGTTAACAAACTACACTTTGTCTTCTGTCTTTTAACCAGTTTACTACCCATGTGAAAACTCTTTCCCACAATCCTTACATCTACTGAAACAGGCTATTATGAGGAACAGTATAAAATATTTGAGTAACAGCCATATATATTACGTAAATAGCATTCCCTACATGCAGATTTATTCTTAAATTCCGTCTTGTGCTTTTTGGCATGGAAGCTTGTAGTTTCAACCAGGCGTGAATGTCAAATGGTACCAATGCCAGAGCACCATTAAGAGACAGTTGTCACCCCATAACAGAAAGTGTCTGATCAGGAATCTTCACAGGCTTTCCTTAATGTAAGCTGCAGATTTCAAAAGATTAAAATCAACGTTTGAAATACTTACCATGCTTATGTGAACTCTTAGCTTTACTTTAAAGCCATTTGAACTTTGACTGTTTTCTACTGTGACGCACTCAGGCTGCTTTAAAAAAAATGCATACTTTTTTATTTTGTTAATTTTCTACAGTCTTTTATAAACAATAATCTGCCTGCAAAATGCTGGGAGCCTCAACCATTGCACAACACAGATCACATAGGTTTGGCTGTCGATAGCCCGGACGTGCCCAATACACAGTGCTCTAATCATCTACAGTCAAGGTCATTGGAAAAACTATTTTGAAGCATGATAGCAATGTCTCTGAAGTATCAATGAATCCAAATTTTACTGCTCCAATGACAAGCATCTATAGCTGAATACTGCAACATGATTACTTTCTTTTTTGCATACCCTAAGGGAAATACGCTAAGACTGTCCATACATTGTGCAATTTTCTTTCCTTTAACCCCGGGGAATCCCTCCCACTGTGCTGACAGTGAGAGAGTTGATAGATCAACTTCAGTATAACCAGTCAGCTCATAGATGGATTAGAATTTGACTAGTTCCTGCTGAACCGGCTGAATTTCTATCTGTCCATGGCTGCCTTCAGGCCCTTTCTATTGTGTACAACACACTTTATGCCCACTTTAACAGATCATCACTGCACGGTGCTTGCCAGATAACATAATCTAAACAAAGGGAATTGTCTCTACAATACACTGCAGAAGAACCTTACCCGTGACTTCACTTGGTTCAAACCCTAACAATGACAATTTGATCTGCTAAATATTTAATTGAATATGTTTTCTTATATCTTTTCAAAAAGTAAAAAAATATATTGTTGATCCTATCAGAAATCCAGTGTAACTTCCTGTGCACTCTGCCTCTTCTGTGCTGAAATCTCAAGTAATGATATTGGCTCTGTCCAGTTTTCCACTATGAACTGCAGAATCCCCCCATGTTATGAACATAGTCAGAGGGGAACAATAAGAAAGTATGCCTCAATTTGGGTAGAGAGTATTAGGGGAGGGTACCATCATCCATAATTAGCCAATAGAAGCAAAAACAGAGGCCTCGGGCTGGCCCATCAAGCAGCCCCTGACAGGAAAGAAAATGGCATGGACTATCTCGGTACCCAAGCATCAGACAGTGTTTAAGAATACAACTTAAGAATTTATTGAAAAAAAGCATAAAAAGACAAGAGATAGGTTTAAAAACAATTGTTACAGTCATATAAGTACATCTCAGAGTTTTCCAATAGTCTCCAGCTCAGGCAGGTGACTATTGGAAAACTCCGAGATGTACTGTAGTAAGTGTACACCTTGTATAACAGTGTAAATTTGCTTTCCCCTTAAAATGACTCAACACACAGCCATTAATGTCTAAACCTCTGGCAATAAAAGTGAGTACACCCCTAAGTGAGAATGTCCAAATTGGGACCAAAGAGTCAATATTTTGTGTGTCCTTGCAACCATTATTTTCCAGCACTGCCTTAACCCTCTTGGACATGGAGTTCACCAGAGCTTCACAGGTTGCCACTGGAGTTCTCTTCCACTCCTCCATGATGACATCAAGGAGCTGGTGGATGTTCGAGACCTTGCGCTCCTCCACCTTCCGTTTGAGGATGCCCCACAGATGCTCGATAGGATTTACGTCTGGAGACATGCTTGGCCAGTCCATCACCTTTACCCTCAGCTTCTTTAGCAAGGCAGTGATCATCTTGGAGGTATGTTTGGGGTCGTTATCATGTTGAAATACTGCCCTGAGGCCCAGTATTCGAAGGGAGGGGATCATGCTCTGCTTCAGTATGTTACAGTACATGTTGACATTCATGGTTCCCTCAATGAACTGTAGCTCTCCAGTGCCAGCAGCACTCATGTAGCCCCAGACCATGATACTCCCCCCACCATGCTTGACTGTAGGCGAGACACACTTGTCTTTGTAATGCTCACCTGGTTGCCGTCCCACATGCTTGATACCATCTGAACCAAATAAGTTTATCTTGTTCTCATCAGACCACAGGACATGGTTCCAGTAATCCAAGTCCTTAGTCTGCTTGTCTTTAGCTAACTATTTGTGGGCTTTCTTGTACATTATCTTTAGAAGAGGCTTCCTTCTGGGATGACAGCCATGCAGACCAATTTGATGCAGTGTGCAGCGTATGGTCTGAGCACTGACAGGTTGACCCCCCACCCCTTCAACCTCTGCATCAATGCTGGCAACACTCATATGTCTATTTCCCAAAGACAACCTCTGGATATGACGCTGAGCATGTGCACTCAACTTCTTTGGTCGATCATGGTGAGGCCTGTTCTGAGTGGAACCTGTCCTGTTAAACCACTGTATGGTCTTGGTCACCATGCTGCAGCTCAGTTTCAGGGTCTTGGCAATCTACTTATAGCCTAGGCCATGTTTATCTAGAGTAACAATTATTTTTTTAGATCCTCAGAGAGTTCTTTGCCATGAGGTGCCATGTTGAACTTCCAGTGCACAGTATGAGAGAGTGAGAGCAATAACACAAAATTTAACACATCTGCTCCCCATTCACACCTGATACCTTGTAATATGACACCGGAGAGGGAAAATGGCTAATTGGGCCCAATTTGGACATTTTCACTTAGGGGTGTACTCACTTTTTTGCCAGCAGTTTAGACATTGATGGCTGTGTATTGAGTTATTTTGAGGGGACCGCAAATTTACACTGTTATACAAGCTGTACGCTCACTACTTTACATTGTAGCAAAGTGTAATTTCTTCAGTGTTGTCACATATAAAGCAGTAATAAAATATATACAAAAAATGTGAAGGGTGTATTCACTTTTGTGAGATAATGTATGTGTTGTCTTTTTATGCTTTTTTCAATAAATTGTTAAATTTTATTCTTAAACACTGTCTGGTCCCTGGGTACCGAGATAGTCCATGCCATTTTCTTTCTTGTAAGGGGCTGTTTGATGGGCAGTCCCAGGCCTTCGTTTTCGCTTTTATAGTCAGAGGGGAAGGTATTCCTTATCCTAAACCAGGAGCAAGCAAACAATCCAAACGAGTGTAGCGAGTGAGCATTGTCACTCTAAGGCAGGAAGTGTGTTACTGGCAGGATTAATAGGTAAAAATAAATGGGACAAAAACTTGGAAAAAAAAGAAAACTAATATAGCCACCACATTTAGGGACTGGTAAGCCACATAATAGTATTATATTTTTATTTGGTTTAGATGCACTTGAAGGCAGAAATTGGCACAGCTCTTATCTATACTTCATCCTTTACTTTTTATGTTTTCTCAGTTCTCTGCAGTTGAGTAATAGGTTAAACGTGGTGAAATATGGACAAAAAAACAGAAGTAAGACTTTATTTTTGCTAAGGTTCTCTTCTACTGCATAAGCAATGTAATGTTTTGGTACAACACATACTAAATTTGCCCCACAAAAGAACAGGTCAATTTCTCTTCCATTTGATACTGATATATGGAAATCTGTTGGGATTATTGTAATGCATTTCTCATCAAGCTTTGATGGTATCATGTAAGGAAAATGGGATTGACTGTTAAGTACAAACTAAAATAGACATGGTCATTTAAGATAACTTCTTATCTGTACACAAGAAAATGATATCAAGAAAATAGACCACCAGCTGTAAAAGATAAACGTAGCCTATGGCTCTATTATCCTTTGTGCCTATTGATTTAATGCAATTTTACTTTCCTTTATTATTAAAAGTGTATTTAATAGAAAGTGTGACCTTGCATCATAGTACATACTCGTCTTCATTGCAAGAGAAAAAAAAAATGATAAGCAATGATATAACTAAACATTTTCATAAAAAAACTTCAATTTACAACAATGGTAATTAATGCATATGACAGGAATTTTTTTGTTTATTAAAGGGCCAAAAAATAAACTGGGGAGCAATTTACTAAACCATACATCAAACTATAAATCCTTTAATTGAGGGAGCTGTACCAACTACTAGAAGCTTTGAGGAATAAAGTTAATATACATGCATTGCATTCTCTTCCTATTTTATGCAGTCACTTCCTATTTCCTCATTATATCTATGATATCATTCCTATAAAATAGATTCAAACAGAAAATTTCCTTGCTCCAAAAAAATACTTTTCAATTTTGCTGTGCTCATTGTTTCAAAGAAACCTGGAACTTCCATTGAAACACAGATATTAAAATGCTAGCAGAATAAAAAAAACTGTTTATGACAGCTGACCTAACCTTTGGGCGAATGCACAAACTACTTTCAATTGTACCCTTTCAAGGACAGCATTTTAACAAATAGAATTTTTTCATCTTTTTACTCTAGTATAAAATAGATGCGCATGATAATGGTCTTGACATGGTAGATTTTGGATGGACCAAGGTAGAGGTGTAGATCTTTGTGATGCAGGTTGAGATCTTGACATGGAAGTCTGCTGGGCTGGACTAGAAACATGATATAGATCGTACTTGTTTGAGGGGTGGTAATGGTGTTTTGGGATCTCCATAATGTAGCCGTTTAACACCTTCCTGCCAAGCTCACACATAAGTTTGGTACCACGGAGGTGGGCTTTCTTTTGTGGTGCCACATACATGTGACATGGACAGATATATTGAACAAAGGGGTCAAAAAGGTAACCCTCCACAGTATGGGGCTGTGAGGGTCTTAAGGCATATAAGCATGCCACATCCTGAACTACACATGTGCAATGAAAAATTTAGAAAAAAATGGACTTTTTGTTTATACGCTTTATTTGTTACACCATGGCATACATATGCCTTTGACACACAATATGAATATAAAACTTTAAAATTTGAATAATAGACAAGACATGTAATTGAGGTCGCACATTGGCCACCAGTGATCCCAAGAGGTTCTGGCCACTAAGTGGGTGCACCAGGACCCAGGGGGGTCAAAAGTAAACAATAACAAACATAATTCTGGGAAATATATTGTGGAGTGGTAATCCTGATTACATTGTATACACAATATCAATCAATAGAACAAATTAGTCTATCATTAATAACAGTAAAGTTACGCCACTTTTGAGTCCCAGAAATGGGTACAGGAATAAAGCTCTACTAGTTTCGCGTTTGTGTGGTCTGCGCTTCGTCTGGAGCTGAATGTAATGATTTAATAATGATAAATACATACATGTCAAAAACATCATGTGGACATATAACAAAACAGTCATACAGTAACAAATACATGTAGAGTAAATCACCTACATGATATTCGTAGAAGACAATTAAGCAGCAGCACTTCCCCCACTGGCGTGGCAAGGTCACTCAGATGTAAAGCAGCGGAATCCCCAAAGGGGTCCCAATCCCCCCAACCAGGCATCCAGAGAGAACCAGAGGCCGCGTCAGGTGGGTATGGGGCCCTGTGTGCAATACAAATGCCATGATAGCATAGTAATGGAATATCTCATAACAATGGTCAATATAAAGGCTATGTGTATATATTATATAACGGAAGTATAGAAAACATATGCTCCCAAGTCGGTCCACACAGGGATGGGACAACCGGGGCCCAGTCAATACAACAAAACAACAAAGGCCTATGGGGACTTTATGTGGAAAAAATAAGCGCAAATATACATTTAATATATATATTAGATAGGGGCAAATATAAACCCCTGAATACCTGAAACTGATGTAAGCTTGGGGTAACCACCCACGGAGAACAGATGGAATGATGGGCTGTATGCACCAAAAATCTCCTGGAACGGAGGGTAATATGTAGGGTATTCACAATTTTAAAGTGTGCCCTGGAGTGAGTATACAGGTTCAAATAGGTCCACAATCCACCTACTGGGGAGTAAAGTAATCAGTTAGATGTCAATAAGATGGCAACTAGGGACCAATAAAATGTCTCCATCCCCTTGTATGTGTAACTTACCAAAGATTGTGTATAAATACAGATAGTAATCCGGTCTGCTGCTGCTCTGAACCGTGGCAGGAGACAGCCCATCCTAAATAGGGCACACCGCCCCAATCAATGGCGTCCGCCCCAGATTACACACCGCAGGAAGCGACATGTGACACCATAGACCCGGCCGAAGCTTCCGCACATGCGCGGCGCCAACCCCACCGGCGCACCATGCACAGTGACGTAATGCACCAGGAAAGAGAGCACCCGCACTGGGGAAGCAGGGGAAGTCCACAGGGGGCTCCCTCTTGTGGACAACACCCACGCCGCAACACCCAACCCAGATGACACCTAGGGGACCAGGCAGGGCGGGCAACTGCAGCTCTTTCAGCCACATACCCATATCAACACTGGCCTAAGGGGTCCGGGGTGAGGCAAGGAGGAAAGGAAACAGGCCCCAATAGGGACACCCGCTAGTGGGACCAAAGCCCGGAAGGAAAAGTGCTGCTAGAAGTAATGGAAAGTGAATTATCAGATGAATACAAAATTAATAAACACAAAATATTTCAAACATGAATCATGGGAGAGTGATGTATACAGGACATTGAATACATTTAGAAACAGAGTATATGCATATATCCCCATTGGGAACAGACCTATACATAATGAAAACATCCATGCATGGTACATATCGTTTTTGATATAGAGACACATGGACAAGGGCGGTGACATGGGAGGTCACATGATGGGAGTCTCCCACGGGTGCCCCGAGGACAGGAGACATGTGACAACAAACCACCCCTAACATGCAATAGTACCAACTAGACATGGAACTGCAATAAATGATTAGGTAAAACCAGACATCCGTTATTTGATGGTGAACAAGGGCCAGTCAGGACTATACCATAAGGAACAATAGTCACCACCAGTCACGGCAACAAGGAATAATGGATATGACTATAGAGAAAATGAGGCCCCAGCCCACTTATAAAAAGGACTTATAGGTCAAAACCTCATTTAGGCCTGAGGTCTTGGTGGCCTCCAGGCACTCTATCCATAAGGTCTCTCTTTGGAGAATAATCTTATGTAGAAAATATGGTACCCTATGTGCTGTCGTAGTTGTCGTATCGTTTTACCAACATAAAATGCTCCACATTGGCAGAGCATTAAATATACTAATCCCTGTGTATTGCAGTCCGCCGAAAACCCAGGACGAAAAATCTCTCCATTGGGCAGTCTGTAGCACGTGCCCTCCAAAACCCAAGGGCATTTGTCACAGGCGCCACGCCGAGTGATCCCCCTGGGTTTAATATCCAAATTACATCTGGGATCATAGTGACTATGAGTCAGCTGATCCCTTAGAGAAACATTCCTACGATATATGATTTCTAGGTAGGTTCTATCGTGTTTAGTTAGGATAGGGTCTTCGGAGATGCCAGTGCCTGTCAAGGAGTTGGCATATCTGGAAGTGCTGGGAACAGAACTTGCTAATAAATTTCACTGTGGATTGGGACACTGGACGTTGGGCACAATTGGTTTTGTATATCAATTGGTGCCTATCCTGTGAGAGTGCCTTATGAAAGGCCTTCTTGAGCAAGGACTTACTGTAGCCACACTTCAAGAGTCTCCCTCGCAAGGAGGCAGCCTGAGACAAAAAGTCTTCCAACCAATTGCGGCGTATGTGTAGATACTGAGCATAAGGTATGCTTCACTTGAGATGCACAGGGTGTGTGCTACCCACATGCAGGATAGTGTTATCTGCTGTCTCCTTGCGATAGAGACTCGTGGCCAAACAGTGTTGTTGATCTATGAAAATGGATTGATCTAAAAAAGTAATAGTATTGCTATTAAAATTTAGAGTAAATTTAAGATTATACATGTTAACATTAAGGAGATCAACAAACTTAATCAGGTCCTCGGCTGCACCGGTCCAGACCACAAAGATGTCATCTATGAACCGGTGCCAGCAGAGGACCTGGTTAGAGTTGAGTGGACACCTTGATGTTTGGGTTCGGCGGGTTGAAGAAAAAGTTCAAGTTTGGCCCCAAACTTGACCCGAACTTGACCCCAAACCCCGAACCCCATTGAAGTCAATGGTGACCCAAACTTTTGGGCACTAAAATGGCTCTAAAAAAGTCCTGGAAAGGGCTAGAGGGCTGCAAAAGGAAGCAAAATAGGGGTAATAGTAGGACAAGTGCCCTGCAAACAAATGTGGATAGGGAAATAACTTAAAATCACATAAAAAAAGATAAAATGGAGGAGGAGGTGGATGTGGAATAGGAGGTTGAGGAGGCCGTGACCGTGGCGGTGTAGGTAGAAGTGGCAGTTTTTTAAACCAGCAATCTTGACGCACTTTTTAATTTTGTGCAAGGAATGCACAGCAAGGCGCTAATGTACTATGTAGCACTATTTATTATTCTTTTTTTTTAAACCAGCAATGTCGACGCACTTTTTATTTTAGTGCAAGAAATGCACCGCTGGCCGCAAATATAGTATTTAGAATATATATTTTTTTAAACCAGCAATGTAGATGCACTTTTTATTTTTGTGCAAGAAATGCACCGCTGGCCGTAAATGTAGTATTTAGAATATTTTTTTTTTTTGAACCAGCAATGTAGACGCACTTTTTATTTTTATGCAAGATATGCACCGCTGGCCGCAAATGTAGTATTTAGAATATATATTTTTTTAAACCAGCAATGTAGATGCACTTTTTATTTTTATGCAAGAAATGCACCGCTGGCCGCAAATGTAGTATTTAGAATATATATTTTTTTAAACCAGCAATGTAGATGCACTTTTTATTTTTGTGCAAGAAATGCACCGCTGGCCGCAAATGTAGTATTTAGAATATTTTTTTTAAGCCAGCAATGTAGATGCACTTTTTAATTTTGTGCAAGAAATGCCCCGCTGGCCGCAAATGTAATATTTTGCACAAAAAAATGTTTAATTTGTCTAACTGCAATGTAAAAGCAGTATTTAAATATGCCAAAATGTTGCCAGCTGAACTAATAGAACACAATTAAAGTAGTGTCCCTGACACACAAGCAGTTGCAAGTGCACTGCACTTCCAAAAATGGCTGCAAACGCCCACCTAACAAACAGAAAAATTGCTTAGGTTTTATATGAGGCACTTTGCTTAGCACACAAAATGTACTCTAGCAAACAAAAATCTCCTCTAGCACCCACCCACCAATAAATCGCTGTTTTTAACAGATTTTCTAAAGATAATCTGTCCCTCACAGCAGCAGCAGCATCCTCTCCCTACACTAGTATGAGATGATTTTCTAAAGCTAATCTGTCCCTCACAGCAGCAGCAGCATCCTCTCCCTACACTAGTATGAGATAATGTGACATGCAGCACTACGTGACTCCAGCTTATATAGAGGCTTGGTCACATGATGCACTGGCCAATCACAGCCATGCCATTAGTAGGCATGGCTGTGATGGCTTCTAAGGGCAAATGAGTGAAACGCTTGTTGATTGGCTGCCCTGCTTTACAGTTCGGGTTCGCTCAACTCTATACCTGGTCAGTGAATGGCCCAAAATCCTCGTCCACAAAGATCTCCTGTTCCCACACCCCCAGAGACAGGTTAGCATATGAGGGTGCACAGCGGGTCCCCATTCCAACCCCCTGTATCTGGAGGTAGTGGGTGCCCAAGAAGCAAAACCAATTGTGTGTAAGAATGAATTTTAACAATTCTATGGCAAAGTCACCGTATTTCCAAAGGTTATGGTCAACCTCCTGCAGGAACGCATGGGCCACTTGGACCCCCCTCCCGTGAGGGATGCTGGAGTACAAGGCCTCCACATTCAATGTCACGAGAAGGGAGCCCGGTGGCACAGAATTCCCTCAATGCGAGTGAGGAGGCCCATGGTGTCTCTGATATATGACGGTAACGTCAAAACATGCGGTAAGAAGTGTCCACCAATGCACTGGCATTCTCCAGGAGAGAACCCACCCCAGATATGATGGGCCTCCCCGGGGGAGGGGTCTCCTTGGGAGTCTTTAACATTCAAGAAATCATAAGTATTTTGATCAATCAGTCCTTTATGGTATGCTTCAGAGATCAGAGTCTTATATTCAGTTATAAATCCTGTGATTTTAGATACAGATAAAGGGCAATACCAGTTCCTGTTCTGCAATATGTCCATACACATTTGTTCGTATTGGGATTGGGTCATAATGACTACATTCCCCCCTTTATCTGAATTTTTAATGACAATGTCAGGGATTTTCTTAAGGGATTGCAAAGCCCGCATCTGGGGGGGGGGGGCAAGGTTATAGGGAGTTTGTGAGATTTCTTGACGTCACTCACCATGGTGGTGAGAAATGTCCAGACATTGGAATTAGTTGAAAGGTCAGGGAACCTATGAGATTTGTTTTTGAATTGGAAGGGATAACTGGACAAATTTTTAGGTGCCAAAGTGGTGTCTTGGGGAGTCTGTTGAGATGCTTGAGAGGAATTTTCATCAAGCAAAAGAATCAGATCTCTAAGGGCTCGGTCCTCGACCATAGAGAAATGTGTGGTCTATTCCGTGATCTCCCTATCCCTCTCGGCTCTTACTCGTTCCTCATCGAACATAAACTTGTAAGTAAGGTACAAGTCTTTAATGATCTCGTATCTGTTCAGAGTTGCTGAGGGGCAAAAATTGAGCCCCAACTTCAAAACATCAATCTGATCTGCCATAAATTCATATGGAGTTAAATTAATAACACTCAACTCTGTGCTGGGATAACATTGGGGTCCGAGACTGTGTTGGGAGACTGTGTTGGGTGGATCCACAAGGGACGGTGACATCCCGTTAGTGAGACGTGTCAAGTGAGGGTCCAAGGTAGTTTGCGTGGCCCCTTCTACTTGGCGGGTCTTGGGTAAAAAAACATTTTGTGAGTGCATAGTGGCATTAGGCTGGGTGTAATATGTGGAGGGAGAAGTGACATTCTTGGTAAGTGACTTTGAAGTGATTTTAGACTGTTGAGTTTTAGATCCCACAGAAGGTTGGTCCTGCATGATCTGGAGTGCCTGTGCCATGATTGGGCCTAAATGTGCTGGGATGATTTGAACCACGAATGTGATCCAAATTAGAATTAAGTGGGGGTAAGTGATCAGGGTGGTGTTTGGAGGGGGAAGTGTGCCCTCTGTCATTGAAATTTCTCTTACGTGCACCACCTTATGAGGATCCCTGCGAAGATGACTGTCCCCAAAACGAGTGAGAGGCTGTTGAAGATAAAGAAGAGTCAGACTCAACATCAATATCAGAGGGGGCAGAGCCCCCCCTGGTTTCTAAAGTGGCGTGTTCCACCCCACACTGGACCCCTACACCTCAATGGGGAGGACCAGTGATAGGTGTAACCTCCAGAAAAACATTTTTATCTTTCCTAAATTTATTTTGTTTCTTTTGGATAATATCCTTATTAAGTTTTGCAAAATAGTTTTTGAGTTCTAGCCATTTGGTCTCGAACCATTCATGTGTCTGAACAGATTGGTGAGTACTACCCAAATCGATTATTTCCTGGTCCAGTGAGTTCATCTCACCCTCATAGTGTTTGATGAGAAGAGTCATTAGATCAGAACTACATTTTGTGAGTACAGATTCCCAAGTAGACCTTAATTCTTTTGACACCTGTTTGATGGTCGGAAAGACTTGTACACATAGGGGTTGATATTGTCTGCAATGTAATACCTAAAAAACTTGATATGCCAATGCAGATTCAATTTTTTCTTAAGCAATTTCTTCATTTTAGTGAAATATTGATTAATATTAATATCATCCTGATTGATGGGGGCACCCGTGGGTTGAAATTCCGCCATATATCCAGACCAAGCAGCCCCTACAAAGTCCATTGTTCTCTAATCAAATTAGAACTAACATATAATGAACTAATGCACAAGTGCCTGTAAACAACACTACAACTATGCGTACAGAAAATGTATTATTAGAAAATGGCAAAACCACTTAGGAATTGACTAACAAGGGCAGGCTCTTCACCTATATATAATCATAGACAGAAATATTGAAAAAGGGGGTCAAAGAGGTAACCCTCCACAGGGTGGGGCTGTGATGGTCTTAGGGCATATAAGCATATAAGCGGGCTGGGGCCTCATTTTCTCTATAGCCATATCCATTATTCCCTGTTTCCGTGACTGGTGGTGACTATTGTTCCTTATAGGATATTCTTGACTGGCCCTTGTTCACCATCAAATAATTGATGTCTGGTTTTACCTAATCACTTATTGCAGTCCCATGTCTAGTTGGTACTATTGCATGCTAGGGGTGGTTTGTTGTCACATGTCTCCTGTCCTCGGGGCACCCGTGGGAGACTCCCATCATGTGACCTCCCATGTCACCGCCCTTGTCCATGTGTCTCTATATCGAAAACTATATATACCAATCATGGATGTTTTTATTATGTATTATGCATTCAATGTCCTGTATACATCACTCTCCCATGCTTCATGTTTGAAATATTTTGTGTTTATTAATTCTGTATTAATCTGATAATTCACTTTCCATTACTTCTAGCAGGACTTTTCCTTCAGGGGTTTGGTCCCACCAGTGGGTGTCCCTATTGGGGCCTGTTTTCCTTCCTCCTTGCCTCTCCCCCGGACGCCTTAGGCCAGTGTTGTTATGGGCGGGTATGCGGCTGAAAGCACCGCAGTTGCCCGCCCCGCCTGGTCCCCTAGGTGCCACCTGGGTCGAGTGTTGCAGTGTGGGTGTTGTCCACAAGAGGGAGCCCACTGTGGACTTCTCCTGCTTCGATGGTGTCACATGCCACTTCCCGTGGCGTGTCAGCTGAGGCGAATGCCATTTATTGGGGGGGTGTGCCCTATTTAGGACGGGCTGTCTCCTAGCACGGTCCAGAGCAGCAGCAGACTGGATTACTATCTGTATAGATACACAATCTTTGGTAAGCTATACAACGGGATGGAGACATTTTATTGGTCCCTAGTTGCCATCTTATTGACATCTAACTCATTACTTTACTCCCCAGTGGGTGGATTGTGGACCTTTTGGAACCTGTATACAGACTCCAGGGCACACTCTAAAATTGTGATGACCCTACATATTACCCTCCATTCCAGGAGATTTTTTGGTGCATACAGCCCATCATTTCGTCTGTTCTCTGGGGGTGGTTACCCTGAGCTTACATCAGTTTCAGGTATTCAGGGGTTTATATTTGTCCCTATCTAATATATATTTTAAATTTATATTTGCACCTATTTTTTCCACATAAAGGCCCCATAGGCCTATGTTGTTTTGTTGTATTGACTGGACCTCAGTTGTTCCATCCCTGTGTGGACCGACTTGGGAGCATATGTTTTCTATACTTCCGTTATATAATATATACACATAGCCTTTATATTGACCATTGTTTTGAGATATTCAATCACTATGCTATCATGGCGTTTGTATTGCACACAGGCCCCCATATCCGCCTGACGTGGCCTCTGGTTCTCTCTGGACGCCTGGTTGGGGGGATTAGGACCCCTTTGGGGATTCCGCTGCTTTACATCTGGGTGACCTTGCCACGCCCGTGGGGGAAGCGCTGCTGCTTATTTGTCTTCTACGAATATTATGTAGGTGATTCACTCTACATGCATTTGTTACTGTATGACTGTTTCATTATATGTCCACATGGTGTTTTTTGACATGTATGTATTTATCATTATTAGATCATTACATTCAGCTCCAGACGAAGAGCAGACCACGCACGCGCAAAACTAGTAGAGCTTTATTCCTGTACCCGTTTCTGTGACTCAAAAGTGGTGTAACTTTACTGTTATTAATGATAGACTAATTTGTTCTATTGATTGATATTGTGTATACAATGTAATCAGGTTTACCACTCCACGATATATTTCCCAGAAATATGTTTGTTATGGTTTACTTTTGACCCCCCTGGGTCCTGGTGCACCCACTTAGTGGCCAGAACCTCTTGGGATCACTGGTGGCCAATGTGCGACCTCAATTACATGTCTTGTCTGTTATTCAAATTTTAAAGTTTTATATTCATATTGTGTGTCAAAGGCATATGTATGTCATGGTGTAACAAATAAAGCTTATAAACATTTTTTATTCAGCATGCCTATAAAGTCCATTTTTTTTCTAAATTGTTTGCTGTACATGTGACATGGGAGTGACATGTGAGTGTTCCTAGCAAAGTGATTGAGTGGGTCTCTGACTGCTCCTGGTCTCTGTTTATGATTGGAAGCTGGGAATGAGCTCTCAATCATGTGATCACTGTGAAAGCCAATCAAAGTGATCACCTGTTGGGGAAGCCTGCATCAGCAGGGGATTAAAGGATAATTAGCACTACAGATCTCACTCCTGTACACCACCTATGGACCAGATCAATTTTTACATTTCTGCTATGGGCATTTTACATTAAGTTTTTATTGAAGTTTAAAGTGAAGTACATAATAGGGTTGTGTACATAAGCAAGTATGCAGACTATATGCAATACATAAACATAAGCAAGTAAGGTAGTGTTATCTCATTGGCATCGTGAACTGGTGTAAATAACATTCTTCATTGGCTTTAACTAGGATCAAATAACCTTATATTTATCAGTCCATATAGACCAATGTTTGTCAAAGGCTTTTCTGTGTAGTGTATTTGTAGCTAGTGCACGTTCGTAGTAGTAATTTGTCTGTACCATTTGCAATACTTCAGTTATGCGGGGTGGTGTTTTAGACTTCCATGTTTTCAATATCAGAGTATGAGCTGCTAAAAGTATGTGCGTGATCGGTCATCTGAAGTTGGGTGGGTATATATCTATTCCAATGTGGAGTATGGCTAATTCTGGGTTGGGTGTCTTGATGTATCCTGTAATTGTGGATATGTTTCTGAAAATTTGGTAATATTCCCAAGCATATGTTGGAATTTCTAGCTGTGGTACCGGGTGGTCTTTTAGGAAGTGTATTATGCTTGTATATGTGAGTTGGGCTGTCACGCTTAATTGGTATTTCTCAGATATGTGTTGTATGTTGCCTGGCTTCCCTTCTTGTAGTATGTCATTGATGTGACTTATACCGTGTTTTTTGAGGTGTCCTGTGGATATGTGTGGGACCGTTACCTCTAGTGTTTTTAGTGGGAACTCATAGTTCACCCTCCTTTGGTTTGTTTTTTGTTTGAGTAGATCACGCCAAGCCAGTATGGATGCTTGTATGGTAGGCGGGAATTTGAGTATGTCCCACTTTTTCCACTTGTCGCTCATTAGCAGTGTTGGGAGGTTCTCTGTGGATTGCATAGCTTGTTCAATTGCTGTCCATACTGGTTTGTCAGCATCAGAGAGCCAGTGATAGATTTGTTCTAATCTTATTGCCCAGTAATAGTCCTTGACAACTATTGCCCCAGCACCTCCACATTTTTTGTGTACAATCATGGTGTTTTGTGTGCATCTGGCTTTCTTTCCGTTCCATACACATCGCTTTAGGAGTCTCGACACGGTGTCAATATATCTGTTTTGAATAGGTAGAGGTAGTACCCTGAATACATACAGTATCTGGGGGAGAACCATAATTTATATGGCGTTGATCCGACCTGCCCATGAGAAGTTGCGTTGGGAGATATTTGTGAACATAGGTTCGATTTTGGTGATAAGTGAGGTGAGGTTGGCTTTTATCAATGTCTGGGGGGATTTTGTTATGGTTAATCTTAGGTATGATATTTCTTTATCGTTCCAGGCATGCTTTAGGTCATTTTGTAGTTGTGCTCTATGATTGGGTGGCACTCCCATGTCTAGAACGAGAGATTTTGCAAAATTTACTTTGTAATAAGAGATGTCACTAAAAACTAAAATCAGACAAGACCTGATGGGCCAGTGGGAGAGATTTGTGGGGATTTGTGAGCATTAGGATCACATCATCTGCGAATAGTGTTATCACATGAGATTCACCTTTAAAGTTGAAACCTGTGATTTGGGGATTAGTTCTCATCTTTTCAGCTAATGGCTCTATCAGAAGATTGAAGATTGTGGGCGAAAGTAGACAACTCTGTCGAGTTCCGTTTGCAATGTTGAACGGTCTGGAAAGAAGCCCAGATGTGTACACTTGAGCTGTCGGATTAGAGTACAAAGCCAGTATTGCAGACAAAATTGGACCTTGGAAGCCGTATCTTCTCAGCACTTGTGTCATATACTGTAGGTCCAGTGGACTCTATCGAACGCCTTCTCTGCGTCTATAGAAAGGAGCAGAGAAGGCGTTCGGGATTTTACAGCATAACATTGAATATCTATTATTCTTCTGACAGCGTCGGCAGATTGTCTCCCCCTCACAAAACCCATCTGGTCTTTTTTGATTAGGTGTGGAAGGATGTCTGTGAGTCGTCTGGCCAGAAGTTTTGCAAAAACGTTAACGTCTGTGTATAGTAATGATATCTGTCTGAAGTTGGCCGGTGTGTTTGGCTCTTTCCCTGGTTTTGGCAGGGTGACCACGTAAGCTCCCAGCATCTCTTTTTAGAATGTAGATTCTTGAGTGGTTTGCGTGAATACTTTTTGCAGGAAGGGGGTTAACACTGTGTGATAAGTTTTGTAATATTCATTGGTTAGGCCATCTGGGCCTGGTGATTTGCCGTTAGGGAGGGACAGGATAATTTTCTCAATTTCTTTGTGTGTGTGTGGTGCATTTAGTGAGTCCTTTTGAGATTCCATGAGTGTGGGGAGTTTAATTGACTCCAGAAATTTCTGGATGTTTGTTAGAGTGTGTTGTGTGGTGTTGGGGTCCTTATTTAAATTGTATAGCTCTTCATAGTATTCTGCGAACTGATTCGCGATGTCTTTTGGGTTGGTGATATTTTGTTTGTTTCGGGGGTTGATCAGATGGGATATTCTCGTTTTGGCTCTTACTGCTTTTAGCCTATTGGCCATGTATTTCCCTGCTCTATTGGTGTTTGCATAGGAGTGTATTTTTAGTTGTTTTATGTATCTGTCGTATTGCGTAGATAGTAGGTTTCTCAGTTGGTCTCTAAGCCCTGCTAGTTTTTGTGAGTTCTCTTTAGTGGGGTTTTGCTTATTCTGAGTTTCTAATGTGTGGATGTTTGCTAACGTTGCGTCAAGGGTGGCAGTGTATTTTTTTTTTGCTCTAGCCCCGAGTTGAATTAGGATGCCTCTCATGTAGGCCTTGTGGGCGTTCCACAGTGTGGTGGGTGAGGATACTGAATCCTCGTTTGTCAGAAAGTATGTTTTGAGATGCTGGGAAATTAGTGGTGAGCTTTGTGGGTCTTGTATTAATTTAGTATTGCTACGCCAGATGGGTGTAGTGGGTGGGACATTCCTTTCTTCGATGACCAGTTGTATTGCAGCGTGGTCTGACCATGTTATATCATGGATGGAAGAGGATGTTATGTTCTGTAATAGCCACTTGTCTGTCAAGAACATATCAATTCTGGAATATGAGTTATGCCTAGGCGGAAAAAAAGGTGTAGTCCTTTTCGTTGCTGTGCTGGCAGCGCCATACATCATAGAGGTCCTCTTTGTGCATAAGGTGTTGGAGGGAGTTGGCGTGTCTTTTAGATTGTGTGGTAGAATCCATATGAGGGTTTGCTGTCAAATTGAAGTCCCCGCTTATAATGAGATGCCCATATTTGGTGCTAGCAATACGTTTGAACACCCTGCGGATGAACCTTATTTGGTGGGTATTGGGGGCATATATGGTTACCACTGTGTAAGGTCGGGAGTTGATATCACATTTAACAATAAGGAAGCGACCTCCGGGGTCTGTGATCTCCTCCTTTAGTTGGAATGCCAAGGTGTGTTTGAAGGCCAGAAGTACCCCTCTCTTTTTCTCTTTGTCATTGGCTTGGAAAATGTTCGGGTAGTCTTTATGATTGCATTTAGGAGCTGTGTCTCTCTGAAGGTGTGTTTCCTGTATGCTGAGATTGTCCACTTTGTAAGTGGTTGCGTATTTCCACAAAGTGTGCCTTTTGGCGTGGTGATTTAAACCTCTAGCATTGATAGATACGCATGTTATAGGCATGGATATGTATCAAGGTGAGGTGTGCTGTTCCAGTGGTTACTCACAGTTGAAAAGATACGGTCTGGTTGGTTCGGGTCTGGTGTATCTGTTCTGTTCACGATGTCCATTGATAGAGGGTCATGAGGAAAGATCTTGCTGTACCTTATTGAAAGTATCAAACAAATGAGTTGAGAAAACATGTTAACTTCACATAACATGTTCAAAAGGGTGTAACTACGCCGGTAAAAAAAGGGTTCAGAATGATGAACCGTAGGGATTGCTGGTTTCCTGGTTGTGCCAGGTGAGGGGGATAGAGAATACATTACTTCTTATGTAGAGTTACATGTAATGGTCCTCTAGCCCGGGGATTAAGAGTGAATGTGGTGTAACTATTGATTGATTTTAGGAGCTTCCGATGTGTTTCCTGTTGTGTTTCTTGTGCGTGACTATTTGCCACTCGGGTTCTCTGGGGTGGGGTGGATTTGGCTGGATAGGTGATGGCAGTGGATCTGGTAAGATGCCCCATTTACATAGGATATGTATGCCTTCTTCCATTGTCGACACTGATACCGATTCTTTTTGTGGGTGATGAGCAGGGTGGCAGGGTACTTCCACTTGTGTACTATTTTATGGTTCCTTAGGGCTTTTGTGATCGTGGCTAGGGTACGACGCCTTTGTAGGGTATGTCTGGAGAGGTCAGGCAGAATCTGCACTGTGGTATACATTGAGGGTAGGTTTTCTGCTTTTTTGAAGGTTGCCATTATTCGCTCCTTCACATGGTAAAAATGGACCCTTAGCAGGACATCTCTCGGTACTTCTGCTGCAAGGAAGGGCGGTTTTGGGAGCCTATGTATCCTGTCTATAAAGGATATAGTGCAATCTCCCATGGTGTTTTCTAGGTGATTCACTCTGTCCCCCAGTTCTTGTACTTCAGCCTGGACACTAGATATGAGGTTGGCTTGAAGAGCTGCACGTAAAGACAACATCATGTCCTTAAGTACTGTGTCAGATACCGGCTGACCCGTTGTTGGGAAGGCTGCTATGGGATCAGGTCTCCCTGTACTGTGGTATGGTGCGGCCTGTGCGCCACTCACCTCCATGTCCTGGCCGTCCTGTGACCGTGGTGGGGAGTGTTTGCGGGCTTTGGACTTCACAGGGCTCCTTACCATCGGGCTGGAGTTGGCTGTGGATGGCCCGCTTCTCCCCCTGCTGCTTGTGGTCCGTTGTCTGGCTTGTCGTGGCTGAGTCCCGCGGTTTGGGCCTGCTCTCCTCATGTGGAGCCGGTGCCTCTGCCATCTTGCCTCTGCCCCTTGGAGATCGCGGGGGTAAAACCCCGGAATTTTGTTGAGTTGCGGTGGCGATTTCCTCCGGCGTGTCATCCCGGAGGTTCACTGGGGCACAGTCGGTGCTGCTGGGCTTGTGGGTTACGGCTGTGTGCTCCTATCTGCTGCTTTTCCCCGAAGGCTAAGTGGAGCTCTGTGATCAGTCGTCCATTGCAGAGCTTGGCGGCCACACCCCCTGCTATGGGCCTATTAATTCATCAATAAATTTGTTATTACTAAAGCTAACAAAGTAATGCATATATCTTTTTATTCTATCATTTGTACATATCGTATTTGTATTTCATTTCTACGCTCCACCCCTCGCCTCACAACATCATTCTTCTCACGCATCACTAATTTACTAACCAACATATCAGTCTTGATGTCACAGCACTTCCTCAAAACTCAACCTGTCCAAAACCGAGCTCATAATATTTCCTCCCCCATGTGCCCCTTCCCCTGACTTCTCTGTCAAGATCAATGGCACAACCATCAACCCATCCCCCCATGCCAGGGTGCTAAGTGTTATCCTCGACTCTGAACTCTGAACTCTGAGCTCCTAATGCACTCCCTGGTTATCTCTCGCCTCCACTACTGCAACTCCCTCCTCATTGGCTTACCTTTAAGTAGGCTGTCTCCTATTCAGTTCATCATGAATGCTGCTGCCAAACTCATCCACTCATCTGCTACCCCTTTCTGCCAGTCCCTCCATTGGCTGCCCCTCACCCAACAAATTAAATTCAAAATGCTATCAATAACTTACACAGCCATCCACAACTTGGCCCCCAGCTACATCACTAACCTAGTCTCAAAATTCCAGCCAAATCAATTAACTTTGTTCTTCCCAAGACCTCCTACTATCTCGAGTTC
This sequence comes from Glandirana rugosa, assembly GCA_018402905.1. Classification (NCBI taxonomy): domain Eukaryota; kingdom Metazoa; phylum Chordata; class Amphibia; order Anura; family Ranidae; genus Glandirana; species Glandirana rugosa. The sequence continues at coordinate 36,694 of BLSH010479954.1, forward strand.
TGTTGTCAATTCCTCATATGCTCACCTCCAGGACTTCTCCTGAGCCTCTCCCATTCTTTTGCAAATTAATACCCCAATCTGTCTGACTATCTCCAACACTATCCACTTTTAGGCAATCCCTGAAAAAGTTCCTCTTCAGAGAAGCCTATCCTGCTCCCACCTAACAACTATACTTTTATTTTCTCCATCAGCGCATCCCACACAGTTATTACTAGGGATGGACTGAACACTCCCCGATTCGGTTAGCACCAGAAGATGCGAACAGGCAAAAAATTTGTGCAAACATTCGGACACCATTAAAGTCTATGGGACCCGAAAATGAATAATCAAAAGTGCTCATTTTAAAGGTTTATAAGCAAGCTATTGCCCTAAAAAGTGTATGGGGACCAGGTCCTGCCCTAGGGGACATATATCAATGCAAAAAAAAGTTTTTAAATCAATAGTTTTTTCAGGAGCAGTGATTTTAATAATGCTTAAAGTGAAACATTCCTTTAAATAATGTGACTGGGGGGGTATACCTGTAAAAGGGAGCACCTCTGTGATATTTAGAACATAGCCAGAGCAAAATGCCAAAAATTGTAATTTATTACCGTGGTTGTAATGTATTGCCGGCTCCCGGCAATATACAGAAAAATCACTGAAAAAATGTGCGTGCCCCCCCCAGTCCAAACCAGGCCCTTTGGGTCTGGTTTGAATTTTAAGGGGAACCCCATGCTAAAATTTTTAAAAAAATTGGTGTGGAGTCCCCCCTAAAATTCATACCAGACCCTTATCTGAGTATGCAACCTGGCTGACCAGGATGGGGGGGACGAGCAAGCGCCCCCCCCCTGTCCTGAACCATACCAGGCTACATGCCCTCAACATGGGGAGTATGGGTGCTTTGGGGCAGGGGGGGCTCTGCGCCTCCCACCCCAAAGCACCTTGCCCTCATGTTGATGGGGACAAGAGCCTCTTCCCCACAACCCTGAGTTGTGGTTGTGGTGTGTGCGGGTGGGGGGCTTATCAGAATCTAGAAGCCTCCTTTAATAATCCCAGATCCCAACCCCCCATGTGAATTAGTATCGGACACATCGTACCCCCACTAATTCAGCAAAAGTGTCAAAAAAGAAAAAAACACAGGAGACAATTAGGGGCAAGTCCTTTATTAAAAAATAAAAAATAAAAACAAGTGTCTCCCGTTGTAATCCATCGTCAATCACGGCGAGCGACAGACCTGAAAAAAAACAACAAAAAAAAATGAACAGCTCTTCCTCCATGGGAGGACTGAGCTCTCTTTGCTTTGACATTTTATTAATAGTGAAGGGCGGGGCCACCCAGTGACGTAATTGAGCGGCCCGCTCCTCTGACGTCATATGACATCAAAAGGGGATGGGGTCACGCGTACTTTACCCGGTGGCCCCGCCCTGCACTATAAATAAAATGTCAAAACATAGCCACAGCAGACAGCGGCAACCCTCTCATGGACGAGGATCGGCGGCGAAGTCGCTGCGAATGCCCCATAATGTTCTAAATTAGACTTGCGTTCGACTGGAACCACTGGCCCATCCCTAGTTATTACCTTTTGTATCACTTGACCCTCCCTCTTAGATTGTAACCTCTAACAAGTAGGGTCCTCTGATTCCTCCTGTATTGAATCGTATTGTAACCGTACTGTCTGCCCTCATGCTGCAACTGTTGGTGCTATATAAATCCTGTATAATAATAATAATAATTTCTGATTATCTGTTTTATTCACTATTATTTTAAATCATTATTTTTAATTATATAATTTGCTGTGCTGTGTATTAAAACTATAAATAGTATTCTATAATTTAAAATTACACAAAAAATTTGATTCTAATACAAAACAGCAAAGTTATTTACAAAATTACAAATAAATGTTTTTTTTTTTTAGTGTTGTGCTACGTTAATGCAACACAGTAAAAAGTAATGAGCAAAATGAATACAAATAAAAAAAAAACCCTTTACATTTTAATGGTTATAAAAATAGAAATAAAAAAAAGAAAATCAACAGGAAAATAACAGTTAACCTCCCTGGCGGTATGATTATTTCAGATTTTTGGTGCTGAAAGCAGTACGATTATTTTGCATGGAAATTTGGCATTTTATATTGTAGGCCTGTAATTCTTAGCAATAACTCACTTAAATCTGTCCAAACAAGAGTCTAGTAGACATCCCGGGTATGAAAAAGTTTGAAACATGAAATCATAAATTATAATATAATAAATAACTATAAATATTTTTTTTTTTGGTTGAACTGGATGGACTTGTGTCTTTTTTCAACCTGACTAACTATGTATCAGAAATAATAACGTAATAGTAATAAAATTTATTCAATAATGTAATCAAACCAAAAACACTGAAATTTGCTCAGTTGCAGAATTGTCGCTGTCATCACTTTCAGTTTCTGATGATAAATTTCCCCAAAAATCAGTATCACTCAATTCTGCAAATGATTCTTATTTACTATTGGTGTTTTCTAGCTGATCAAAAACCGCTTTTGACGTAAAGGGACGCTTTTTGGTTGCTATGGACATTCTCAAGTTTCCAGGCAGAAAGAATGACATTTATTATATAAAAGTGCATGCAGGGCTCTGGGCAAACCACTAGGGACAAAGGGGATGTGAAATTATTTCATACAGCAATGTAATCTGTAAGATTACAGTGTACTGTATGTGTACTGTGTGTTTCACTATTTGAATTTCCCGCCGGTCTCCGTCCCCGTGCGACACAGAGGCATCGGGCGGAGGACAGACATGCTGACACCGCGGGAGGACATCGCTGGATCCAGGGGACAAGGTGAGTAACCCAGCCTGGATCCAGCAATGCAATCCCGAGTGTGGCTCGGGGGTTACCGCTAATGATACTGAAATTCCACCCCGAGCCACACTCGGGATTACCGCCAGGGAGGTTAAAGGAGAGGTTTAGGCAAAGATTTTTTGCCATATTTCTCTCCTCTGCGGGGTCACAGGAGTGCACTTATTTCTGCAATCCAGTGACCCTGATTCAGCTGTCACTGTCCGCTGACATCAGAGAGCTAGTCTAGGCTTTGCAAGGATCCTGACTTTAATGTCAGGATTCAGCCTGATGTCTGATCGGCAGCTTGATCAGCCTCTCAGTGCACTGCATTGAGCCTAGATCCTGAGCCGACCACTTCCACCTCAATCCACAGCCTCACCCTGGGTCCTGGAGGGGCAGAGTACAGACCCACTCTGTGCTCAGTGAAAACCAAGAGCTGAGTGATTAGCAGTCATGTGGTTTCTCAGTTCTCGGTTTTAGAGCTGGTGGGGGGGCCACAAAGGTGAGTGTTTTTTTTTAATCCGGCGTTTCTCATTTAAGGGGAGAAGGGGAATGAATTTACTAGAGATGATTTGAATAAACTAAGGGTGAATAAGGGTTAAATACAAAAATATTTATAGCATATCATTATATGTAAATAAATGCCATAATGTATATGCATCAACACAGTAAAATTGTGGCTCAAGTAATGAATTCTAGGGTTTTATTGCAAGAACCTTGTATCGATTCTCACAAGGAATATATTTGCAGCTATACAAACCTAGAAAAACAACAAAAGGGCCTAAATGTATTATTATGGTAATGTATAACAACCACCAGTTACCAAGTGTTCATATTAGTGTGGAATTCAGTGGAAGAAAGCATTTGCAGATTTTCCACTGGCCTGCTCACATTTTGCAAGTGGATTTACAGTGATTTCAAGTAGAGCAAGCAGTAGCAGAGGCAGCCAGGATCCTGCTGGGGGAGGAGAAGAGGCGCCCAATTAAGTGGAACTACTGGCTTCCCCCTGTTGTCTCCAAAGTCCCACCTGTCAAAACGATTGGTTGCTAGAATCCTAACAACCAATAAGGTGCTTGGAGGACCCGGCATTCAGAGGAGGAATATGTAACTTCCTCCTTCAGAGCGGCTCCATCTACCCCCCCATATGTTGTACTTCTACGCTTCCTGCTGACAACAAAAGAGGACTTGCTGTCTGCAATGGGACACTGCTGAGCTGACTGGCTGGAAGTATGAAGAGACCTGTGTGCTGTATGAATCGGGACACAGCTGGTGAGTAAGGGTCCTGGGGATAAAGTTAGCAGAGGAGTCTGAGTCTGGCCATGCCTGCACACTTAGAAGAGGGAGGGGACAGGGATCACACTGAAAAAGTGTAGAGAGAGGACATACTCCCCCAGGTCCTAGAGCTGTGTACACTGATCTGCAACATCTCCCCTTCTACAGAGATGTGGAGGGAGGTGGGATTCATTACCACACCAGCCACAGTACCTGTATTATGTCTGCAGTCTCTCTGGTCCTCTCCTTACCATGTCTGCAGTCTCTATGATCCTCTCTTTACCATGTTTGCAGTCTCTCTGACCCTTTCCTTACCATGTCTGCAGTCTCTCTGACCCTCTCCTTACCATGTCTGTAGTCTCTCTGACCCTCTCCTTACCATGTCTGCAGTCTCTCTGATCCTCTCCTTACCATGCCTGCAGTCTCTTTGACCCTCTCCTTACCATGTCTTCAGTCTCTCTGACCCTCTCCTTACCATGTCTGCAGTCTCTCTGACCCTCTCCTGTTGTCTGTCTGCAGTCTCTGACCATCTCCTTTAGTGTTTCTGCAGGGGGCACAAAAATGTTTGCCTAGGGTCCAATTAACATCAAAGCCAACTCTGCATACCATGTATGATCTGAATAAAATATGATAATTTCTGAGGGCATGTTTAGGGGTGGAATTAGAAGTTCAAGTGGGGCAGCTGGTGGCGAGTAACTCTTAAGGCCTGGCTAGTAGCTCAGGAGTTGAACTTTTGAGCCCTGCAGTAAGTATCACGCTACCACTTTAAAGGAATGTGTCCAGATTTTTTTTATTGCTGTCCAGTGGCCACATTTGGTCTAGTCCACCATTTGCTTTAAGGTTGTCCCTGTAGATGTGAGCCCTTGGGCCCTGCAGACATCAGTTGACACCTTACCCTACTAAGTGCATTCCATTGCATGGTTATTTTATTTTATTAAATTGAGATTATACATTTTCAGTGGCTCCCATATTGGGGAACAAATGTAGAAAGAAAGAGTAACTTGGCACAGAAAATCTCTTACATACAGTTAGTCTTGCAAGATTTTATTCTTATTAGGCATTAGCGCTTTTAAATTGGATTAATGTAAAATATATTCCCATCATTAAAACAGTTAGGTGGATATTTGCACCTTAATGCAATGTTCTGAAATAACCTACTTTGTATACTATATATTTACAGCATTTAGTAATCTTTTTTATTAGTCATAACTCACTATTGAATTTGGCTCTTATCTCTAACTTTTTAACATGTACTGTAGCTTGAGTCCTTAAGGAAATATCTGATATAACAAACCATATATTTCCAACGTCTGCACATGTTTTTGATTTGCTTTTTATGGATAAGGTAATAATTTCACTTACATGTTATTGCAGGGAATTTTCCCAGAAAAAAAGCCAATACTTTAAATCACGTTTTATAAATGTTGTAGAAAACACTATATGCACAATGGGATATATAGCAAGAGCAGCCATTTTAATCTGTTTTTTATTACATTTAACTATGTCAAAGTACAGTATTGCTAACTGTATGGAACATTCAGGGGGGTAATTGTCAAGCAATCAAACACCAATCCACTGTAACTGTAGTATGTGTGTGTACATGTGTGTGTGTATTACCAGAATCCAGCTATACACAGCATGAATTCCTATATGTTATTGTGCCTATTCATGTGGTGCCCCGAAATACTGTATATCCAGCTACCTATCTGTTAGAATCTGTGAGTGTTTAATTGTTTTTGCTTTGACTGGTCATTATTTTTGTCTGTGCCTTTAAATGTTGCAAATATTTATTTGGACTGTACTTACAGCCTATACTAAACCATTGGTTAAAATGCTAAAATATTCAGTTAAAAGAGAATCTACAGACAAGTGATTTCTAACAAACTTGGTATTGTTTTAACTGAAATTGTTTATCTGTACCCTGTATTTATTTTTAATATTTTGTTTTATTTAAAAATGTTCCCTTATAATAGTAAACATTTGTAAAACGTTTGCGATTTAAGTCATTGTGAGCCTGCTTTTCTTTCTCCACTGTCTCTTCCTGGGTCAAAATCATAGGTTCTACAAATGATAAAATGAGCTAAAATAAACTCTTCTGCCCTCTGCAGGGTTATTAGCCCTGCCCAATTTACCTCTGTGAGTGACCGATTACCCTACCCTAAATTACTGAGTTGAGAGGAAGGAGTTCGAAAGTCCTATACCCTTACTTCCTACGACACAAAATATGATGCAGTCACCAATTCTGGTAAGTGAAAATATATACATTTTTTGTTTTTACTTCCACCAGACAACATTACACAGCGCTGGACAAAGTTAGCAAGGGGTCCCTGTGAAAAAATGATGTTTGCTCCCTGACAAAATAATGGTAATCGGGGTAAATACCTAATTTACGTTGGTTACATTACAGTTACATTTTGGTAACAAAAGTTACATTGGTGATCAGAGTACATGCATCTGTTACATTTTGTGATTAATCTAAACTTCCCGGTTTCACTGCTGGTCGATAGTGATGAACCAAACTGCCCTAGGTTTGATTCAGCAGGTATTCTCCCAACTTCGAAGATTTTGGATGCCAAACCTGAACGCCATTAAAATCAATGCAGCCAAATCGGTCAAATTTAAATGGGCTGATAGGCAAGGGGTTGTCAAAAATAGCATGGGAGGGAGGGGGGGGTGCACTTCCACAAGGAACATGTACCATTGCAAAAAAAAAAATGTAAAAATCCATTTGACTGGGGCAGTGATCTTTTTAACTGCTTAAAATGTCCAATCCTTTAAACAACATGCCTGGAGGGTGTCCTAAGCCTATTTGTGAAGGAGTGCATCTCTCTGATGTACAAAAAAGGCTGCAACAACACCGACATTTACAAAGGGAAAAAAGTTTTAAAATTGCTATCAAATCTATACCATACATAAGGGGTCCTCCAGATACCGCCACCTCATGTGAATGAATAAGGGCTACATACCCCAACTTAGTCCCAAAAAATTTAAATTGCCGCCTAAAAAGAAAGACAAAAAAAATACAAAAATCCCCAAAATATGTCCCTCATTGTAAATCCATCATCAATCATAGTGACCACCCGTTGATGACACAGAGAAAAGAAACAGGAAAACAGATGATCCAACGCAAACAACCAATCCTAACAGTGACACTAGCCACATGATAGCTCTCTGAGCTGCCATCAGCTATATGGAAGTAGCAGATACTAGTGACATCATTGACCAAATTTGCCATGCCCATATTTGGTCAATGTTGTAGCCCAAATATGGCAAGTAGCCATATATGGCCAGTGATGTCACTTCTATCCTTGTCCCTTTACATAAAAGGAATTGGGATTCCCTGTGATGTCAGTGGTTACTAGAGACACCATGGGTGCAAGCACCTGTGTTTTATCGTAGGAACCAGCAACAGCAGGAAGTTGTCATATATAGAATTGGTAGAAATACCGCTTCTATACTGTATATGATGCACTGCTCCTGCTGAACAGGCCAAGGTTTGAGAGTAAATCAAAGCGAACCAAACCTAGGATTTGACTAAACCAGCAGCTCATATTTAGTGGTCAGTGTAAACCTCTCTTTTTATTGGTGGCCACTGAAAATTCCCCTATTACATTGGTAGTCAGCAGAAATCCATCTGCCCCATTGGAGGCCAGTATTAGTTCCCCGATTACAATGGTGGCTGGTGTAAATGCCTTCCTTACATTGGTGTTCAGTGACAAAAGGACCCTGTTACATTGGTGGGCAGTTTAGTGATCCCAATCATTGAAGTTTAATGGGACAAATGCTTATTTATATGGTTCAATTGGGTAAAGGGCCACTATTTATTTTGTATACGTGAGAAAAGTTCCCCCATTCATTGATGCTCAGTAATTTCTTATCTACTGTGCCAAAACTATGAGGGTACCAGTAAGTACTGGCCACAGACTTGGAAGTCCTCCAGTGTACTTTCATTCAATATCACCTGGCTTTTGAGGGTCTAGGGTCCATTACAGACAGGGGCAGCCCCAACCTGTGAAGGGCCACAGGACCTCAGAGGCCCTCATCTACCTGCCGGGGCTGAACAGCAGATATGTCTGCTACTGACATAATATCTTACTATAACAATTGGATATGTTTAATCTGTTTATCTAAAGAGGGTTCTTTCTTATATATAGTAACTTCCATTATGTTAAGACCTTCTTGGTTTAATTTTTAAAATTAGAAAAAAATTAAAACAAACATGGTACCAGCATACGAATCTCCCTACCCAAGTAATTCACTCTTAATGTTGCAACTTGGCTCCCTCTCTCTGGAGCAACTTACAGTGAGATATTGGAATTTCCCTGATGAGCCTCACATGAGTTTAATGAGTAGAGGTCATGAATGAGTTAACACAATTGGAAAGCCCAGCTGCTACTTATAATGACTGTATGAAAAGTTCATTAAGATATGGGCAATGACCTATTAAGGTAAGGAAGAGGACAGTCATTAATTCTTACATTTTATAAGGGAAAAGGCTCTCCAGTGAGCTAACTCTCCTTCATTTTCTCTCAGCATTTCACAACCACTTCTCACCTGCCCGTCTTCTCTTTCTCACTTTCTCTTTCCACTTGTTCAACCCTAGTACCGTCCTTTCTATCCCTCTTTCTCTTTCTCTCTCCTATACTTTCTATCCCCTCCATAATTCTTGTGAGAATGTTGAGGAACGAGTCTTACACCAACTCATAGAAAACCTTTTAACTCATGACTATCAGCCAATCCTTTAGACCGCTAGACACAGGCCCGGTTTTACACACCAATAGCATTGCATTTTATGTCCTTAAATTCCCTACTTGAACCTCTTTTGTTTATATTTAAGGTCACATATTTTAGGACAATAATGATATAAGCAAAGTGTGGTTTACTAAAGAATGGTATTATGTTAGCTCAAAAATTCTGACCAGCATGTAGCCCAGGAAGGCCTAAGCTGTGAAACCCTCCAATAGGTGTTGATTACACAAGGATGTAGAAATTAGACTGCACATTTTAAATCATGTGTTTGCTTTATATATCTAATTGGATTAAGGTAAAATTTTGTAAATGCTAATTATCTTTTCAAGGTACATGAATCAATCACATGTTCTCTGCCATGCAAAACAATTATTTCTCTTATTAAATCACACGCATGGCACTTCCTTGAGTTTTACAAAGATTAGAGAATTAGGACTCTAACTTTATAAAACAAGTCTTTAAAAATTATGTATTAATCCAGGAAAGAACAACTATCCCTTATGAATGCTGTTACTTTGGAAATTGTATAATTTCCATTTCAGAAGCTTGGATTAAATCAATATTATGAACACTTGCAGAATCCATGGGTGAAGACATGAATATCTGGACAATCATGAGGTTTAACACCTGGCCTGGAAAAGTAGATCATTGTTCATAATTGGATGTTTTACAAGAATCTAAACATATTTTTCTTACTGTATAAACTTTATTTTGCTCTAGTGGAAGAGTTATGCTTGCTGGATGAAAATGAAAGGGAAAAATGCTAATGTGGCTTGTGGGAAATTTTGTGTAAGGGGCCTTTTATGTTGTCTCTTGAGAATGTGCTGTTCAACAATTCTTTAATTCTTTATTTTACTTGGTATTTTACTCCTTATGTGGGTACATTCTCATTTGTTCATTAAAAATGACTGCTCTACAAGACCTGCTCATTCCATCAAACGAAAGATGCAAAAACCCCTAGGATAAAAGTGTCCATAGTTTATACATAGTAGGGAACGTTTTACAAAAAGTAAGATATTTAATGTGTCCCCTCTGAAATATTTTACTTCAACTGACATTTTTGTATCATGTGGTATCATGCTGAGTTGCATCAAATATAATATTTTTGCTTTTCAGTGTGTTTGTTGAATACCTTAGAAATTGGTGCAAAAATACAAAGAGAGTATGTTTACTTACAATCATTCAATCATGTGCAAGGCAAAATTAATTTTCTTAAAATCCCTTGAATGTGATTGAGTATTTACAAAGTGGACGTTACTAGTGATTAGTGGATGTGTATGGATTTGGTTCTCGGGGTGTTCTTTGAACCCCTCATTAAGTCCAAAACTGCAAACTTAAAAGCAAATTTGGACATTTTCAAGGCTAGTATGCAAGGAATTGTTAAACAAAGGCCACATGAATGTCAAAGGAAAAGATCCATAAGCCGCACATCATGAAGCAGATCCATGTGCATAAAGTGAGATGAATGGCAGCCTCAGTCCGGGCTCCAGACAGACCACGCCCTCAATGCATTTTACTTCACCCCTTCCAAGAACATACTCATGTATCCAGTGTCCAGTTGTCTCCTCACACACACCATTAAGGCTATTCCACGTGGTCAGTTTATCAGGATCAGACGCAATTGCTCCAGTCTCACTGATTTTGATATGGAAACAAGACTTTGCGACTGATTTATTCACACAATGCCATCCTAAGTCAACTGGATCCACCAGTCCACTTGTATTCTCCACATGATATAGCTTACAATTTCAGGAGATTATCTAAACACCTCCCTATCTTACATGGGGGATAACAGCTACCATGAGATATTGGGTCCAGGCATCAGATTTGTAGCAGGGAGGGCACACACTATAAGAAACATGATATCTCCCAGTCTCTTTATTTCTAATCCTCCACCATGGGACTTGGTTAAACACTACTGGTCTATACAGATGCTGGACAGCCAAGAGTTTTTGCTGCAATCATTTGGGAGACCCCCATACCATTATTTCATGTTCTAATGGGTTTTCCACTGGCATTACACAGTTGGTCAATTGCCACACCAAATTTGTTATATACTGTCACCTGCAATCTATGCAACAACCAATATGTGGTTAGAACTATGAGACATTTAAATGACAGAATGAGGAACCATTTCTTAGATATCAGGACCAACAAAAATACTAGTCTGGCTAGACATTTTAACTCTCTCCATCATCAGAATGCACAATCTTTCAGAGTCCAAATTGTTGAGAAGATAGATCAACCTGTCCGTGGTGGTGACCGATTATCCCTCCTGTGTAGGGATTTTGGATTCTTAAACTGAACACTCGTATACCTAGAGGTCTGAATTGTAAATGGGACATTACCCATTATTATGAGTAAGTTGTCCTTTCTTCGTCAATCCATTCCCTTGTCATTCTTTTTGCATCTCACCATTTATTTTTTTATCCTTTGTTGCTTTCTTTCCTATGTACAACCCCCCTTTTTATGCACCATGCATGTTTATGTTGGCCATATCAAGGTAGAATCGATTTATGCATTTCTCATCACATATATTGATTAATACATATATACAGTAGGTATAGAAAATAATCATCCCCCTTTAAAGTAATCACATTTTGTTGCTTTGCAGCCTAAAATTAAGACAGACACCATTTTTGTTTTATCCTGCTGTATTTACTAGTGCGACTTATAACATCCAAGTAAAAGATATAACATCAACATGTCAGAAAAAATAAGAAGAAATCAAAAACAGAATAACTGAGATGGAAAAAGGATCACCTCCCCTTATGTCAGTATTTTGTTGGACCACATTTTGCTTTATTACAGCCTTTTGGGATATGTCTCTACTAACTGTGAACATCTAGACTTTGCAATTTTTGCCCACTCTTCTTTGCAGAACTGATTAAGTTCATTTAAATTTGATGGTGACCATTTGTGGACTGCAGTCTTCAAGTCATTCCACTGATTTTCAATGGGGTTTAAGTCTGGGCTCTGACTAAGCCATGCAAGGGAAATCACCATTTTTTCCTTCAACCACTTTGTGGTTATTTTTGCTGTTTGCATTGGGTCATTGTCATGTTGAAAGGTAAACCTTTTCCCATTGACACCTTTATGGAAGAGGGTAGCAGATTTTCCTCAAACATTTGATGGTATTTTGCCCTATCCATTTTTCTTCTATCCTGACAAGTTCCTGCTGCAGAGAAACACCCTCATAACAGGATATTACCACCTACATGTTTTACTGTAGGAATTGTGTTATTTGGACGAGGAGCTGTGTTGGATTTCCACCAGACATATCGTTGTGTTGAGGCCAAATAATTCAATTTTATTCTCATCTGACCACCTTAAATGAATAAATGAATTCTGAGGCCACATGGAAAAAGGTGTCTTGGCCAGATGAGACTAAAATTTAATTATTTGGCCTAAACACCAAACGATATGTAGAGACATATCCCAACATATCCCAACAGACTAAAGGCTGTAATTAAAGCAAAAGGGTATTTAACAAAATCCTGACACAAGAGGATGATCCTTTTTCCAACTCTGTGATTTTGTTTTCTAATTATTTTTTTTCTGACATGTTGGTGTTATATCTTTTACTTGGATGTTATAATTTGTACTAGTAAATATAGCCAGATAAAACAAAAATTGTGTCTGTCTTCATTTCAGGCTGCAAAGCAACAAAATTTGATTGTTTTAAAGGGGGTGATTCTTTTCTATTCTTTTCTATACCCATTGTAGATGGCACACACTGCTTTAAAGCATTGATGGTTCATAGTAACAAACCAATCGCTAATGAGCTCCCATTAAGTCTCCTGGTTTGGGGTGTCTAGTCTTATTTATTTTGAGTCTGTTCTAGAGTATATAAATCCATTGTTTTTCATTTTTCTTTAATAAACTTCATTAGTTTTAAGTTTTTTTTTCATTGCGATAAATACATTGGTCATCTTGAATGAATGAATAACTCAACAATATAATTTTGCAATTTTTTTTCAGTTTTTCTATTCCATGTTTCCTTTATATATATATCTGCTGTATACCAATCTTAATGTTTGTGGCCAGCTTTGATGTCTGTGGCTGTTTTTATCCACTTGATTGTTTGCTTGAGCACCTGTTTGTCATCTATTTCTATCACATGATAGCCAATGATGCTCTTATAAACACCCCCTTATGCTCATGGTTCCCATCCCCATGATTAAGCTCCAAGGGGCAAAGTGAAACATGTTGGAGGCATGGCCTGGCTGGAGACCAGGCTGAGGATGCCATTTATCTCACTTTATGCACATGGATCTGCTTCATGATGTGCAGCTTATGGATCTTTTCCTTTGACATTGCTGCAGCTTGGAACTATAATGAGCTCCCTGTCCCTACCTGCACTCACAGTGGTCTAGTCGCACCTAAATTTTGGTCTTTTTGGGTGAAAGGCCACAGGGTACTGGGCACTGCTATGGGGAACATGTACCAACGCATACATTTTTTTTAAAAATACTGTACAATGGTGCGAGGATTCACATTTTAATGTGACTTAGGGGGCAACAAAGGAAAAAAACATCATTCCTTTTAATTACATGCGTGGGAGATGTCTTTAAGCTGTCTATGTTATTATAGAACAGTAAAATTCTCTCAGCAACAAAGTGTTATGGAATCACAATTTTGCACAGGTACTGAATGAAACAGTGGTGGTAGGAGCCACAACAGATCTAAACGCTATAGGAAAAATACAAATAAGTCCCTATAAGTCATGCAAATTGGTAAGTGCCACTATAGTTTCATAGCATAAATTGTTGAGCTTCTTTTCTTACAGTACCACACTGCATTGTCCCAAAAGTTAAATAAAATGTCAAAACAGAGTACACAAAAACATTTTAAAACCACAGCCCCTGACACAGATTGGAGTCTGTATCTGCAAGAAACAGGGATGATCAGGAATTAGTTGGTGGGAACTGGAACTGTGTAAAAGAGTGGTACTCAAAGGAGGTACTTAGTGGTCAACAGAAGCGCTTTGGGGATACAGAGTGACACCAGGGTAACATGGGCTTACATCAGATGCTAGATAAGCAAGATACTCTAGTGAACCAGGAGGAACAAGCCTCAGAGTACCTGCACATTCTGTGGAGATGAGTTCATTGAGAAGTGCTGAGGCAAAGGGGTTGATTTATTAAAACTGGAGAATGCTAAATCTGGTGCCACTGTGCATGGTAGCCAATCAGCTTCTAACTTCAGCTTATTCAATTAAGCTTTGACAAAACAAACCTGGAAGCTGATGGTTTCTATGTAGAGCTGCACCAGATTTTGTGCTCTCCAGCTTTGGTTAATCAGTTCCACAGAGTCTAAGGAGCCATCTGGTGTTTTCTAGAGCACCCCAGAAAGTATGATGGGCTTTGCAAGACAGTTTTTAGGTTGCTGCCATCTGGCTCACCCAATCAGGCAAAACTGAAAAAGGAAACACCAGATGCTCAGGATTGTGAGTACTGAAGACTAATAAATAAATAAAAATTGAACCGCACTAATGTCCCAAATACAAATGAAAAGCAGCCAGCACCACAAAAGGACAAATATGTGTTTAAAATGTAATAAAAAATATATGTGCATTGCTAATGGATAAGATACATAGGGGCTCTATCTAAAGGGGACCTCCATATATCCTGTAGTGCAGTAATTCTCAACTCCGGTCCTCAGGACCCACTAACAGGCCAGGTTTGCAGGATAACTGAAATGCATCACAGGTGATATCATTTGCTGCTCAGTGATTACTGTATTCTAGTCTGCATCTCCCCAAGGTAATACTGAAAATCTGGCCTGTTGATGGGTCCCGAGGACAGGAGTTGAGAACCACTGCTGTAGTGGATGATAGAAATAACCAATAGAAATAAACGCTGCTCGGTATTAACACAGTGCAAACCTATGTCATGTATACTTTTTACACCTTGAACATGTCGAAAAAATAAATAGATGAATGTGAATAGTGAATACTCACAAATTTATATATATGAATATCAAAAATGAACACTTGCGACTTTCATAAAAAATACATATAAAGTAAAGAGATTGACACACTTATACAGTGATATGATTGAAACATAATGTCTATTGCAAAATTGCCGTCAGCACATATAAAAAAGGTCCCATATCAACAATAAAATAAGTGTACTTAAATGTGCAATATATAGTGAAAAAAAGAAGAAAAAGTCCAAGATGCTGTGATAAGCAAATCACCAGAATAATGATCCGAAACAGGATGGTTGATTGAATCAACAATCGTAAGCAGGAGTCATCACTGTGAGAGGCATTACCACCAATAAGAATTGAGGAGGCTTACCGAAGCATGTGGACCAAATTGTCATATGCCTAATAGATCTAACAAGCAGGGGTGAATAAACACCTAGCAGAGGATATCTTTACAGCCGATCTCCGCAGGACTCTCCATACAGCGATTGAAGGAACACTCAACTAACACCATCACCTCAAATACCCATTATGGAGTGACTACAAAGAGCCATCAGCTTTACATACATGCATAGATCTTCTCTACAACCCTTGAATAGTGTATTCATCCAAAAAAAGATAAAACACCTGTATGAAGATTGGTAGCATTATAAAGAAATGATCACCTTCTATGTCCTGGCAGAAATGAACACATCCTCCCAGCCTGAGATTTCTGCCTAGAACAAACAAAAGGAAGGGTGAGATCATTGATGGAAGAATAGTAACTTGAGAAGATACTTGGAAGGAGGTTCTAAGTTTCAGGTGCAGAGGTAGGCCAAGTTTGTAGCAAACCAGGTTGATTATTGTGACAATGAAATAATGCCCAATGTAACATGGGGCAAATTTCATAGAAGGGGTCTTGATAGGATGTCCTTTGTCACTTGAAAAACCTTGTCCCCGGGTTGGAGAAATGGCTGTCCTTGCCAGTGAGTAGAGTTGAGCGAACTTCTAGAGGTCCGGGTTCTGCTGGTTCGGCCGAACTTCGGGACAAAGTCCGGGTTCGGGTCCGGACAGAACCCGAACTTTGTCCAGGACCCCGAGCCCCACTGAAATCAATGGGGACACAGACTTTTAGGCACAAAAATGACTGTAAAATAGTCCTGGAAAGTCCTAGAGGTCTGCAAAAGGAAGGAAATGGGGGTAAGGGTGGGACAAGTGACCTACAAAGAAATGGGGACAGGGAAATAACTTTAAATATTAAAAAAAAATAAAAACATAAAAATAGCAAAAATGGAAGTGAATGTGGATCATCTTCAAACTGGGTCTGAAAAGTATTAATTAACGGTAGAAGCCATATAACTGTTCTAAAATCATCTTCAAACTGTGTCAAAAAAGTATAAATTAGCCGGGAGAACCCATATCACTGTTCTGCACACATCTGGAAACTGTGTGTGTCACTTTAAATAAAACCGGGGATAAGTGAACATCTGTTCTGCAAACATCTTTAAAGTCTGTGTGTCACTTTAAATATAACCGGGAATAAGTGAACATCTGTTCTGCAAACATCTTTAAAGTCTGTGTGTCACTTTAAAAATAGCCGCTAATAACTGAACATCTGTTCTTCACACATCTGCAAAGTCTGTGTGAAACTACAGCATAGAGAAGAACAGGTATATGGTTTCGCACTGCTAGAGTTTTAAATCCAGTTTTATGTTTGCAGAACAGTGATATGATATCACTGTTCTTCAAACATCTGGAAACTGTGTGAAGAGCGAAACCATATGCCTGTTCTTCTCTATGCTGTAGTTTCACACACAGATTGCAGATTTTTGAAGAACAGTGATATGATATCACTGTTCTTCAAACATCTGCAAACTGTGTGTGAAGAGCGAAACCATATGCCTGTTCTTCTCTATGCTGTAGTTTCACACACAGATTGCAGATGTTTGAAGAACAGTGATATCATATCACTGTTCTTCAAATATCTGCAAACTGTGTGTGAAGAGCGAAACCATATGCCTGTTCTTCTCTATGCTGTAGTTTCACACACAGATTCCTGATGTTCACAGAACAGGTCTATGGTTCCTACCGGTTTTAGGTAAAGTGTTCTAAACTGTTTCCAGATGTTTGAAGAACAGGTGTATGGTTCCTCCCAGTTTTAGGTAAAGTGTTCTAAACAGTTTACAGATGTGTGCAGAACAGATGTTCACTTATTCCCGGTTATATTTAAAGTGACACACAGACTTTAAAGATGTTTGCAGAACAGATGTTCACTTATTCCCGGTTATATTTAAAGTGACACACAGACTTTAAAGATATTTGCAGAACAGATGTTCACTTATTCCTGGTTATATTTAAAGTGACACACAGACTTTAAAGATGTTTGCAGAACAGATGTTAACTTATTCCCGGTTTCATTTAAAGTGACACACACAGTTTCCAGATGTTTGCAGAACAGTGATATGCGTTCTCCCGGCTTATTTATACTTTTTGACACAGTTTGAAGATGATTTTAGAGCAGTTATATGGCTTCTACTGTTAATTAATACTTTTCAGACCCAGTTTGAAGATGATCCACATTCACCTCCATTTTTGCTTTTTTTATGTTTTTATTTTTTAAAAAATATTTAAAGTTATTTCCCTGTCCCCATTTCTTTGTAGGGCACTTGTCCCACCCTTACCCCCATTTTCCATCCTTTTGCAGACCTCTAGGACTTTCCAGGACTTTTTTACAGCCATTTTCAGAACTTTTAATAAAATTACCAGAACCCCGGACCCGAACCCGGACTTTTTTTTAAAAGTCTGGGTCCCGGACACCCCAAAGTTCGGCACGGACCCGAACTTTACAGTCCGGGTTCGCTCAACTCTACCAGTGAGCAAATTCCCTGCATCTGAAAGTAGATTACTAAGACTGGTGCTGGACCTGAGACCAGACCTGGTTCATGTCATCCCGCATAGCACCAGCACTGGGATCTCAGGAGAACATGGCATGGACACGGAAAGGCATGGGCAAATGCCTTGAACAATACAAAATGAGTATTATATTGATTATTTTAAGAAAATGCTGCCCAAGGCAGAAGGGCTTCCCAATTGTTCTGATGGGCAGATACAAAGGTTCGAGAAAATTTCTTAAGTGACTAGTTTGTTTTGTTGGTATTCCCATTGAACTGAGGATGATAGCATAAAGAGAACTGTAGGAAAACATCCAAGAAAGGCAGGAGGGCTTGAGCTGGGAGAGAGACCTTGACATTGAATGGGATATGGAGACCTGGCACTCAAACCTTGAAAGATCTAGTAGGGGGGTCCATAACACAACACTCAGGGAGGCTAACATAAAGATTATAACTAGATGGTACTTGGTTCCCACTCATCTAGCTAAGTTTTACCCCCAAGCATCCCCCCTCTGCTTTAGGGGATGCGAAAATTTGGGGACCATTTACCATATCTTCTGGACTTGCCCTAGGATCCAAATCTATTGGAATAGAATCTTCCATATGATCCGCAAAGTCACGGGAATCTCGGTCGCACAAGAACCGACAATAGCCCTCCTGAATCAATCGGTCCCTAACTGCACTAAAGCCACCCAATCCCTTCTTCTTTTTATCCTTATAGGGGCTAAAATAACAATTGCGCTGGCATGAAAAACGGTCTCATTCTACCAGGCCAAGCGGAAAATTTCTTGAATCATGAACCAAGAAAAGATCTGCCATAAGATCTTGAACACCTCAGCAAAATTTTACAAGATTTGGGAACCCTGGGCACGGTACACCGGGGTACATATGTTTGGTGCTGGATAACCCAACACCTCTGTTCGAATAAGGAAAGTCTATTGGACTCCAGGCTCACTGGGACCATTATGTACAAACGAGGTGGGATCATGGTGGCGCCTGCATAACACCTTACTTTTTCTTTCTTCTATTCCCTTCTTCTCTTTCTTTACCTGTTACCTTTACTCTCCTATTGCATTATAGGACCTCAAGCTCCTGATAGCCCGAATTTGGAAACTAGAGTCTTCCAAGGTTTGCACTTGCCCTTTGTTTGAAGTTTAGTCTATAGTTTTGGTGCTCTCTTTTTACTTGATGACCCTGGGGGATGTTCTGAGGGCCAGGAGGGGCAAGGAGTGGCAGGCCGGGTCCACAGTTTGTTCCCAATTGGGGTGCCTCTAGTCTGCTCCCTTGGGCCTAGGTCCTTGATGCTCATATCCTCGCCTCCAGATCCCCCTCCCGGGTATGTTGATCAGACAGTTCTTCCGGAATGTCTCTACCATAACAATTCTGATAAATTTCAGGATGCCTTAGTTGGCCGCTTAACAATGTTGATACACTGTTATAATTGGACAATACTGCTTTTTAATGAATAATCTTGAAACAAATGTAGTATCGAAAGATGGGGAGACAGGACGCCTCTACCACCGAGACTTATCTTGATCCCATACGGGATGTCCGGAGATGGGAGGCTCCTGTCATCCCCTTCAAAAGTTGTAGTCCGTCCTAGACTCTTGATAAGCGTCCCTGACATGTAAGTTATAGATGTTTGTATACAGGGCACCAAGCTAGATTCGATGCTGTACAATTGACAAGAAAGGTACTAGAGCTTTGTATCTGTTTGTACTCTTATTTTGTTTACTCTTGAGCTGAAAACTCAATAAAAACTATTGAAATACGAAAGGCAGAAGGCCTCCCCCGGTTGTTCTGATGGGCAGATACAAAGGTTCGAGAAAATTTCTTAAGTGACTAGTTTGTTTTGTTGGTATTCCCATTGAATTGAGGATGATAGGATAAAGAGAACTGTAGGAAAACATCCAAGAAAGGCAGGAGGGCTTGAGCTGGGAGAGAGACCATGACATCGAATGGGATATGGAGACCTGGCACTCAAACCTTGAAAGATCTAGTAGGGGGGTCCATAACACAACACTCAGGGAGGCTAACATAAAGATGGTACTTGATTCCCACTCATCTAACTAAGTTTTACCCCCGAGCATCCCCCCTCTGCTTTAGGGGATGCGAAAATTTGGGGACCATTTACCATATCTTCTGGACTTGCCCTAGGATCCGAATCTATTGGAATAGAATCTTCCATATGATCCGCAAAGTCACGGAATCTCTGTCGCACAAGAACCGACAATCGCCCTCCTGAATCAATCGGTCCCTAACTGATTCAGTATACGGGATGTCCGGAGATGGGAGGCGCCTGTCATCCCCTTCAAAAGTTGTAGTCCATCCTAGACTCTTGATAAGCGTCCCTGACATGTAAGTTATAGATGTTTGTATACAGGGCACCAAGCTAGATTCGATGCTGTACAATTGACAAGAAAGGTACTAGAGCTTTGTATCTGTTTGTACTCTTATTTTGTTTACTCTTGAGCTGAAAACTCAATAAAAACTATTGAAATACGAAAGGCAGAAGGCCTCCCCCGGTTGTTCTGATGGGCAGATACAAAGGTTCGAGAAAATTTCTTAAGTGACTAGTTTGTTTTGTTGGTATTCCCATTGAATTGAGGATGATAGGATAAAGAGAACTGTAGGAAAACATCCAAGAAAGGCAGGAGGGCTTGAGCTGGGAGAGAGACCATGACATCGAATGGGATATGGAGACCTGGCACTCAAACCTTGAAAGATCTAGTAGGGGGGTCCATAACACAACACTCAGGGAGGCTAACATAAAGATGGTACTTGATTCCCACTCATCTAACTAAGTTTTACCCCCGAGCATCCCCCCTCTGCTTTAGGGGATGCGAAAATTTGGGGACCATTTACCATATCTTCTGGACTTGCCCTAGGATCCGAATCTATTGGAATAGAATCTTCCATATGATCCGCAAAGTCACGGAATCTCTGTCGCACAAGAACCGACAATCGCCCTCCTGAATCAATCGGTCCCTAACTGATTCAGTATACGGGATGTCCGGAGATGGGAGGCGCCTGTCATCCCCTTCAAAAGTTGTAGTCCATCCTAGACTCTTGATAAGCGTCCCTGACATGTAAGTTATAGATGTTTGTATACAGGGCACCAAGCTAGATTCGATGCTGTACAATTGACAAGAAAGGTACTAGAGCTTTGTATCTGTTTGTACTCTTATTTTGTTTACTCTTGACCTGAAAACTCAATAAAAACTATTGAAATACGAAAGGCAGAAGGGCCCCCCAGTTGTTCGGATGGGCAGATACAAAGGTTCGTGGAAATTGCTTAAGTGACTAGTTTGTTTTGTTGGTATTCCCATTGAATTGAGGATGATAGGATAAAGAGAACTGTAGGAAAACATCCAAGAAATTACAAAGGCCTTCCAGAAATGTGAGGTAAAATTAACCCAACAGTCTTACAATATACTGGTTTGCATACCGTGAAGTCAGAAGATCTCTTGAGTAAAGAATAGTACCAAGGCTGCAGCCAAAGATAGTGATGGGAGGAGTACAAAACATGCCATTTTTAAAATCTTTTTTCTACTACCCAGACTACTGTGCATCCTTTGGAAAGAGACAGGTTGGTGATTAAATCCATGGTGATATATCATTGGAGTTCTGCAGGATCTTACAAGCAGAAGACCAGCTGGTGCTTGAGACGGAGACTTAATCTGAGCACATTCAAATATTCACAGTGTAGCGCTAGTGATAATATAAATGATCAAAAAAACCACACATAATAAAATAATCAAACACTTATTGCAGTGCGAATAAAACAGTGCTCCAAAAATTAATATAATAATATGTGCATCAATGTGTATAAACATAAATACTAAATGTCCATAAAAATCCATGCATTGACCATCAAAGATAGTAAATACAATGAATGTGGAAAAAGCAAAATCATGAATAGTTCAACAAATCCACATGAGCATAGGAATGAAAGCGGATAGATCCATACAGTCCAAGACGGACAAGATCCCGATAGTGAGGAGTAGAGATGAACCCACACGTGGTGATTGTATATCCTCCACCAGCTTATTAAGCCTCTCACCTCATAGACAAGTTAAAAACGCCTGTCTCCCATCTCCAGGGAATTAGACTCCTCTAATAGGCAGGTCCTCCGTTTCTCAGAAAGCTCCAATGATATCACGCAGACTCCAAAGGGGACTTATCCCCAAATGACAGCATAGGCGATAAGGGCCTAATGGAAGAGTGGTATAGATTCTTTAACACAAAAGAGAATGAACTTCTGGGAATCATCGTTAAAAGGCGACAGTTCAAACTGAAAAACATTGAGAGTCTAATATTACAGATCAAAGAGAAGTTAATACCTTTCAACAACACGAACGAATATAAAGACAGAGAGAAAAACCTACAAGAAGGCATACAGAAATATGATAAAGAAATACAATTGAAAAAACAAAAAAAATTTAGAAGAGACGTTTTGGACTATAGAAAACAACAGGTATACAATTGGCAAACAGATGAGGAATATGGAGAGATGGAACAGATGGATAACGAGATGATCACTGAATCCAGAGAAACATCAGTAGATCTAGATGAGTCTTGGATGATGATGAGGACACCATCCGGGAGGACACCCAGACCACCAAGGACCCCAAGGGGCAACAACCCAAGAACCCCTAGGATGGACCAGAGGAACTACAGATACGAAAGCCCAAGGAGACAGCAACAAAGACCTGAACCAAGAACCCTAAGATTTTCTAGGAGACCCCTAGATACATACAACAGATACTCCCCTTTGCAATATCAAGAAGAATATCAGGGACACCAAAGCAGGGGTTTTTTTCGGAGAGGACAATACACGAGACCCCCGAGACCAAGAGGCGGTTTCGGCCCACCAAGATTCCAAAACTGGGACCCACCCAGAGAAATAAGAACAAACTATGGAGAACATCGTACAAGGCCCCGTACCAGAGGGAAGTGAACTGGAGACCCCAGAGGGAGTGGAGAGAGACCCAGGAACCCCCTATGAGGAGACAAGGATGGGGAGAAGGAGAAGAAAGAGGGGCAAACGAGGGGGAAAGAAAAAAACGAGTACTAGGTCAGGGTATCTTCAATTTGAGTGGGACGGTTTTTTCCGAAGAAGAGTTAGCAATTCTAGACCTCGGCCTGAAATTTGCCCCTGACAAGAACATAGACAAATTTGAGGTATACATAGATTTACAAAAATTTATAAGAAAATTGAATATAAAATTTTTTTTTGCCACAAGATCAAAAACCAACAACAGAGTCGAGGAGGAACAATATGTACATACAAGATTAAAAAACAAATCTACCTTTAATCCTAAAGTTACAGGAAATGAAAGTCTGGAAGTTTTTAGAAAAATGGTGGAGGAGGACATTAAGAAATTAAAGATCCACAGTTCAAAAGGGAAGAAGGTATGGGAAGCAATTAAAAAATTGGAAAAGAAAAAGGACATAATTATCCGACCGGTGGATAAAGGAAGAGGGGT
Source organism: Glandirana rugosa (assembly GCA_018402905.1). Lineage (NCBI taxonomy): Eukaryota > Metazoa > Chordata > Amphibia > Anura > Ranidae > Glandirana > Glandirana rugosa. The sequence continues at coordinate 59,804 of BLSH010479954.1, forward strand.
AGTAATACTGAACAAGAAGGACTATGAGGCTGAAATGAAGGAATTAATGGGAAAAACAGATACATATAAGAAATTGACAAAGAATCCAAAGAGAAAATTGGAGAAAAAACTGAAGGAATATATAGATAAAGGAACGAAAGGAGGATTCATCAATAAGAAGGAGGCCAAATATTTAATACCAAAATCAACAAAGACCCCGGTGATATATTACCTACCGAAAATTCACAAAAACCAGGAGAGACCACCAGGGAGACCCATTGTCAGTGGGATAGACTCTCTCCTCTCAAGACTGGGGGAATATCTGGATGAATTCCTAAGACCAATAGTACCCATGACTACATCATACTTACAGGACGGAAGACAACTAATTTCGGAACTAGGAGAGTTGGAGATGGAGGAAGGAGATCTGTTGGTGACCATAGATGTAGAGTCCCTATATACCAACATTGTATAGAGGGACGGTCTCAACGGTGTGGAATGGGCTATGAACAAGTACACAGGAATGAAACAGGAACAAATAAAGTACCTATTAGAGGGCCTTGGTCTAGCCATGAATAACAACTATTTTTGGTATGAGGGGAATTTTTACGCTCAAACGAAAGGGGTGGCTATGGGGACCAAGTATGCCCCGGGCGTGGCCAACCTATTCATGAGCAAGTGGGAGGAGGAGGAGATTTTCTGGAATAGGAGACCTGAATTGAAGTTCTACAAGCGATATATAGATGACATCTTTATGGTTTGGAATGACACAGAGGAAACACTGAAGCTCTTTTTGGAAAATATCAACTGCAACAGTTATGGCATAAAATTCACGGGAGAATGGAACAAAGAAATGGTGAATTATCTAGACCTACAGGTTTTCAAGGAAGAAAATCAACTATATACCAGAACTTTCTTTAAAAAGACCAACAGAAATGGATATATCCCTACCAGTAGCTGTCACCATCCCAAATGGATTGGCAATATGCCAAAGGGTCAGCTCATGAGGATAAGGAGGAATTGTAGCTCAATTGATGAATTTAATACACAGGCAAATATACTTATAGGGAGGGTTACTGAGAAAGGATATGATAAGAAAAAGATGGAATTACTGAAGGAACAGGTGAAGAGAATAGACAGAACAACATTGCTAAACAAGAAGAATAAAGATACACAGAACATGGCTGAATTTGCCTTTTTAACAGGATTCAATAGACAGTACAAACAGGTGGAAAGAATTTTTAGGAAACATTGGGCCATCTTACAATCAGATAGAGTTTTGGGTAAGATCTTACCAAAAGGCCCAAAGTTCATATACAGGAAAGCTCCCAACATAAGAAATAAGCTGGTACACAATGTAGTAAACCCCCCAAGGAAAATTGATCTATTCCCTGATTTGAAAGGCTTCTTCAAATGCCAAAAGTGCCTACCTTGTAGGAGCAGTAAACCACAAGGAAGAAAAAGAGAATCCTTCAAATCCACCTCCACTGGCAGACAATATAAAATTAATCACCTCATCACATGTATGACCACCCACGTGACATACGTAATAGAATGTCCATGCCGATACCAATACGTGGGAAGGACTACAAGGCCCTTATGGGTTCGAATTAGAGAACACATAAATAATATCAAAAAAGGATTCCCAAAACATAGCCTTTCCAGGCATTTTAAGGAGGTTCATAATAAGAATCCTGGAGTAATGACCTTTTATGGCATCATGATCCTGTAAGAGAGTATTGGCGTGGAGGAAACAGACAAACAAAAATTTCCCAGAATGAAACCAAATGGATATATCTTTTGAACTCCTTACAGCCTAATGGACTAAACATTGACATAGACCTGAACTGCTTCATTAATAACAAATGAATTTCCCCTAAGTGGGTGTAGAGAGAACTTTTTAAATACATTTTAAGAAAAAATAATTTTGGAAATTTTAGAAAATTTTTTTTTTCAAGAAATCCCCTCCTCCATTCACATTTTTAATTGTTTTTACATTTTTTTGAAAAAAACTTTTTTACGTTTTTTATACATCTACCTGATTCTTTCCATAGGGAATAAGGAGTACACATTCCCGACTCACATACTCTAATTGATATAGACATCACTATAATAACAAAAAAGTTTTCATCCAATCACATATTTTCTTGCACAGAGAAAAAAATCGCAAACGCTATGTGATTCATATATGTTTACATACACCTTTTTACACACACTTGAATTGGAATAGGGTTTACCTTTGATTATAAGGATATACACCAAAACACTGCTCCATACCTCTACCTACATTTGAACAAGGGAAAATATATGGTTTATTCCCCCCAGTGCACATATGATAATACCATACACTATAATCTAAAAGTATATGTATTTAATATTTTTTTATCTTTCACATTTTTATATAAAAAAATTTTTTATATACACACACTCCGACTCGTTCTCCATTTCTATCCCATCCATTTTCAACACTTAATATCCCCCACACATAGACACACCTCTGTTTTTTAAAAAGTTTTAAACAGTTTTTTACGAAAAGTTTTTTGCTGCATTTTTAGAATAACCCCATGTTTTTTCTTCCCTAATAATAACGACAAAATATAAAAAAATTCGGACACCTTTTATATTTACAACATTTTACAACTAGTACACCCTCAGAGACTTATTCCATTCTATGTTTTTAATATGTTACAAATAAAAGTATATTTTTTAGTGAAAATTAGATACGAATGTACTCTGAGAAGTATGATGATCGCAGGTTGGAACACTGGGTGTACAAAGAAGGCGGTTGCTGTCCTGTCAATCAGTGGTCACTGGGTTACCACCGTATAAATAGCTGGATAGTGCTGTAAAATGTCGCCGCCTCGATGACGTCAGAATGACGAAACGCGTAAGTCGGAGCCGGTGAGAGTCAGTACATACTTCCGGGTAGACACGAGGTGGAACGCAGGGAACGGAGAATAGCCTGCCTGACTTCCTGGATACTCATCACAGCGATACAAACAGTGAGTGGATGCTATGCCTTACGGTTTTTTATATAGAATCGGGTTACCAATTGAGTTTTCTGTCTTTTAATGTGGACCGCCTGGAAAACACCAAGCTGAACCGGGGGATACCCTCGGCACGGGAGTCTAGTACGGCGTGAGTGAGGGGGTCACTGTGGGGTGCATGTGCACTCACCTCCCATCCCCTAACACTCCCACTCCCGGTGACACATAAGTACACATTTGAAGGTGGATTTAGAATTTATTAAAGACGAACGCATGTTTTACAATACATTTTATGATATTTTAATTTAAAAAAAAACAGTTTATAGCAGATTATGAATGAAATAATCTAAATAGCAGACTTTGTTTTTAGGATTGCTTGACAAATATAACCGGCACACTAACAACACACACAAAAACTTGTACTCCCCAGAAGTGGCTTATTAACATATCTAAGGGAACACATAATAACATTTTTTTACGGGCATAATTTCTCCTATACTAACCTCAAGACAGCGCCATACCCATCTTGTTTGTTCAATTCATGTAAGAAAGGAAGGCAAAATCTAGTGCTCACCATAAAAAACAGGTTTATTGGCCCCATAAAAATTAAAACACTTACAGGACAAGGCACTGTCAAGCCGTGCGAGCTGGGAACAGCATATCAGTCAATAACCGCAATGTGACATGGGCAACACAGACTCCTTCCCCTTAGACGCGCATCGTCAACTCCAGGACTTCCTCAGTAAGGGGTGGAGTGAGCAGGTCGTCCACGTCACTTATACCTCAGACTCCTCCCCTTCCGGGCCAATACCCATTCATGGAAGAACGGAGGAGCCAGCATATCCTGTGAAATTGCTAGTGTCAGCAAAGGAGGTATTTCCCACAGGAAATGGTCATCATTAGACCAGAAAGGGAGAACCAAAGCTAGACAGCAGTATAATAGACTATTGCCATTGCAACAATCAATCAATCTGTATAAAAACAAACGGCTTGTCGCCAGATATAAAAATAATAATATATATAAAACAAAATGTGGGTATTGGCCCGGAAGGGGAGGGGTCTGAGGTGTAAGTGACGTGGATGACCTGCTCACTCCACCCCTTACTGAGGAAGTCCTGGAGTTGACGATACGTGTCTAAGGGGAAGGAGTCTGTGATGCCCATGTCACATTGCGGTTATTGACTGATATGCTGTTCCCAGCTCGCACGGCTTGACAGTGCCTTGTCCTGTAAGTGTTTTAATTTTTATGGGGCCAATAAACCTGTTTTTTACGGAGAGCACTCGATTTTGCCTTCCTTTCTTACATGTTTGCGAGATGAATCTTGCTTAGCTTTGGAGTCTGGGTGATATCATTGGAGCTTTCTGAGAAATGGAGGACCTGACTATTAGAGGAGTCTAATTCCTTGGAGATGGGAGATAGGCGTTTTTAACTTGTCTATGAGGTGAGAGGCTTAATAGGCTGGTGGGGGGTATACAATCACCATGTGTGGATTCATCTCTACTCCTCACTATCGGGATCTTGTCTGTTTTGGACTGTATGGATCTATCCACTTTCACTCCTATGCTCATGTGGATTTGTTGAACTATTTATTGTATTTACTATCTTTGATGGTCAATGCACAGATTTTTATGGACATTTAGTATTTATGTTTATAAACATTGATGCACATATTATTATATTAATTTTTGGAGCACTGTTTTATTTGCACTGCAATAAGTGTTTGATTATTTTATTATTTGTGTTTTTTTTGATCATTTATATTATCACTAGCGCTACACTGTGGATATTTGAATTCGTTTTTGGTGAAAGTGAATCACTGATTTGTGTTAGCAGCTTGGTTTAGCAGGTGTTTCTTTTTTGCGCCGCTTTTTTCTTTTCACTTAATCTGAGCACAAACCAGACAGGCCTTTGCATAATTCTCTACAACCTTGAGAAGGTCCAGCCACCAGTATAGGTATGCTAGAACTGCTAAGATTCTGTGGATGCCAAGGTCTCTGGAGACCCTGGAATAAAGGGAGCCGCAGAGTATCTTGCTTCTTAAATTGGTATTAACCACTTGCTTACTGGGCATTTAACCCCCCCCCCCCTGCCTAGACCAATTTTCAGCTCTCAGCCCTGTTGCACTTTGAATGACAATTGCGTGGTCATGCAACACTGTACCCAAATTTAATTTTTATCATTTTTCCCCACAAATAAAGCTTTCTTATGGAGGTATTTAATCACTGCTGGGTTTTTTATTTTTTGCTGAAAAATGGAAAAATACCAAAAAAAAAAACAAAACGGTTTCATAGTTTGTTATAAATTTTTGAAAACAGGTCATTTTTCTTCACTGATGTGTGCTGATGAGGCTGTACTGATGGGCACTGATAGGCTGCACTGATGGGAACTGATAGGCTAAACTGATGGGTACTGATAGGCTACACTGATGGGCACTGATACGGTGGCACTGATGGGCACTGATGAGGTAGCACTGATGGGCACTGAGAGGTGGCACTGATAGTTGGCACTGATGGCAGAACTGATGGGCACTGATAGATGGCACTGAAGGACAATGATAGGTGGCACTGATACGTGACACTGATAGGTGGCACTGATGGGCACTGGTAGGTGGCACAGAAAGGCAGCACTGACTGGTGGCACTGATGATGAGGCACTGATGGACATTGATTGGCTGCACTGATGGGCATTGATAGGTGGCACTGCTGGGCAAAGGTAGGTGGCACTGCTGGGCACTGGTAGGTGGCACTGCTGTGCACTGGTAAGTGGCACTGGCAGGGGGCACTGGTGGGCACAGACAGCCGTCCGTGGCTCTTTGTGCGAGGGACCGATGTCCCTCTGACAGAACCCGGCGGCGATTGGCTTTTTTTCCCTTGCTCTGTCAGCACAAGGGGAAAAAAAGATTACTGATTGGCTGACAGCTGATCACGTGGTAAGGGGCCAGGACTCCAATCTGTGATGAGCCGAGTCTCATAGACTCGGTGATCACAGAGAGCGTGGTGTGCGTCCCTAATGGAAAACAGTGCATGCAAAGTAGATCCATGCTGTAGCCATCATTCGGCTATAGCGCCGATATAGAAGGAGTTAAATTCAAAAGCAAACATTTATCATATTGCAGCTTACCAATTCTTAGATGGAATGGCTGCATAGCTATTTTAGGCTTTCTTTCTTTTATATTGATCTGGCCAGTACATCTGTTGTTTTTAAGCAGAACAAGCTGTTCTGCAGATTTATCAGTTACAGGATTGAGACAAACCATTTACTACTGATGGGGTGTTTTCAATGATCGCCTTTTATTCATTTATGCACTTGTTATGCTGCCAATACCGTTTTCATGCATACATGGTTTGCAACATGCAATTGATATTTTACTCATCTGTGTTTTTTTAAATAGTGACCCATCTTTTAGCACTAACACCCTCCTCATTTAAAGTTCCACAATCCCCTCTTTCTTAGTCATTTATGTAAAGGATTAATCCCAAAAGGAAAAAAACTTGTGTTGTAACTGGTTATAAAGTGTTAGGTTGAGTTCAGCTTCCATTTGTTCAGTGTATCTAAATCTGCTAGTACATCAAACACTCCCCATCCCCAGATTAACAATGCTGCTGTCCAAAGGTGCCTCAGTACTCCATCATCCAGACTGGATGCACTCTAGTGGCTGAATAAACAAGTGATAACAAGGGGAAATAGCCTAAAAAAAGAAAATAAATGCAGCCAACACAACTAATGATTGGTAAGTTGCAATATACTATACAGGGAGTGCAGAATTATTAGGCAAGTTGTATTTTTGAGGAATAATTTTATTATTGAACAACAACCATGTTCTCAATGATTCCAAAAACTCATTAATATCAAAGCTGAATATTTTTGGAAGTAGTTTTTAGTTTGTTTTTAGTTGTAGCTATTTTAGGAGGATATCTGTGTGTGCAGGTGACTATTACTGTGCATAATTATTAGGCAACTTAACAAAAAACAAATATATACCCATTTCAATTATTTATTTTCAGCAGTGAAACCAATATAACATCTCAAAATTCACAAATATACATTTCTGACATTCAAAAACAAAACAAAAACAAATCAGTGACCAATATAGCCACCTTTCTTTGCAAGGACACTCAAAAGCCTGCCATCCATGGATTCTGTCAGTGTTTTGATCTGTTCACCATCAACATTGC
>BLSH010479954.1:82738-108419 GCA_018402905.1 Glandirana rugosa
CACTAACAGAAAACGTTTTCATTCAACTTACTGGTGATCTCCCTCTGTAACCTTTAGGGGTTACATAGGGTTAAATTAACGTAAGGAGTGTGGGACTAACCAGGATCCTTTTTTTCTCCTTTCTTCTTTTTTCTCTTTTTCCCTTTTTTCTCTTGGAACATCGCCTATTAACATTACCAGTAACATAACGACGATTTTTACATGTATTGATACCTTTGGTTGATCTCAACTCGCTTGTGGACCTGCAAGCCCAAGACGACCAGGCAGGCTTGAAGCCCTGTTTCAGGCCCAGGTCCAGGCCCGTTGTCCGTGCGATCGTTCGGGTTCCGTCCGGACCTGGACCCGGACTTTGTCCCGAAGTTCGGACGGACCAGCAGAACCCGAACGTCCAGGTGTTCGCTCAACTCTAGTTGGTTTCCATAGTTATGTACATTTTTAGCAGCAATACAATGACCATTACAATTATCCGCTACAAGGTTCTCTTTTTTCCCTTTTTCTCTTTTTTCTTCTTTCCTCTTTTTTTCCTAGGACCAATCAGGGTGTGAGGAATGCAATTAAATTGGGATACATTGGGGATTTCCAATGTCTCCCTCTAGTGGTCATTCAACTTACTTTTGCAAAAGACAATCACATTGATGCCCTATACATAATGTGCGGCACTGGATTGCTACACATTGCTATGCTGCTTGCAGTGGTTTTATATTGGCATTTCACCTTTAGTGCTCACGTAGACAGACAGACTAAAGTCATCTGTCTATCTGTAAGTTTTGAATGTGCCCTATATTGCAGTCCTTGGCGATCTTCTGTCCTCCGTCGCTGTTCCCCTCCCCATTTCCTACCCATATGTTCATCTAGGTGGATGGAGTGGGGTAACGGCGATGACGCGGTTGTGCGCTCTTCCTCCCGGCATTATGCTGGTCTCCAGCCAGGGGCAAGATGGGGGACACTCGAGTTGGTCCTGCCCCACCATTTCCAGACATGCACGATGCGATTGCCATTGCCATGCATGCATGGGAACACACCCACCCACGCCAGCCTATGCAGCTGCGCTGTACACAGCGCGGTGGGCGTGGGGCAGTGCCTTATTCAGGGTATTTGTCTTCCTCATCTCATATAAATAGGAGAGGAGGAGACAGGGCGATTCATTTTGGATGTCCTGCTGCTTTCCCCACACTCGAAGAAGAGGGGCTCTTGTTTCTGCGGCCGGGACCGGCTTTTTTTGGATACTCATGACCCAAACCAGGTTAGTACTAGGGACATATATGAGGAGACACGGTGTTACTGTTTCATGACTCAAATAGAGGCAAATAGACTATTCAAGCTCTGGCTTGGCTTCTCTTACAGCCTAGAAGCGTGATTGATCTCATGTCCTTATCTGGTATCAAGGGTCAGTTTATAACTGCATGCAATCTTTGTTTTTTCTTCCAATAACGGCAAGGCTTTTGCATGGGACACACACATATGGGTGAGTTTCCATGCTGTTTTTTTCTGTATACTTATCTGGTTAAGATAAATCAGTTAATGGCTCTTTTTTTTTACTATGGTGGTCGTTTTATATATATATATATATATATATATATATATATTGTTACAAATGTAACAATAACAAGTAGAATAAGAAGTCAGTCAGTAGGAACCAACAATAAATCTTAACATATGCAAAGTGCAGGCGCCTATAAACAAGTTATACACACCAGGGGTACAATAGAGCATTCAGCAAGAGATAAGATGGCCTAAATTGGTACAAGTTAAAGGTAGCAAGTCACTATATTCAGACTGGTCCCAGATTTCACATATTCTCTTAAACTGTGAAAGGGTATCATTGACAGTAGCAGTTAGGTATTCCATTCTCTGAATTTTATCTATAAGGTGTAGACAGCCAGCACAAAGGAATGACTCTTTTGGTGGTCAAAAGAATATAAGAACTCAGACGTTTAAGGAGTTTAGCAATGCCAGAGAAGGGTAGGTCCAATAAATAATGGACAGGATCCAACGGAAAGGACATGCAAAACATGCTTTGAAGTAACAACATCACATCATTCTAGAAAGGTCATATTGGGAGCATTGGCAGAAGATATAATAATGATAACCCTATTCAAGACTGCAGATTCAACAGTGCTGGAAGCGAGGAATCTTGGCGATGGATGACCTCTGGAGTCCTGTACAAAAACATCAGTATTTTAAGAGCAGTCTTTCTCTGCACCATGCATCTGGTTGTTTTAAAAACAGAATTCCAAATCCCAAAGCAGCAGGGGTATAGGCTGCTAAAGGAGGTGTGCCCACGTATGCATATAGGAGTGAGCTTCTTCTGTAAGAGGGGTTGCTTCATTAAGGATTCTACATATCGAAGAAACCAAATGCAACTGATAGGGGAGTTGAGAACACACACATTTAGTGGTTCTATCTAAAGTAAGGGATGCAGACATGGAGTGGAAAAAATGTTTAATCCGAAGATAGAAATTTAACCTTTTATTGGGAATGTGAAATTTTTCCCGCAAATCCTTGAAAGTTTGCACCCTACGAAATATGGGATGGACCAGGTTATGGATCTGGAAGCTGGAAGCCTGCAATCATGGTAACATGCCACCAAGAGAAAGACTGTCTCGTAAAACTGGGTAGAAAAGAATGTTAGAGATGGGGACATGGGGAAGAGAGAGTATTTCTGATATTTCCACCATAATGTTAAAATAAATAATATAGGAGCAATACACATGAGTTTTAAAAATAGGGTCATTATGTAGAGACATAGACCACACAGAAGAGCGTGGGTGCACGGGGTCGAGGGAGCCCCTTTCAATCTCCGATCATTGATTGGGGTCATATTGGCGAGACCAGGAAACAATGGCATGAAGATGAGATGCATAATAGTATTTCATGATATCAGGAACTCCCAATCCCCCCCCCCCCCCCCGTCCGCAAAGAAAACACCACAGAACAAGCAATAAGATGAGACCTAATATTCCAAATAAATTTGATAAGCCCTCAAGAGATTTAAGTTGGCTGATAGGAATAGCAACAGGTGCCAAAAAAATAAAGTAGCTAAAGCAAAATGGACATTTTTAGAACACTAACTCTACCACGGAGGGAAATGGGGTAGGTAGTCCATTTATTGGGGAATATGGGTGATATCTTGGAATAACAGCGGATAATTCATCAAGTATAGTGGGGAATAGGAGGGGGTTAAATGAATTCCTAAGTATTTAAGAGACTGAGAACACCAACGATATGGGCAGGTTTTTGAAAGTTGGTAAAAAAGTTAGTAGGGATATTAAGTGGCAAGGCTTCCATTTTGGTAGTATTCCCCTGTAGCCAGATAAAGCCTCAAAGGATTTTAGCAGGTCATGTAACAAGGGGATGGATATGAGGGGGTGGATCAATGCCAACAAAATATTGTCAGCAAAAAGGGACAGCATGTATTCCCAATGTCACATCAGGACCCCTTGGATATCCGCGCGGGACTGTATGGCCTCAGCCAGGGACTCCAAGCAAAGAATAAAATGCAAGGGAGACAATGGACACCTCTGCCAGGTGCCATAGGTCATAGAGAACAAAGGTGACAAGAAGGAAGACATTTGAATCTGAGCTGTAGGATGTGAATAAAAGGCAGCCAACATGTTAAGAAAAGGTCCTTGGAAACCATACTGAGAGAGAGTAGTGAATAAATAGGGCCAGCCCAACCTTTCAAAAGCGTTTTGAGTGTGTAAGCTTAATATAAGAACTGGGCAGGGGAACTTGTTTAAAAGATCGATAAGGTCTATTGTGTGTCTTGTGTTATCCCCAGCACGTTTGGATGGTACAAAACCGACTTGATCTTTATTTATTAATTTGGGGAGTAATTAAGTCAATCTAGTGCCCAAGATCTTTGTCAAGATTTCACAGTTCAAAGGGGCAATGGATCTATAATTACTGGTAAGGAAGGATCATTCCCAGGCTTTAGAATGACAGATATATAGGAATGCATAAATTGTGAATGTGAGATTTTTCCCTGGTGTATAGTACCATAAAGATCTAGCATGTAAGAGGCAAGGATGGGCAAGAAGGTCTTATATATATATATTAATAAGAATAGGGAAGGCCATCAGGCCTGGAGATTTTTGAAGTGGTGAGATCTTTAACTACTTTCACAAGTTCTTCGAGAGAGATATCTGCATTAAGTTTTGCAAGACTGAGTGAGGACAACTTAGGTAAATGAAGAGCCTCAAAAATGTATCAAATTCCTCTCTGTTAAAACAAAAATAGTCTGCTATTACTTCTGTCAAATGGGATTTAACATCCCTTTTATATACGGAGAGGTTAGACACCACTATTCAAAACTTCTGACTCGCCAAGCATTTTTTCACCCATTGGAGATCATTTATGGAGGAACCTTCTCAGATGTGGAACTACAACTGTTAATGTCTTCTTTCCAATTCACAGGCTGGTATACCAAGGAGGAAACATGGAACTCACTAGGGAGACTCAAAATTTGCCCCTCTACTACTCCTTCAAGGCCCTGATTGACCTACTTCCTCTACTTGTTTCTCAGTGCACTTGTTTATAATAGTTTTAAAGCTTATGGTAGAAAGCCCCAAAGACCTTGACCATAGTATGAGGGCAGTAGGTTGGTGTACCATTCGTCTGCATGAGGAGATCTGGAAAGGAGTGAAAAGGAGTTTATTGACTAACAATTTGTGGGGTGTATTAGAGAATTAGAGAAAATGTCTGGTTAGCCCACAACAAGGATTTTGCAATGTTATTTATAGAGATTTTAACTGGTTGTGGAGGGAAGTAACCCTACAAAGACAAGGCACTGTGGGACAGCACAAAAGCTGTAGCTCCTCAGCCCATAAGGCTAGCTTTAAGGCTAATAGTTTTTCTTCAAATGAGAGCCTTCTGAAATACATGGTTCCCAAAAGAAAGCCTTATGTGCCTCCCACAAAGTCTCTTTCACAGAGCCCACATTGAGTTGAAAAAAACTCTGACAAGTCCTTTAACAATTTTCTCTCTGGTAACTGATGATTGAAGGAGGATGTCATTGAGATGCCAATGACAAGTTTTTGACAAAGTAACATCTAAAAAAATGGGGGCATGGTCAGACCAAGTGATAGGAGAACTATCAGAGGCTACGGTATGCATTAAAAGTGAAGCTGAAATAAAAAAAAGTGATCAAGACTAGAGTACATTTTATAGGAGGTAGAGTAAAATGTAAATTGTCTTTGGGTAGGATGTTTAATTCTCCAGGAATCACATAAATTATGAAAAGAACTAGCCTGGGAAAGCACCCTTTATGAAGGGGTACTATGAAACAGTGTTTGTCTATCTCTATTAGGGGACATAATCATATTGAAATCCCCACCAACTATCATATATGATTGCGAAAATGGTGAAAAGACTCAAAAACATTATTAAGAAATTGGATTTGTCATGAGTTAGGAGTATATACATTGAGGAGGGTAAATGAGGAGGACATATAGTCACAGGTCAAGGTGATATACAGTAACTGCCATGGGGGTCAATATAAGAATTTCTAACCTGTAAGGGCAGGATTTTCTAATAATTGCCACACCAGCTTTCCCAGAGGGGTAGGAGGCTAGGTATGAGGTGGGAAAGTGTTTAAAGGCAAATTTGAATGAACCACCAGCACGGAAGTGCGTCTCCTGAACCAGGACTATATCTTCTCCCGATGATTTAAACTCCTATAAAGCTAGCCATCTTTTCTTAATGGATTTCAAACCTTTTACACTATGTGAAAGAAATCTTAAAGCCATAAAAACATGATCAACTAAAAGCAAATACAGGCATATGTAAAAGGTGAGAGATTAATGGTGCGTGTAGTTAAGCCCCAGAACAAAAAGATGTACAGAAAAATAATCAATAGAAAAATAACATAATGAACAAATAAACAAGCATGGACCTAGGGATGGTCCAGAAAATATAAGAAACGAGATTTAAGAGGCAGCCGCATCCCTGGACTGCAATAGCAGTGGACTACATAGGGGAGCACGGGGGCCTCCAAGAAATGGGAAGGAAAAGGCACCTATCTGCATAAGTACATATACTATGGTATACTATACCCCATGGGTATGTGAAGGGGTACCCATAAAAGGGAACATGGCCAGAAGAGCAGGTTGCCTAGGAGAGAAATCACCAGAGTTCGCTATAGCATTTACTGGGGTTGCTTGGAGAATTTCGGACATTGTGATGTAAAAGAGGTCTTCTTCAACTTTGACTTTGCAGGGGTCCAGATCCTGCTGGGTGTAGAGGGAGATGGTTGCAAAGAGGCTGGTGGAGGGAGCAACTCATCTTCCAGAAGCAGTGGAAGGCCTAGGCTTCTAATGAATGCATCTCCTGCATGTAGATCATGCAGACTGTGTTGAACAGCAAAAAGGGAAGCTCCGATAATAGGGAATTCAAAGATTTTGCAGATGAGAGGTGATAGGTCGCAGATTTCTTTGCTTAGCAAGAGTAATAGGAGAAAAGTCACCATAGATCTGAACGTACTAACGACCGTTGTATGCGATATCGATCGTTCGTATGAGCGATTAGAACAGTCGAAACATACGACGGTCGTACAAGGGAGTTGTATGAGCAGACTAGAAAACTTGGTCTTACCAACAAGCGGTCATATGACCGTTGTATCGTGTGTACAAAGCAGTTGGTACAACAAGTTGTATGGTGCAAAACACGCATGCTCCGAAGTCAGGAACGGCCGGATGCTAATTACATGCACCTGAACGTTCTTTCTGTGCTTGTACGATCGTGTAGTGCAGTCAGTATGCAAGTTACATTATCCAACATACGATTTGCGACAATTGTACGTACGATCATCGTCCCGTGTGTACGAGGCTTAAGAGTTTCTTTGCTGTCATAATAGTGGAAGTGTACAATAATGTTCCTAGGCCTTGCTCCAGCAGATGGTTTAGGACCCAGAGCACTGTGAGCATGACCTAAGTGCCAGTCAATGTCAGCTTTGTTAGGAGCAAGGGTGTTAAAGAGGCCCAAGATCTAGAACCCCCCCATATACACACATTTTTCACCTCTCTGTGTTCTCCAGATCTTTCTGCTGCAGTTAAAGTTGAAACAGTGTGTTTTAAAGCAGAATTCTCCACTTCTAGGGCCTGTAAATATTGCACTAAGTCATCAAATTTTGTCTCCAGGGCATCTGTGCGTTCACCAACCTGGGTAATTTCCTCACACAGTTCCTGGGAGATCTTTAATTTAACGCAATGTTGCAGGTCAGTTTATGTAAAAGAACCTGCAATATTTCATCCAGCAGCTATAGTGTTAATGTACAGGGTGGGCCATTTATATGGATACACCTTAATAAAATGGGAATGGTTGGTGATATTAACTTCCTGTTTGTGGCACATTAGTATATGTGAGGGGGGAAACTTTTCAAGATGGGTGGTGACCATGGTGGCCATTTTGAAGTCGGCCATTTTGAATCCAACTTTTGTTTTTTCAATAGGAAGAGGGTAATGTGACACATCAAACTTATTGGGAATTTCACAAGAAAAACAATGGTGTGCTTGGTTTTAACGTAACTTTATTCTTTCATGAGTTACTTACAAGTTTATCTTTGTTTACAGCCATTGACATGTCGCTGAGGTTAACACATGCGGATAGAAATTGTGTTGATGTCTGGTGAATGCAGTAACCGGGTCATTGCAGCAGATTTCAATGCAAGACAGCCTACGAGGTCACCCATCTCCCATGCTACAGTTAGCAAACTGCTTGCTAAGTTTCGTGAAACTGGTTCAGTGTTGGATTTGCCAAAATGTGGACGCATGAAATCTGTCACTAATGAAGAAACATCAGTGGCTGTCCTAGCTTCATTCAGCAAGAGCCCACAGCGTAGCACTCACCGCATGTCACTGGACAGTGGTATTAGTCGAACATCCCTTCGGCGGATATTAGCTACTCACAAATGGCACCCTTACAAAATCCAGCTCCTGCAGCATCTCAACGAGGATGACCCAGATCAGCGCACTGAATTTGCAGAATGGGCAAAACAAAAATTGGAACAGGACCCTCAGGTTACGCAGAAGATTTTGTTCAGTGATGAGGCAAACTTTTATGTGAATGGTGAAGTTAACAAACAAAACCACCGCTATTGGTCTGACACTAACCCACATTGGATAGATCCCTCCAAGACTGTTGGAACCAAAAAATTGATGGCATGGTGTGGTATATGGGGTACAAAGATAGTGGGGCCATTCTTCATCAATGGAAACCTCAACGCCACTGGATATGCGAAATTGCTACATGATGATGTGTTTCCCTCTTTATGCACTGAAGCTGGCACGTTCCCTGAGTTTTTCCAGCAAGATGGTGCACCACCACATTATGGTTGTCAGGTCCGAGCATTCCTACATGAACAGTTTCATGGAAGGTGGATTGGTCGTCGTGGGCCAGTTGAATGGCCCCCAAGGTCTCCCGATCTGACCCCCTTAGACTTTTATCTTTGGGGTCATCTGAAGGCAATTGTCTATGCTGTGAAGATACGAGATGTGCAGCACCTGAAACTACAGATACTGGAAGCCTGTGCTAGCATTTCTCCTGCGGTGTTGCTATCAGTGTGTGAATAGTGGGAGAAGAGGGTTGCATTGACAATCCAACACAATGGGCAGCACATTGAACACATTTTATAAGTGGTCAGAAACTTGTAAATAACTCATGAAAGAATAAAGTTACGTTAAAACCAAGCACACCATTGTTTTTCTTGTGAAATTCCCAATAAGTTTGATGTGTCACATGACCCTTTTTCTAGTGAAAACACAAAAGTTGGATTCAAAATGGCCAACTTCAAAATGGCCGCCATGGTCACCACACATCTTGAAAAGTTTCCCCCCTCACATATACTAATGTGCCACAAACAGGAAGTTAATATCACCAACCATTCTCATTTTATTAAGGTGCATCCATATAAATGGCCCACCCTGTATATTGTGTGACTGGTAAAGTTGCCACAGGTGGGGAAAGCTTGGCACTCTCAGCACACAGGGGAGGGTCCATGGAGGAGTATTGATCATCCTGGGTAAGCAAGGCCAGGGATTGTGGCCTAGAGAGGAAGCGATCCATGGCTGGCTGTGTCCACGGCTCTGGTGGGGGCAGAGAAGAGTTTTTATGCCAATCTTTCCCATGGTGTGTCAGTGGATGTCAGTGGGAAATAGTGCTTACCCACAATACAATGTGAGCGGTGTGGAGCAGAGCGGGGGCTCTGCAGAACAGATGGGAACTGGAGCTCAGGCACTAGACATCCACCATGGTTGGAAGCCACGCATGTGCCCCTTGAAGTGGTGGTTTCATGGCTGCTGTTGGCATGCCCCTTCTGGCTGCAATGGAGATACAGGCACTGGGGCAGGGGCCAAGCTCTTCCTTCAGAAGGAAAGTATGAGCAGCCCAGCTTCATATGTTGTTCAGGGTGGCAAATTATAGATCTTAGGCAGTTAAATGGGACGCTGGAAGGCAGAATCCAGGTGAGGAGTAAAGACCTTAAGCTGACAAGCCTTTTCTTTGGCATGCTCTTGAAAGTGGATGTAAATTTGAATAGCCAGAGAGACAAAGTCATCAAAGGTGATAGGAATCTCTCGGCCAGCGAATCCATGCATTCTGCCAGTGCCAAACCTTGACAGAAGGTGGTCATAGGGATTTGTTGTTTTAGGACAACTCTGTTGTAAGAATGTGAAACTGGGTGGCATAGTGCCCTACCATGAGGGCACCTTAAAGGGGACAAAGAAGATGACCTGCTGAAGAGGAAACAGGAGCTGCCTCATCAAAGAATCTCCAAAAAAACAAGCAATGCAGCAATTTCATTGACTACATAATTGGCCTTCTTCCAGATTGGAGAAGCCCAGGTTAAGCTTCTCAAGAAAGCAGGGCACAGTCTATTTGGAAATTATAAAAAGTATGTTTTGGCTTTAGATATACAGTACATGAAATCATTCCCAAACTGTGAAAAAACCTTAAGTTCTATTTTCATCACTGTGTTTAACTCTGCATATACTGTTATTTTGGATGCCTGCATGACAAGTCCCTGTTTTTTTATTCCAGAGTATGCAAAGGACATTCTGAGAGCTTAATAATAAAAGGAACGTAGCATGCCAACACTTATACTGAAGGTGTCTGCTATGTACCACAGCTAGCTCACCATAATATGTTTTTTCAATAGTGATTTATTATTAGTATAGAGCACAGAGGCTTGTCAATTTGCCTTACAACACTGGTGGCTGTGGTTCAGTTTCCACAGAATTGCATTGTTGAGATGTTCACCCTGTATTGAGAAAAAGGAAAAAAGTGGACTGGGATTTTTGAGGCACCACTCAAACCAAACATCAATAATAAAACAATTACATTTTATTAGGCATTATATAAAAAGAACTTCCATAAAAACAAGGGTGATACAGTGCCTAGCCTGAACTGACCCAATATTCTCTGCTATATCAAAACCACCTCACATACAGTATCTCACAAAAGTGAGTACCCCTCACATTTTTGTAAATATTTTATTATATCTTTTCATATGACAACACTGAAGAAATTACACTTTGCTACAATGTAAATTAATGAGTGTACAGCTTGAATAACAGTGTACATTTGCTGTTCCCTCAAAATAACTCAACACACAGCCATTAATGTCTAAACTGCTGGCAACAAAAGTGAGTACACCCCTAAGGGAAAATATCCAAAATGGGCCCAATTAGCCATTTTCCCTTCCTGGTGTTATGTGACTCATTAGTGTTACAAAGTCTCATGTGTGAATGAGGAGCAGGTGAGTTAAATGTGGTGTTATCACTCTCACTCTCTCATACTGGTCATTGGAAGTTCAACATGGCACCTCATGGCGAATAACTCTCTGAGGATCTGAAAAAAAGAATTGTTGCTCTACATAAAGATGGCCTAGGCTATAAGAAGATTGCCAAGACTCTGAAACTGAGCTGCAGTATGGTGTCCAAGACCATATTGCGGTTTAATAGGACAGATTCCACTCAGAACAGGCTTCTCCATGGTCGACCAAAAAAGTTGAGTGCACATGCTCAGCGTCATATGCAGAGGTTGTCTTTGGGAAACAGATGTATGAGTGCTACCAGCATTGCTGCAGAGGTTAAAGGGATGGGGGGTCAGCCTGTCAGTGTTCAGACCATATGCATCAAATTGGTCTGCATGGCTGTCGTCTCAGAAGGAAGCTTCTTCTAAAGATGATGTACAAAAAAGCCCACAAACAGTTTGCTGAGGACAAGCAAACTAAGGACATGGATTACTGGAACCATGTCCTGTGGTCTGATGAGACCAAGATAAATGTATTTGATTCAGATGGTGTCAAGTGTGTGTGGCGGCAACCAGGTGAGGGATACAAAGACAAATGTGTCTTGCCTACAGTTAAGCATGGTAGTGGGAGTGTTATGGTCTGGGGCTGCATGAGTGCTGTCGGCCCCGGGGAGCTACAGTTCATTGAGGGAACCATGAATGCCAACATGTTCTGTGACAGATCCCCTCCCTTCCGAGACTGGGCCTTAGGGCAGTTTTCCAACATTATAACAACCCCAAACACACCTCTAAGAGGACCACTGCCTTGCTAAAGAAGCTGAGGGTAAAGGTGATGGACTGACCAAACATGTCTCCAGACCTAAACCCTATTGAGCATCTGCAGGGCATCCTCAAATGGAAGGTGGAGGAGCACAAGGTCTCTAACATCCACCAGCTTTGTGATGTCATCATGGAGGAGTAGAAGAGGATTCCAATGGCAACATGTGAAGGTCTGGTGAACTCCATGCTCAAGAGGGTTAAGGCAGTGCTGGGAAATAATGGTGGCCACACAAAATATTGACACTTTGGCCCAATTTGGACATGTTCACTTAGGGGTGTACTCACTTTTGTTGCCAGCGGTTTAGGCATTAATTGCTGTGTGCTGAGTTATTTTGAGGGGACAGCTAATTTACCATGTTATACAAGCTGTACACTCACTACGTTACATTGTAGCAAAGTGTAATTTCTTTAGTGTTGTCACATGAAAAGATATAATAAAATATTTACAAAAATGTGAGGAGTGTACTCACTTTTGTGAGATACTGTACATGCTTTCTGTATTGCACCCCCATCATTTCTGGCACAATGACAAACAACCCCTGTTCAGGGTTTATGTTTTCCTTTTCTGTGGGCTTCCATTTTGTGGG
This sequence comes from Glandirana rugosa, assembly GCA_018402905.1. Classification (NCBI taxonomy): domain Eukaryota; kingdom Metazoa; phylum Chordata; class Amphibia; order Anura; family Ranidae; genus Glandirana; species Glandirana rugosa. The sequence goes on from BLSH010479954.1 coordinate 94,891, forward strand.
GGGTGCTAGGTGGCGGGCTTGGTATGGGTGAAGTTGTTGCCCTCTTTATTTTCCCCCCTGTCCCTGCTGATTGGCATGGTTTGCCATGTTGGTGTCTCTTTCCTGACGGAAAGAGATAGGGTCATATGTAGCATTTAGTAAACATTTGACTACTGAAAGTGTACATATGCAACATTTGTAAAAGGGCTGGTTTTGATATAGCAGGTGATATTGGGGCATCTGTGGCCATGCACTTTAGCAGCCTTGTTGCTTTTATGGAAGTACTTTTTGTATAATTTCTAATAAAAAAAAGAATTGTTTTATTATTGGTGTTTGATTTGAGTGGTGCCTCAAAATTCCTAGTGCGCTTTTTTCTTTTTATCAATACAATATACTGTAACTATCATGGATATGGTACCTGGGCATTTATGACACTTTATTTTTATTCAATGTTCTCCTTGTATTTATATCAGTTTCCACCAAGAAAGCATACTGGTAAGTTAACTGACTATCATCCATGACCAGTGTCTTGCCTGTGTTGATGAAGGAAGAATATTGGGTGTCAAGGCAGCAACACAGCCCTTTACAATCTAAACATTTCTACAAAACAGCAAATTATGTGCCCAATAGCAGAGGAAGGACCTACTACAGATCATTGTTAATTGCTACACTCATTTACTCTAAAAATGTACATAAAACAAGTTCATGTAGTGCAAATTCATTCATTATTTGCACTTGAAAAAATGCAAAATTGAGATGAAATAAAATTGTGTGGTTGGTCAAGTGTGGTGTGTTCTTTTTATCTCTTGTGACTGTCCACCATTAAGACTGTTATTTTCTTCTTATTATCAACATGCGGGAAGAGAGAACACTGAAAAAAGATCAGTACTTAGAGCACAATTATAGAAGTGAAAGGTAACTGTCAACAGAGGGATCTGGGTGACAAAGGCAGCATTTTGCTTTTCTGCAAATGATGTTCAGCTTGTCATTTCCACTCAATGTGTTTCTCTGAGATTATATTTTAAAGCATTTGTGGGCACATTTTAAAAATAGAATATTGTATAGCAAAGGAATTACTTGATGATAATGTCGTATTTCCAAAGGAAGCCATACAATAACCAAACCAAAGTATATTCAAGAAATATATTCTAAAGATATAGATAGACTATGAAATAAACTATGACTTACTCATCAGAAGTTCTAAAACGAATCTCAGTGGTAGTTGAACGTGTATGTACTGTATGTAAAAAAGATCTTCACCCAAAGTCTTTTGCCATATTTATATTATGTATTTTATTGTATAAATAGGTGAAGGGTTTTTAAAGTGTTTCTCCTTTATACTCCAGGGTTCATAGCTTCATATATAAATCCAAAGAATCCATTACATATATGAAATATCATCACAAAAAACATTCCAACCACCATTTATCATGCCACAGAAACAGTAAAAAATATTTGTAAAAGCTATGAAAATATTAAAGCATTTAAGTTAAAATGCCAGTGTTGTGGTTCCAATACTGCATTTAAATGTACAGATGCATGAAAAGTCTATTATAGGAATTATTTATTGTCATCCATGGCAACCAGGTTGCTTTCATCTGTCATGTCTGCATTTTTCATTTTAGCATTCTTTTAATGCAACAACACCAAAGTATTCACTTGAAAATATAACTTAAAGTGGGAGTTGACTCCCTTTGTTGTTTTATACCTTCAGGTAAGCCTATAATAAGGCTTACCCATAGGTAGAGTAAATATCTCCTAAACTTGCACTGTTTAGGAGATATCGACATATGAAGCAGCCGGTGACGTCACCGGCATATTTGCACTGTGCTTTGGCCGTGTCTCCTGCATGTATGCGCGGGAGTGACATCATCACGGCTCGGCTATTTAAATGACTGAAGCCTGCAAACCGGGAAGGAAGACCGGGTGAAGATGGATTTTCAGTCATCATTGACAGGGCTCTGCTGGAAGAATCTGCTTCACAGGTAAGTCTGTCATAATGCGCTAGTATGTGAGGCATACTAGCACATTATGACTCTACCCTGTGGGTGGGCAGTTTTTTTTATTAAACATGGTTTACAGCCACTCTAAAGCAGAACTAAAGCCTCCACTATGGCACCATGATATCCGCAATCTACCTACTAGGTGCTTACATCTTGCTAAGTCTTTTACTGGGTTTGGTGTCTCTGGTCATTTTAATTGGCCAGTCCAGGGTGAAGTAATTCCCACATATGAGCATAGAAGTTATTACATTCTGGCACCAAAGAATGTTGAGATTGTAAACTGAGGGTCATTCAATTTACTATATTTAGGGACTTCTTAATAAGCTGGTGCACTTTAAGGCCTCATACACGGACGTTTCTTAAAAAATAAACAAAACGTCGGGCCCAACTTCAAGGAAAAAAAATCCGGGTTTTTCTCGGCGATATGCATCGGCCTTAGTGAGCGTTAGTGAGCGTCGGCGTCAATAGGCGTTTTTTTAAAAAAATCATCCCTCTGCTATTTTTCAACCTAAAAACGTTGGCGTCAAAAAACGCCAGTTAACGCCGGTACAATATTAGTTGGCATTTGTTGGCGTTTTTTGGCGTTAGTTGCCGTTTTGTGGCCTCGGCGTCAAAAAATGCCAAAACGTTACAGCCTCAGAACGCGCTGGTCGTGGGTTCTACTTTCAGCTCACTAACGCCGACGCCATCTACAGCTCAAAAACTTTGGCGTTTTTATGGGGCCATTGACTAACATGGAGAGCTGCAAAAAACGCCAGAAAATGCCGGCGTCAAAAAACGTCCGTGTGTATGAGGCCTTATTGTGGAAGGGGCATACGGGGTGTCTTTGGAGATAAAAACCTTCCACTAGCATTTTTTAGGTTTCACCTTAACAGCATAGCGATAATGAGGAGGACTACACTATTTTTGTGACTATCCTTTAGACATTAGACATTTCATAGTACATTTCTGTCCCTGCTTAGGCATGAGAGGAGTGATTTTAGCTAAATTATTGGTTTTACCACAGAAATAGTGATTTTGCCACTGATAACATTTTGAAGAAGCAAAAACCCTGAATTTTGGGTCTTTTTTTTGGGGGGGGGGACATTTAGGGTACTTTTTTTATTTTTTTATTTGTTTTCTTTGTTCTTTCTATTTGCGCATTTAATTATTTGACTGTTATTTGTGTCTCGTCACTAAATTAATATTTTAATTTTTTTCGTTTTTCAAAAATGAATGAGGCTATTGATTAGCCAGATAGTTGAAAGCAGCTCACATAACCCTCAGAAGTTATGTAAAGATCATTGTACCCTTAAAAGGAAACCACCAAAAACAATTTCACTTTCCCCATTGACTTCAGTGTATTTGCAGAAATTATGATATTTCAATTATATCTTCTGATATCCCCAATTTTGGGGAAATGAGGACTGTCAATTCCACTACCTCTTATCTGGATCATTTAAGTACTTCTTTCACTAATAGTTTTCTTAACAACTTGACCTCCAGAAGATTTACCTCCCTTCATGAGCAGGCCATTTTTTGCGATACGGCATTGCACTTGCCCACTGGGCACTAAAACCCCCTTAATAACCAGACCAATTTTCAGCTTTCAGTGCTCTCACATTTTGAATGACAATTACTAAGTCATGCTACACTGTACCCAAATTACATTTTTTGTCCTTTTTAAAAAAAAAATAGATCTTTCTTTTGGTGGTATTTAATCACCCCTGGATTTTTTATTTTTTGCTCTATAACTGAAAAAATACAGAGAATTTTGTGAAAAAAAAATACATATTTCTTCGTTACTGTTATAAAATTTAGCAAATTACCGTATTTTTCGCCGTATAAGACGCTCCGGAATATAAGACGCACCCAATTTTAAAGGAGGAAAATCTAGGAAAAAAAATTCTGAAGCAAATACTGTAGTAAAATATGTTCATCACATAATGTCCACCATTGCCCCCACTCATCACGTAATGTCCACCATTGCCCCCACTCATCACTGTAATGTCCACCATTGCCCCCCACTCGTCATCACCATCACTGTTCCAGTGCAACATTGGCCCCACACTAATAATAATAGCCAGTAGTTTAACATTGCCCCCACATTAGTAATAATAGCCATTAACATTGCCCCCACACTAGTAATAATAGCCAGTAACATTGCCCCCACATTAGTAATAATAGCCAGTAACATTACTCCCACATTAGTAATAATAGCCAGTAACATTACTCCCACATTAGTAATAATAGCCAGTAACATTGCCCAACATATTAGTAATAGCCAGTAACATTGCCCCCACATTAGTAATAATAGCCAGTAACATTGCCCAACATATTAATAATAGCCAGTAACATTGCCCCCAACATAGTAATAATACTCACTGTTGCAGAAGCGCGCTCTGGTAGGATCCGCCGCCGCCGGGTGTACCAAGATGGCCGCGGCGGCATTGCGCTCCGCGGAGGCAAACTGTCTATTCGTCGTATAAGACGCACCAACTTTTCCCCCCTAGTTTTGGGGAAGAAAAAGTGCGTCTTATACGGCGAAAAGTACGGTAGTAATTTTTCTTCATAAATGTTGGCCGGAATTTATACTGCTACATATCTTTGTTAAAAATAACTCAAACCAGTGTATATTACTTGGTCTGTGTCAAAGTTATAGAGTCTACAAGCTATGGTGCCAATCACTGAAAATTGATCACACCTGATATACTGACGGCCTATCTCATTTTTTGAGACACTAACTAGTCAGGAAAGCATGAATACCCCCAAATAACCCCTTTTTGGAAAGTAGACATTCCAATGTATTTAGTAAGAGGCATGGTGAATTTTTTGAAGTTGTAATGTTTTTCCCCCAATTCTTTGCAAAATGAAGTTTTTTTTCTTTTTTTTCACAAAATTGTCATATTAACAGGTTATTTTTCACACACAGCATATGCATACTGCAAATTACATCCTAAAATACATATTGCTATTCCTCCTGAGTAATATAATATGACATGTGTGAGACTTTTACACAGCATGGCCACATACAGAGGCCCAACATGCAAGGAGCACCATCAGGCGTTCTAGGGACATAAAATACACATTTAATTTCTTGACTACCTCTTGCACTTTTGAAGGTCCTGGAGCACCAGAACAATGGAAACGCCCAAAAAAATTACCCCATTTTGGAAAGTAAACGCCCCAACATATATTCTATGAGGCATAATGAGTCTTTTGAACACATTTTTTTTACACAAAGTTGTCCATTTATACAATATTTCTAACACATAGCATGTACATAGCAAATATTACACCCCAAAATAGATTCTGCTACTCCTCCTGAGTATTGTAATACCACATGTGTGAGATTTTTACACAGCCTAGCCACATAGAGAGGCCCAACATGCAGGGAGCACCCTCAGGTGTTATAGGGGCATATCTAATTTGACTAGCTATTACACTATTGTGAAGCACTGTAGTGGCACTGATGGGCACTGTAGTGGCACTGAAGTGCCACTGATGGGCACTGTAGTGACATGGATGTGGCGCGGATGAAAACTGATGTGACATGGATGATGCATGGATGAGCCTGAATGAGGCATAAATGAGCCATGGATGGATATGGATAAGCATGAATCAGCCATGGATAGGGATGGATGAGCCATGGATGGGGTGGATGAGCTGTGGATGGGGATGGATGAGCCATGGATGAGCATGAATGAGCCATGGATGGGGATGAATGAGCATTGATGGGGATGGCTGAGCTATGAATGTGGATGGATGAGCCATGGATGGATGAGCCATGGATGGGGATGGATGAGCATGGATGGGAAAGGATGAGCATGGAGGGGGATGGCTGAGCATGGAGGGGGATGGCTGAGCATGGATGGGATGGCTGAGCATGGATGGGGATGACTGAGTATGGATTGGGATGGCTAAGTATGGATAGGAATGGCTGAGTATGGTTGGGGATGGCTGGGCATGGATGGGATGGCTAAGCATGGATGGGAGGGCTGAGCGTGGATGACTGAGCATAGATTGCTGAGCATGGATTGCTGAGTATGGATTGCTGAGTATGGATTGCTGAGCATGGATGGTTGAGCATGCTTGGAGGAGGATGGATGGCTGAGGATGGATGGCTGAGGATGGATGGCTGAGGATGAATGGCTGAGGATGGATGGTGGAGGATGGATGGCGGAGGATGAATGGCTGAGGATGGATGGCTGAGGATGGATGGCAGAGGATGGATGGCTGAGCATGGATGAATGAATCAGTGCAGACTGGCACAGAGCAGCACTGTGGGCACTACATATCCAGCCCACAGCGCTGCTGCATTCGATCTCTACCCTCTCCTCTCGCACTGTACCGATCGGTACAGAGAGGGGAGAGATAAGCTGGGCATATGTCAACTTTTTTATATCTGATCACTCAATCCCCTGACGGAGCGATCATGTCTCAAAGGGCAGTCGCTTTACTGTGATTCGGATACTCTCAGGTGCGCACCCCGGGGGCACGCAGGAGCGTGATTCTGTGAGGACATCATTGTACGCCCTCCCAGAGTTAACAAACCATGCTGTAGCCATCATTTGGCTATGGCGTGGTTGTTAAGTGGTTAACTGACAATTACATGGTCATGAAACACTGTACACAAATAAAATGTATGCTTTTTTTCTGCAAACAGAGCTTTCTTTTGGTGGTATTTGATCACATCTGCTGTTTTTATTTTTTACGCTATAAACAAAAAAAGACTGCCAATTTTGAAAAAAAAAAACAATATTTTTTACTTTCTGCTATAAATGCAATAAAAAAAATAGAAAAAAAATTGAATTTCTTTATCAATTTAGGCCAATATGTATTCTGCTACATATTATAGTTATAGCATCTACAAACTATGGGATATTCTTATTTATTTATTCTTATTTACTTATTTTTTTACTAGTAATGGCAGTGGTCAGTGACTTATAGTGGGACTGTGATATTGTGATGGACATTCTGACACTAACTGGCACTTTTGACACTTTATGGGAACCAGTAACACTAATACAGTGATCAGTGCTAAAATATGCACTGTTGCTGTACCAATGACACTGGTTAGGAAGGGGTTAAACATCAGGGGTGAACAAAGGGTTAACTGTTTGTGGTAGGTGATTTTTTAGGTGCTTTTACTATAGGAAGAGATGGAATTTATTTGCAGGGACACAAATCCCAGCCTTTCCCTCTAGTCAGAATGGCGATCTGCCTTGTTTACATAGTTCTGTGTCTTTTCCTAACAATCAGCAGGTGGCGGCGGGCACTGAGTTTGCGTTACTCGCCGAGCGGCTTCCGCTATGTGTAATCACAGCAGGAGTGAGCCGCCGGTGGTGAAATGTCAGATCATGCATATACAGTATCTCACAAAATTGAGTACACCCCTCACATTTTTGTAAATATTTTATTATATCTTTTCATGTGACAACACTGAAGAAATGACACTTTGCTACAATGTAAAGTAGTGAGTGTACAGCTTGTGCAACAGTGTAAATTTGCTGTCCCCTTAAAATAAATCAACACACAGCCATTAATGTCTAAACTGCTGGCCCAATTAGCCATTTTCCTTCCCCGGTGTCATGTGACTCATTCGTGTTACAAGGTCTCAGGTGTGAATGGGGAGCAGGTGTGTTAAATTTGGTGTTATCACTCTCACTCCCTCATACTGGTCACTGGAAGTTCAACATGATAACTCATGGCAAAGAACTCTCTGAGGATCTGAAAAAAAGAATTGCTGCTCTACATAAAGATGGCCTAGGCTATAAGAAGATTACCAAGACCCTGAAACTCAGCTGCAGCACGATGGCCAAGACCATATAGCGGTTTAGCAGGACAGGTTCCACTCAGAACAGGCCCCGCTATGGTAGACCAAAGAAGTTGAGTGCACAAGAACCCAAAATTACCACGCACCCCCTCGGCGATGGCGCTATATATATATATATATATATTTTTTTTATATATACCATATAAACTGTGTGTGTGTGTGTGTTTATATATATATATATATATATATATATATATATATATATATATGTATGGTATATTATAATTTTGTTTATGTGTGCATAAAATATTTTTTGATGAATCATCAAAAGTCATCATAATTATGGATTTTTTCATGTTATTGTATATATTTTATAAAATAATATATCAGTGTAGATTTAAAAGCCAGCTATTCAAGGTTAGTGAAAGAAATTTCACAGTATTTGAAGACACTGACAATCACACATTTATTACTGAAATTATAGGATATTTCTCCTGGTATCTTGTGCTCTCTACTTCAACACTTGAATTTCTTATCTACTTGTCATTAGAATGCCCTTTTCCGCAACCCTGTCAACACTTATTTTTTTTCCAATGTTCTGTGGCATAGTAACACTTTTTATGAATATTAAACATGCTGATGCTATGGCACTTTATTAAGGTGAGAGGAAAGGTGGGAATAGATGCAGTCCTGTTATATGTAGACAATCACAGTTACCTCATGTCAGATGACATGCTTCAGAAAGTGGTTACATGCCCAAAGCATTTGTTTTTAAGCTTTTAACATGCAAAAATAATGCAATGTCTTAAAAAAGCAGTGAAATGGAAAATGTGGTATAATTTAGCCTGCTGCTGAAAGGTTAATTCAATGTACTACAATTGCAAACTCTACACTGAAAACATAGGTCACTTTTAAAATATGCCCACAATCTATTTTTAACTCTTAATGAGATTCTCATTTACAGTTCACAATAACATTTGACTTCCTATCACATTTGCCTTTCCCAGTTAAGTGAATTATGTATATGAGTCTATTTCTATTCATGCAGCATGAACAATGTGTCCATAATATCAGCGCAAAATGAACATAGGTGAGTTACATGTTTGATACGTTAACTCTTTTCATGAGAGTAGCAACATTGGTCTATAAGGAGCACAAGGTTACACTGAATTATGGGGCGCTTCATACATGATTAAACAAAGTACTTCTTTGCAGAATATGCTATAAAAGATTATTATGGGCTCATAAACATACCTTACACTAGTGTTAAAGCTTAAAATCTAGTTAAACTGTGATCAGAAGGGTACTGTAAAATTAGTATAAGTCTGTGAGTATTTATTTATTGAACACTGTTATATTTATAAATGCATGTGTTAATTGAGGAAGGGAAATTAAATATTTGAGGACATTGTTTCTTAAGTGTAAATATATTTTGCATTTCATACCCTTTAAAAGAGTGCTTTAAAAGCTTCACTCGCAATTTTCAAGCAATTAGTGTATTCTACGCATATTCTAAACTGACCTGGCAATAAGAAAGAAAGAAGTAGATCGTTTCCTGGGAGGAAAAGACAGGTTGTTCTTTAGTCTACCATTCTATACATGACTGACTGTAAAGATGACCACACATGTATTGATGCATTCAATGAAAATAGCAAACCAAGGTTCCTCCATTCGATTGATTTAGTGATCTCTCAATCAATATTGACGCTGCCAAGATGTTTAGCTAGCGTGGAGTTTTGTTGATCACTTCTGATCAGTTAAATGAATATCTGTCTTTTTCAAGAGATTCAATCATAATTCAGATTGATTAACCCTTTTACTGCCACAGCTGTAAGATCTACAGTGGTACAGCTTTTCTTCCAGCTAGCAAACTCATTACATTTTACGGTGGCTGCATTCCCCCTTCTGCTATAAGTTCATGGTCACTTCAGTGATCATGAGCTGATAGCAGAATTGTTCATCAAACTCTGCTGAACAAAAGAAAATATATTCATAATAGGACACCTCTACTGCAGCGATCCACCTGAAGCCCTCCCCTGCTTTTCCTCCTCTCCATCCTTTTGGCTTCAGCTGCTTCGGAAGGGGGGGGGGGTGACAGGGGAATCAAACTCGGCAAATGCTCCCCCTTTCCTGGACTCCCCACAGCACCAGATGCCCCAGTGCCCCTTCCCTCCAGCTGCCAGCTGGCTTCCCCTCCTTCCCTTGCCATCAGCTGTTAGCTGATGCTGGGGTACGCGGCGGTGGCTTGGATTCAGGATGGAGAGCTGGGGGCTTGTAAATATGTCATATTTACTATACGTGTAGAAGGTGGAGCACTAGAATTATATCCAAAATTTTAAAAATGTGAATGCAACAAATAATATCTTTAACATATACAGTGCACGAGAAGATATATTAAAAATCAAACTGTGCATATAAAATCCGCATAAGAAAAGAATAACAGATATCCACATGACCAGATCTTTCAGTGCACTTTTCTCTTACGCAAATGCAACAAATAGCATCATTAACATACACAATGTGTCAGAAATAAAACTAAAATGCAAACTGTGCATTTAAAATCTACATAAGAAAAGAGTGACAGGTGTCCATGTGACCAATTATCCACATGACCAGATTATCAATGCACTACTCTCTCATGCAAATGCTACAAATAGCATCATTACAATACATGAAACATATGATTAAACTTTAAATTATGCGACGGGCGTGGAAACATGGACTCTATAAATCTCTTCTTCTTCCCCATTCCTTCTTTCTCTGGACTATACCTCTCTCACTAGACATTTTATTTGATTATTAATAGACATAAGTCGCCTGAGCACCGTAACGTGTATACTGAAAGATAACATATACCAGTTTAATTATAAGCAATAATGCATAGAGTACTTGCTAAAGCAAATTATAACCAACGAAATGTTTTACTTCTCTATGTACCTTCCCAATAGATGGCTGCCACGTGGGGCACAGCTTTGTCCCCATAGGGGTACCTTACGTGAACAGCTTTATTGGAATGTTATAACCTGTGACCGTATGTAACAATTATGTACCTCAACAATTCAGTTATAAGTACACTTTACTTCTAAGATTGTTCTATTCATTCAATGTCAAACATTGTAAGTTGTAAACTTAAAATAAAAATTTTTGAACAAGAAACTTTAAATTATGCATATAAAGTCCGCATAAGACAAAAGTAACAGATATCCACGTGACCAGATCTTCAGTGCACTTGTTTCTTATGATTAATGAAAAACAACTACCAAGTGTGAATGCTTCTAACACAGAAAAAATTACCATGTAGAAAAAAATGGAGAAGGAAGAGGAAAAGAGGGAGAAGAGAAAGGGAAAGTGGGATTAACTACTATTTATGGATCAATTAATATTCCATTCAATGTTGAGATCCAGTGGTGTGTTTGGTTTTAACTCATAGATCCACCTTATTTCTGCTCATCATGATATGTCCCTTTTTGTGTTGCTACCTCGCCAATGAGGGCTATACTTTTCAATATCTGTGAAATGCTATGACCTTTATATCCTCTTTTTATGTTTCCTATATGTTCATTGAAACATATTTGTAATTCTCTAGTAGTACGCCAAGCATTTTGCAAGCTGCAAGGGCATTGCAACATGTAGACCCCATTTTTGGAACTGTAAAACACAAAGGAAATGATGTTGTACAACAAAAAAAGACTGACAATTTTGAAAAAAAAAAAAATTCTTTCTGCTATAAATCCAATAAAAAAACAGAAAAAAAAAATCGAATTTCTTTATCAATTCAGGCCAATATGTATTCTGCTACATATTATAGTTATAGCGTCTACAAACAATGGGATATTTTTATTTATTTATTTTTATTTACTTATTTTTTTACTAGTAATGGCAGTGGTCAGTGATTTATAGTGGGACTGCGATATTGTGATGGATATTCTGACACTAACTGGCACTTTTGACACTTTATGGGAACCAGTGACACTAATACAGTGATCAGTGCTAAAAATATGCACTGTTGCTGTACTAATGACACTGGTTAGGAAGTTGTTAAACATCAGGGGTGAACAAAGGGTTAACTGTGTGTGGTAGGTGCTTTTTAGGTGCTTTTACTATAGGATGAGATGGAATTTATTTCCTGCTTTGCAGGGACACAAATCCAATCCCTTCCCTCCTGTCAGAATGGTGATCTGCCTTGTTTACTTAGGCAGTTCGCAATCCTGTGTCTTTTCCTCACAATCAGCAGGTGGCGGCGGATATTGAGTGCGCGTTACTCGCCGAATGGCTTCCGCTATGTGTAATCAAAGCAGGAGTGAGCCGCCGGTGGTGAAATGTTGCCAGTGATGAAATGCCAGATCACGTATATACAGTATCTCACAAAAGTGAGTACACCCCTCACATTTTTGTAAATATTTTATTCTATCTTTTCATGTGACAATACTGAAGAAAGGACACTTTGCTGCAATGTAAAGTAGTGAGTGTACAGCTTGTACAACAGTGTAAATTTGCTGTCCCCTTAAAATAACTCAACACACAGCCATTAATGTCTAAACCGCTGTCAGCAAAAGTGAGTACACCCCTAAGTGAAAATGTCCAAATTGGGCACAATTAGCCATTTTCTTTCCCCGGTGTCATGTGACTCATTAGTGTTACAAGGTCTCAGGTGTGAATCGGGAGCAGGTGTGTTAAATTTGGTGTTATCGCTCTCACATTCTCATACTGGTCACTGGAAGTTCAACTTGGTACCTCATGGCAAAGAACTCTCTGAGGATCTGAAAAAAAGAATTACTACTCTACATAAAGATGGCCTAGGCTATAAGAAGATTGCCAAGACCCTGAAACTCAGCTGCAGCACGGTGGCCAAGACCATATAGTGGTTTAACAGAACAGGTTCCACTAAGAACACGCCTCGCAATGGTAGACCAAAGAAGTTGAGTGCACGAGAACCCAAAATTACCACGCGCCCTCTCGGCGATGGCACTATATATATATATATATATATATATATATATATATATATAAATATATTTTATATATAAATATATATACAGTATATAATTAGGGATGAGCTGGATGCTGGACGCAGGGTGCCTTTAGCCAATCACTGCGCAGCAGCCTCAATCCACGCCCCACACTATATAAAGCCGATTGTACAGGGGCTCTATGTAGTGTGTCGGTGTCATTAGAGAGAGAGCGTAGGTTCCCGAATACAGGCAGTTTAGATAGCTAGCTTTAAAAACTTGTTAAAAAAAGAAAAAAAGTCCAAAAAATAGATAACTAACTAGATAGATAGTGAGAAATCCAAAATGTATATGTCAGTTAGTGCAGACAGGTTAGTGTAGAAAAAATATATATATATATATATACAGTTGTGTTCAAAATTATTCAACCCCCACTGAAATTGATTGTTTTGGTCGGTTTGACATTGATTATGATCATTCAGTCATCCTGCTTACAATTAAATCAAAGAGGCACGTGTAGGTCAGACAAATATAACATAACATTTATAATGAAATAACCACAAATGTCTTTACTGAGCTCACATCATTATCAGTTTTATTCAACCCCCAAGTGACATTCAATCTTAGTACTTAGTACAACATCCTTTTACAGTTATAACAGCTTTTAAACGTGAAGCATAGCTTGACACAAGTGTCTTGCAGCGATCTACGGGTATCTTCGCCCATTCATCATGGGCAAAAGCCTCCAGTTCAGTCACATTCTTAGGCTTGCGCACTGCAACTGCTTTCTTTAAGTCCCACCAGAGGTTCTCAATCGGATTTAAGTCTGGTGACTGCGATGGC
>BLSH010479954.1:109605-120761 GCA_018402905.1 Glandirana rugosa
TACTTAAGGTAAGTTATAGTCGTCTAAGGACTCTTATTACGACTCCTTAGTCAGTGTTTCAACTTCAATGTGACCCCGAAATATTTGGGTGTTTGGATCAGCAATTTCATTTTGACCTATCAAATAACTGAAGGACACAGTAATATTTCAGTAGTGAAATGAGGTTTATTGGATTAACAGAAAATGTGCACTATGCATCAAAACGAAATTAGACAGGTGCAAAAATTTGGGTACCCCAATAGAGAAATCACATCAATATTTAGTAGAGCCTCCTTTAGCAGAAATAACAGCCTCTAGACGCTTCCTATGAGTGTCTGGATTCTGGATGAACACATTTTGGACCATTCCTCCTTACAAAACATTTCCAGTTCAGTTAGGTTTGATGGTTGCCGAGCATGGACAGCCTGCTTCAAATCACCCCACAGATGTTCAATGATATTCAGGTCTGGGGACTGGGATGGCCATTCCAGAACATTGTACTTGTTCCTCTGCATAAATGCCCGAGTAGATTTTGAGCAGTGTTTTGGGCTGTTGTCTTGTTGAAATATCCAGCCCCAGTGTAACTTCAACTTTGTGACTGATTCCTCAGCATTATTCTCAGGAATCTGCTGATATTGAATGGAATTCATGCGACCCTCAACTTTAACCAGATTCCCAGTACCAGAACTGGCCACACAGCCCCACAGCATGATGGAACCTCCACCAAATTTTACTGTGGGTAGCAAGTGTTTTTCTTGGAATGCTGTGTTCTTTTGCTGCCATGCATAACGCCCCTTGTTATGACCAAATAATTGAGTCTTTGTCCAAATGTGCGTTTGCATACCTCAAGCGACTCCATTTGTGGCGTGTGTACAGAAAAGGCTTCTTTCGCATCACTCTCCCATACAGCTTCTCCCTGTGCAAAGTGCGCTGAATTGTTGAACGATGCACAGTGACACCATCTGCAGCAAGTTGATGTTGTAGATCTTTGGACATGGTCGATGGGCTCTTTTTGACTGTTCTCACCATCCTTTGCCTCTCCAATTATTCATGTGGCCTGTCACTTCTGGCCTTAACAAGAACTGTGCCTGTGGTCTTCCATTTCCTCACTATGTTCCTCACAGTGGACACTGACAGCTTATATCTCTGTGATAACTTTTTGTAACCTTCCCCTAAACCATAATGTAGAACAATCTTTGTTTTCAGGTTATTTGAGAGTTGTTTTGAGGCCCCCATGTTGCCACTCTTCAGAGGAGAGTCAAAAAGAACAACAACTTGCAATTGGCCACCTTAATTACCTTTTCTCATGATTGGATGCACCTGTCTATGAAGATCAGGCTTAATGAGCTCACCAAACCAATTGTGTGTTCCAATTAATCAGTACTAAGTAGTACTAAGGTGTATTGAGTGTGCACTATATATCTGTACATAAGGTACATAGTACACTTGACGTGGTGTATTAAAATATATACAGCCTGGTATATATATATATATATATATATATATATATATATATATACACACAGTGTATTGAGTGTGCACTATATATCTGTACAGAAGGTATATAGTACACTTGACGTGATGTATTAAAATATATACAGTCCGGTGTATATATATATATATATATACACAGCGTATTGAGTGTGTACTATATATCTGTACATAAGGTATATAGTACACTTGACGTGGTGTATTAATATATATATAATCTTGTGTATACAGATATACACACAGCGTATTGAGTGTACACTATATTTTGGTGCATTTGGGGGTGTAGGGTATATAGCACACTACTTGACGTATTGTCTTCAAATATATACAGTCTAGTGTATACAGATATACACGCCACGTATTGAGTGTACACTATATATTGGTGCATTCGGGGGTGTGCGGTATATAGTAGAGTGTAACAAAAGGTATGTATGTTCCGCGCTAACGGATAGATATTTCTCTATTTCTCTCAGAGCTGCTGCCTCCACCGAACTGCACAAGATGTGTAGTCAAATAATATAATTGGATTAGGTGGGAGTGGCGCTGCTCTTATCTGGATTGTTGTTCTATGTCCGTATGGGTTGACCCCTGATTCAGAGAGAGGTCAATCACAAATTCTGCACGAGCGAAAACAGTATATCTGGTGTTGACGTAAATGTGTTGGTTGAATCAAAGTTATAAAATACAGAAAAAATATTATATAAGACATAAAATCTTTGAAACCAGAAAGGGTGTTCCTGTGCTTAATTCCGTGGATACATATGTGTATAAAATGTGGTGTCAAATGCGTGAAATAGTGTGTAAAATACAACAGATAGTAAATATCAAAAAAAAAAAAAAATAAATGCACAGGTGAATGAATAAATAAAATTACATAAAATCAGTGGACATCTATATCTTATAGTTTCACCAATGGCTCCGTGCCAGGCTCATTCATATATGTTTTCTAATTGCTGTGATAGCTCTAATATACAAGTATATCAAATAATATATGCAACGGGAAATATGTCCGTTTAACTGTCCACAAAAAATCTATTAATCAAGTGGAAAAGTGCCAAGTGTTTATTACAACCAGTGCTCCAAAGGTGCTCAGTTCTTATAAAATGCTCAATATCTATAAAGCAATCAGCTTGAGGGACTGTCTTCAAGCTGTCGTGTGTGGACTGTGACCATACAACTCTATAAATCTTTCTGTGATGCTGAAAAGGGTTAACACTACTACAGTGTCACAGTGCCTCCGGTGTCACACTCCGTGTATATCTTATAGTGCTTACACTCACCGGACAGCCCTCCCCACGTAAGGGGTAAGCGCTCTGCAGCAATGACAACCTCTGATGTTCTCCACCTCCACTCCGATTCCAGGTATATATGGGAAAATCAAGAAATAGACCCAATCTTGCGTAGTATGTTTAAGTATAGGTTTAATCAAAAAGCCGTAAAAACTCACATGTAAAGCTCAAGCGGAACGGCGGAACGCAGTAGAGTGTAGTGCGGTGCTAAAAAAAAAAAAAAACACATCATGTCAGGAAGGCTGCAAAGGAGAGGCATACGCTCCCAGGCCACTAAAAGAGGGCAAGCAGCTTCTGTGTCTTCACTGAAAGGTGGCGGACGTAGTGCATCCTCTGCAGGCGGGTCACGATTGTCCTTTTTTTTGCTGTTGGACGTGCTATTGAGCCACAACATGCAGAAGAGTTGGTGGAGTGGAAAACAAAGCCGTTCTCATCCTCCTCATCCTCTGTCACCCAGGCTCATACAAGTTTGCCTTCCAATGCATCTGGCAAAGCAGCCTATTCCACACCCTATCCTTGTCCACAGTTACTCCTTCTGTAGCCCCACCATTATGCACGGAGGAGTCACCTGAGTTGCTCGGCCATAGTGTTGGTTACATGCTCATGGAGGATACACAGCAGTTTGAAGGCTCCGATGTTGGTTCCCAGGTTGAGGAAGGGAGTAGCCTGAGCCTAGAGACAGGGGGTGCCGCAAAAGGACAAGAAACTAGCAGTCATGTTCCCCCAGCAGGAGCATACTGCCAAGTTTGTTCCAGTGATGAGGAGGGAGGGGATGATGAGGACATGGACTGTACTTGGGTGCCTGAGAGAAGAGAGGAGGAAAGTGAGGAGGAGGCCCAACTCCAACAAGGCAGGATGTCCTTCAGGGGCCAGCTTAAGGGCAGCCACCCAATTGCATCAGCCCACAGAGCTCCACAGGTGCAGGGCGCTGCTGCCTCCCCGCCAACTTCCAAAATTTCTTTGGTGTAGGCATTTTTCAGCACATGTGCAGTAGATCGCACCATTGCCATTTGCAATCTATGTCTGAAGCGGGTCAAGCACGGCCAGGACTCCTGCTGCTTGGGCACTCATGTCTTGACAAGACATATGATGACCAGCCATGCAAGCCTGAAGAACCCACACCAGAAAACAAGGTGGACTTCTCTTTGCTCCTCATCTGGGATCTCAACCCCTACTATACATGCAGTTCTCTTCAAAACCTGCACTGAGAGGAATGAAGGTGTAGCAATGCATGCCACAACTAGTACTTGCAGGCAATCAGCAGGCAAATATCCCTACCCCAGTTGCTGAACCGTAAAAAGAAATACCGTCCCAGCCATCCACATGCTCAGCGTCTTAATGCTAGCTTGGCCAAATTTTATAGCACTCCAACTGCTGCCTTTTCAGCTGGTAGACTCTGCCCCCTTTTGTGAATTTGTGGAATGTGCTGTCCCACAGTGGCAAGTTCCTAAAAGAGATTTGTTTTCACGTAAGGCCATTCCACCTCTCTACCATCATCCGTCTACTGTCTCTACCTCTTAGTGATGTGTAGGAAGCCAATAAGGTATGTGGGTGGTTTCTGTTGGAGTTTCTGTTGGAGTCTCTGTGGAAATGTGCCTCTTGAATGGTGACTATATCAGCATGACAGGATAGGGTCTCTTTTCATAAGGAGTGAAGTTTTACCAGGTGGCTGAGACCATGGACATTAAGGGATAGAAGCTTGGGTCCCATAGTGGGTAGAGCTGTAGATGGTGAAGGCGTTGCTGTAGATTTGAAGATTCTTCTTCTTTGTGAGGCATCCATAAGTGTAGAAGTTATGTGAGAATCAATGAAATGACTCATCAGTGATTTAGAAGCAGGTTGGGGTGCAGATTTAAATGTTCTGAAAGTGCTCATCGAGTCTTGAGCAAACTATTGGCATAAACAACAGAACAAGTGCATGTCCGTAGACATAGTCCAGTTACATGATGCCCATGATTGATAAGTAACAAGGTGCTTATCACTGCCAACTTGAGCAGTTTACTTTGCAGTTCAAATTGGGGATCAGAGTACAGTGACAGACACTTAATCTTACTCTGGAGATTTGGTGCTGAAGGAAGACTGGTGTGAGCCAATCAACTGAGGTCCCTAGGCATTCCTGGAAGAAGATGAGGATAACTTCTTAGTAACTACTTGCCAGTCTGAGAATACATGGGTAGGTATCAAGCATGCAGAGGGCCCTTACATGGTGAGGCATCAGGTATGATATCCTAGACTCAAAAAAGTTTGAGGCCTTCATCCAAGGATGTAACGAGGGGGTGAGCTTTTGTGGGTGACAATTTAGCTGGATATTTCTATTTGTACACATTTTTATGGTTTCATAGAGCCTTGGTAATGGAGTTAAGGTTTCTTTTGAGCTTTAAGGTATATTGTGAAGGTTGGCAGCCTGAGGCAGGAGTTGATCCACGCATCACAAGGTATTCTTTACTGTTGTCTTATTTTTTCACTCAAAAAAAAATCTCGCTTGTAAGACTGCTGCGCAAATACGGTATGACGTAAAGTTTTGCTACGATCACCATTTTATTCTCTAGGGTGTTAGAAAATATATATATATATATATAATGTTTGGGGGTTTTAAGTAATTTTATAGCAACAAAAAATGGTTTTAACTTGTTAACACCAAGTCCAAAAAGCAGGCCCAGTATTGAGGTGGTTAAGAGTAGTGTCAGATATTGGTTGTCTGGTCATTGGAAATGCTGTGATGGGGTCAGGCTCTGGATCTAAGGTTTGTTTGCACTGGTGTTCAATTACCTCCACCAGGTGATCCTCATCTGGGTTATCCAAGGAATCCCTGTGAGGCTGCAACTTTTCTGGGCTGAGGGTGGATGGGCTGGATTATCCAGAGTGGGAATGTCCTCTTGAAGAATGTGGAAATGTCTGAATCGTTTCCCTCAGGCTGCATCACTGAATTCACCACTAGAGGCCCATCATTTTGTTGTGCCCCTGAGTGCATGGTGGGGAAAAAATCAGAAAGCTTCTGCAGTGGTGCTGGTTCATGTTAGAACCATGCTGGTCCATGGTAGCATCTCTGCATACTGCCGGATCAAGCAGGAGCCAGGCTACCTCAGGGATTACAGAACAGGGCTGAAATATGCCTAGGGATGGCCTGTAGATGTAAGACTGTCCGAGAGCCAAGCAGAGCTCCGGATTCAAGTGGCCATCCAAGTGAAAAATAAAAAAACAAGGGAAAAATGCAAAAATGATCTGGCCACCTGAGTTTAAAAGTGGAACGAAGGAACTGGCAGTCAAATGATAATTTAATAAAAACAAATTAACTAAATAATAGATCATTTCATTTATAACCGATTGATTGTATTTTTAATTGATGTTTTCAGAAAACCTTAATCAATAATTGCTTATATGCAATTGTTTCTTTCAAAATCAATCACAAATCTCTATGAACAGTATATGGCCACTGTTATTCTGACTATTTTGGTATCGCAGTCTAGGTGGTGCAGCAGAGGTGAGAGGTGAAAAACTTGAGTTTATAAATCGGGGTAGAAAGTTCTCCATCAGCCCTGGTTCACATTGGTGCGGGAATGAAATGGTGTGAGTTCAGCCCCGATTTCAGAGACATCTGTGTGGGCTTCTGCACAAATGTCAATGGAAATATCACCTGAAATTGCCAAAAGTAGTACAGAAACTACTTTTGGAAATCGGTGCGGTGCCGCAAATGCAGCATTGCACCGATTAGGATGGTGCTATTGCCGGCAATTGCCACCGATTTGGCATGCGATTTGACATGTGATTTGGCATGCGATTTGACATATATTCCAAATGTAATTATACAAAAGAAAGCACCCTAGGGCACATTATGACAATCAACATTTCAAATATTTATTATTTTATTGGATCTATATAGCACCAACAGTTTGTGCAGTGCTTCACACCGTGAATGCAGACAATACAGGTACAATACAATTCAATACTGGAGGAACCAAGGGACCCTGCTCATTAGAGTTTACAATCCAAAAGGGAGGCTCAAGTGATACAAAAAATAACAACTGTGGTGGATGAGCTGATTGAGAAAATAAAAGTACAGTTATTAGGTAGGGGCATGATAGGTTTCTCTGAAGAAAAGGGTTCTTATGGATCATCTAAAAGTAGACAGAGTTGGAGACAGTCAGACAAATTGGGGTAGGGAATTCCATAGGATGGCAGAGGCTCGGGAAAAGTCCTGGAAGCTGAAAATTGGTCTGGTTGTTAAGGGGGTTCAAGTGCCCAGTGGTCAAGTGGTTAAATATTAGTTGTCTCATTATGCGAATTGCCAATTGGTGCTGCCTTTCAGTGCCCATCAGTGCCTGCCCATCAGTGCCTCCCATCAGTGCCACCTATCAGTGTCACATATCTTTGAATGACAATTACTCAGTTTGAATGACAATTACTCAGTTATGCAACACTGTACCCATATGAAATTTGCATCCTTTTTTTCACACAAATAGAGCTTTCTTTTGGTGGTATGTAATCACCGCTGGGTTTTGTATTTTTTGCGCTATAATTAAAAGAAGACCGAACATTTTGTAAAAAAATTAATTTTTCTTTGTTTCTGTTATAAAATTTTGCAAATTAGTAATTTTTCTTCATAAATTTTGGCCAAAATGTATATTGCTACATATCTTTGGTAAAAAAACAAACAAATTAGTGTATATTATTTGGTCTTTGTGAAGGTTATAGAGTCTACAAGCTATGGTGCCAATCACTGAATATTGATCACACCTGATGTACTGACGGTCTACCTCATTGCTTGAGACCCTAACAAGCCAGGAAAGTACAAATACCCCCCAAATGACCCCTTTTTGGAAAGCAGGCATTACAAGATTATTTAGTAAGAGGCATGGTGAATTTTTTGAAGTTGTAATTTTTTCCCACAATTCTTTGCAAAATTAAGATTTTTTTTTTTTTTCTTTTTTTTACAAAATTGTCATATGTTAACAGGTTATTTCTCACACCCACACTTCTGAATATGGCAATACCACATGTGTGAGACTTTTACACAGCCTGGCCACATACAGAGGCCCAACATGCAGGGAGCACCATCAGGCATTCTAGGAGCATAAATTACATATATAATTTCTTGACTACCTCTTTAACTTTTTTTTTAACAATAATTTTTATTAAAAACTTTACATCATAATTGTCCCCTGCCAATAGGGGTATTAGTATTGTACACAATATTACAGATACTGATCTTGGTGGTGCAAAAATAGTACAATGGAAAGAGTTGAACAATCATGAGCATCGTTTGATATCAAAATCTTTGCTTAGGATGACAAAACAATTCTGTTTAAAGTCACATACGTGTTCTACACATGAAGATATAACAACAACAACAACGAAATAACACTGATTGTCAGTAATATTGGTAGAGAACCCCATTCTCAGCTGGTAAACATCCCGCTCTCACCGGGATTGGTCTGCCACCCCAAAATGGGCTCTAACTGTGGACAGACAGTGCTAGCTGCGGGGTTCTGCTAGTTCCAGTAACAAGAGAAAACTATGAGGATATCATAGTTTGTAGTTATTTATCCCTACTGTTTATGTGAAGCTAGAGCTGTTGAATCTTAGTTGAGATTGCCACTTAGTACCTGGTGATTACTAGAGTAATATGACAATACAATATAATTAATATACTCTATATATTTTGAGAGGATTCAAGCTTATTTAGTCGTTGAACGTCATGGGGGGGTCTTTTGTGGGTCCTAATTTTTTCTAATGATAAGTTCTATCTGAGGATAACCAGACATTCCAATTCTTATGGAATATGTGGGCTCTTTGTTCTTTATAAGCCAGTAATTTTTCCATTAAAGCTTGGTTGTTTACTCTGTTAATTGTTTCCTCAATTGAAGGAGGGTCAATATTTCGCCACTTGCTTGCTATGGAGATTCTAGCTGCAAACAATATATGATTTACAACTGTTCTTGTGTGTGGGGCGAAGTTCTCAATGCCTATGGATAGGAGTGCTAGCGCTGGGGGTATATTTTGCTCTTGGTCTGTGATCTCCGCTATCAGTTCAGAGATTTTCCTCCAATATCATTTTAGGGAAGGGCACTCCCAAAATATGTGTATAAGAGTACCATATACGTGACAATCCCTCCAGCAGAGTGGTGAGGTCTTGGGGTCCATAAGATTTAATTTAGTGGGTGTCATGTAATATCTATGGAGTATTTGGGTTGCGCTGTCCCAATGGTCCACACACGCTGATGATTTAGCATTATGCTTGATGGCTGACAACCATTGGGGCAGTGTTTTAGGTCTTGTTCCCATTTGCGCATGCAGTTCAGTTTACTGCTCAGAGAATTATAGTTGCAAAATTTGTAGAATAGGGATATTCCTTTTGCTAAGGGAGGAGATTTATTGGTTAGAAAATTCCACAAAGTAGTTGGGAGGTGGATGGTGACTTTGGGAGTTACAGTATGGTAGTGCTTAATTTGTTTAATTTTAAGGTGATCTAATCCAGTTGGGTTTACTAGGTCCTTAGTGTCTACATGGATACCTTGTTTTGTCCATTGATAGGAGGAAAAGTCTGGAATTAAGTGATCATAAGTCGCTAGTAGTAGGCAAAGTTCTGATTGCTGTTCCTCCCCTAGGTTCGTGTTAATTAGAGAAGACCAAGCCTGTACTGTCGCTTGGATAGTAGGAGAGTCAGGGATTAATGGGTTGTGGTATAATGTTGTTGCCATTAGAATTGCAGGTAGGTTATGGCTAGGGATAAGTTCTCTTTCAATATTGGACCACAGATTGTCCTCTTGAGAGGAGAACCAATATTTTGTTTGTTCCAGTATGGAGGCTTGATGGTATGCTTTTGCGTTTGGTAAGCCCAATCCTCCTTGTGTTCTATGTCTGAACAGTGTGGAGAGTGCTATTCTGGGTTTCGTATTGTTCCATATAAATTTCCTTAGAATTTTGTTTAGTTCTGCAAAGAATTTTGAGGGAAGTGGGATAGGAAGTGTTCTGAAATGGTAAAGGAGTTTGGGGAAGGTCTGCATTTGGTACGCTGCTATTCTTCCAAGCCATGACATTTGGGTCTTGCTGATTGAGTTTAATTCATTTTGGAGTTTGTGCAGAAGTGGGGGGAAGTTACGGGTATAAATATTGGAAGTGGGTGTTGTTAGTTGGATGCCTAAGTAGGTAATTGAGGGGCTATTCCAATTACATGGGAATATGGTTTTCAGTTGGGGGATTAATGAGTGGTTTATATTGATTGGGAGGGCGAAGCATTTGCTTGTGTTAACTTTATAGTAGGATATATGACCAAATCTGCTTAGCAGCATGTTAACTGCCAGAAGAGACGTCTCGGGTGCTGTTAGTGTCAAAATTATGTCGTCCGCGAAAAGTCCCAGCTTATGATTGGTGGGGCCAATTGCTATACCCTGTATATTTGCCATAGACCGGACGTATTCGGCTAAGGGTTCGATTACCATGGAGAAAATTATGGGTGACAGAGGACACCCTTGGCAGGTGCCATTGGTGAGTGGGAAGCTATCAGATAGGTAGCCAGATGATAGTACTTGGGCAGATGGATTGTTATATAGAGACATTATAGCAGAGAATAGGGGGCCTACAATCCCAAATTTGGAGAGGACCCTCGACAGGTATTTCCAATGGACCCTGTCAAAGGCCTTCTCCGCATCGAGTGCTAAGAAGACACAAGGCCGGCGTGTGGCTTCTACTTTTTTCAGTAGATTTATCATTCTACGTGTACCATCATATGCCTGTCGACCTTTAACAAAGCCAACTTGGTCCAATCCTATAAGTGTGGGGGTGACTGTCAGTAGTCTATTGGCAAGTACTTTAGCAAATGTCTTTAAATCAGAGTTCAGGAGTGAGATAGGCCTAAAGTTTTGGGGAGATGTGGCGTCTTTACCAGGTTTAGGAATGGTGACTATCACAGCCTGGAGCATTTCTTGAGGAAATTTTCCAAGCTGTATAGCTGTATTAAAAGTTTTTGTGAGGTGTGGAACAAGTTGAGGGGTGAAAATTTTATAATATTCTGCTGAGAAGCCATCTATGCCTGGGGATTTGTGTGAGGGGAGTGAGCGTATTACTTCAGTGATTTCTTTTTCTGTGATAGGTGTGTTGATTTGGTGTTGTATGTCTGTACTTATGCTAGGTAGATGAATTCCTTGAAGGAAATTATCTATTTCCTTCTCGGATGGTTGATGGGTTGAGCTGTCCTCGCGTAGATTATATAAGGACTTGTAATAGTCTTTGAAGACATTTGCAATATCCTTGGGATTTCTGTAGCTACTACCTGTTTGGTGGTGTTTTATTAAGGGTAGAGTTGAGCGAACCTCTGGAAGTTCGGGTTCTGCTGGTCCGTCCGAACTTCGGGACAAAGTCCGGGTCCGGGTCCGGACGGAACCCGAACGATCGCACGGA
>BLSH010479967.1:0-16862 GCA_018402905.1 Glandirana rugosa
GCGCGCGCACAGGCGCGCGCACGCGCACGGGAGCGCGCGAGCGCGCACGGATGCGCGCGCACCACCCGGAAACGGCCAGGAACACTGGCAAAGTCCTTTTTACTGACAGCTGTACAGTCTCTCTAATACGCTGAGAAAAAAGTAGGTGGAAGTTTTATTAGTATGGTTTGTAATAAGTATAATACTCTGGGAAGAATATTAATTTTCATAATCACAGTATTTTCATTTTTATCTATATATTTTCTCTGCTCTGGTCAAGTAAATATGGACGGGGACTACATTAAAAACTGGGTAAAAATAATGGCGGTTAAGAAAAGGGGCCTACTGGAATTTATGAGGGTGTGAAGTATTTTAGGTGTGTGATGTTTTTTTTTTTTTGCAGTTAGGTGCTGTGACAAAAAAGGAAGCTCTTGAACATACGGTCAGCAGAAACTGGTAGGGCACATAGGAAAATTGCAATTAAAAGAACTCAAAGTAGATGAGTTCCACTACTCAACCACCAAAATCTCATACAAGCTTTAACATGATAATATCACTTGGAAGCTTATTTTTATTTTAATCGCTAACTTTCATGAAAATAAGAGCTGATAATGCTGATATAAAGGTCCTTTTTAGGGGCACTTTGTGACAATGCTCTGCCCCTTCTCCCACAAATTCCTTACTGTAAATCACCATCACATGCTCTCCCAAACAAAACGATAAGCTGTTGTGCTCATGCACATTGCCCAGGCATATTCCACTGTTGTCACTATTTAAAGAACACCTTCCATATAAATGTCAGGTCAGCACTATTGAAAGCCTCTCGTCACAGGCAATTTAAACATAAAAAAAGAAAAACATGATTTCCATGGGTTCCGGCCTCCAATGCTTCTGGGAGGAAACATCCTAGTGCATAGTTGCTCCTCTCTCTGCCACTTTACTCTGTAAAACTTGATTATTTTGCCAGAAGTGGACACTTCAGATATTAGCTGAGGTGACATAAAAGCTGAGCCTGAATAAAAGGTGGAAGACTGTATCCAGAGTCCTTTGCTAAGGAGTATCAGATATATTACAAGTTTTAATGCATATTCAAGGTTTATTCTCCTATTACAGATAAGCAAACTTCTGAAAACTTTGATTAGTTTTGATTTGGCAAAACATTAAAAAAATTATGAGCCATTAGAAATTTTTAAATGCCTGAACCAGAAATTCTCAAAAATGTGAATTACAAATTCCCACGAGTTCCTTTGGGGAGGGGTGGCAGCTTTGACTCACTCAGACAGCAGAAGTAGAAATACAATCATAAGCAGTGTAAACATAAGAAGTAGCCAGATATGGTAAGATATTACTCTTAGTTTGGCCCTGGCAGATAGATATAGCTTTGAAGTGCCATTTCTATAAACTGAATCCCCAAAAATAACACTAAAATTTAAATCAATAAAATCCAGGCCTATTTTAACAGTGTCTGAATCTTGGTATTAAACTCTACCTCCTATCTATGCTCAGAAAAATCTCTTGATAAAGAGATGAAAAAACAAAGTAACACGGGCCTTAGAAGTATCACTCAAGTACCACAATTGAAGTGCATGAGTTGATGTTTACAAGTGAAGCAATACATGTCAGTCTTCTAAGCTGTCCTACAAGGTTGTGGTTAGCATCTTTTGTTTAATGAGAAAGATGATCCCCAGACAATGCACAACTGGACCAGCTGTTGAGCAAAGTCACCATTCACCAGGACAAGGTTGTGTAAGTCCTTGTAAGACAAGTAAAAGTCTGTGCCATACGCAGTATGCCAGGATCAATGTACCCAGTGTTCCCAGGAATAGGGTTCCCCACTTTTCACAATCTGATTATATATTGTTTGTTGATATGACTTATATAGTTGTTACTATGCTTAAACCAGCTTTGGAGCTTACTATATTTAATGTCTATATAATCAGTAAAGTTACCTTTGTTTTGTATTTGTGTCGATTGTCATCATCCCACTTGGTTCATTCATATTCTAGCAAAAGCATGTCTATTCATTATATGGGGTAAGATTCTGAAGTCTATTAAGATTTTAAAAGTAGGAATAACTTTTTTATTGTAATGTGACAATACAGGGGTGATTAATATTGTTATGTGTGTATAACATATAGCACAACATACAGGGTGAAATGGTTAGAAATACTGTATGTAA
Organism: Glandirana rugosa; assembly: GCA_018402905.1. Classification (NCBI taxonomy): domain Eukaryota; kingdom Metazoa; phylum Chordata; class Amphibia; order Anura; family Ranidae; genus Glandirana; species Glandirana rugosa. The sequence goes on from BLSH010479967.1 coordinate 2,159, forward strand.
AACACAGCACAACATACAGAGCAAAAAGGTCCACGGTATACAACATACAGCATAAAGCACGGAGTTAAGTAACCTATAGTATAAAGCGTACAATGCAGAATACAAACTTGATCAATCTGAAGTATGAATTAGAAAGTCTGACATGCACAGAATATATTATGTAAAGAAAAGCATTCAGTATGAGGCAGTCTTGAGTTAGTAACCAAAGCATAGAGAGTTAAATGATCTGAAGTATCTTACAGACAGCGCAGAACAGAGTCAAATGGACTGAAGTACAATGTAAGTACAGTGCCTTGAAAAAGTATTCATACCCCTTGACATTTTTTTCACATTTTGTCATGTTACAACCAAAAACGTAAATGTACTTCATTGGGAGTTTATGTGATAGACCAACAAAAAGGGGCACATAATTGTGAAGTGGAAGGAAAATTATAGATGTTTTTCAAAAATGTTTACAAATGTTATAAAATAAATATCTGAAAAGTGTGGTGTACATTTGTATTCAGCCCCCTTTACTCTGAAACCCCTAACTAAAATCTAATGTAACAAATCACCTAATTAGTAAACCTGTATGTAATTTAATGTGCAAATACAGCTGTTCTGTAAGGAACACACCAGACAGGGGAAAAGTTGTGGAGAAGTTTAAAGTTATAAAAAAATCCAAAGCTTTGAAGATCTCATGTTCAACCTATCATCAATCAATCCATCCATCATCCAAAAATGGAAATAGTATGGCACAACTGCAAATCTACCAAAACCTGGCCATCCACTTAAACTGACAGGCCGGGCAAAGAGAGCATTAATCAGAGAAGCAGCGAAGTAGCCCATGGTAACTCTGGAGGAGCTGACGAGATCCACAGCTCATTTGGGAGAATCTCTTCACAAGACATCTATTAGTCGTGCACTCCACAAATCTGGCCTTTATGGAAGAGTGGCAAGAAGAAAGCCATTGTTGAAAGAAAGCCATAAGAAGTCCCGTTTGCAGTTTGTGAGAAGCCATGTGGGGGACACAGCAAACATCTGGAAGAAGGTGCTCTGGTCAGATGAGACCAAAATTCAACTTTTTGGCCTAAAAGCAAAACACTATGTGTGGAAGAAAACTAACACTGCACATCACCCTGAACACACTATCCCTACCGTGATCATGTTGTGGGGATGCTTTTGTTCAGCAGGGACAGGGAAGCTGGTCAGAGTTGATGGAAGCCAAATACAGGGCAATCTTAGAAGAACACCTGATAGAGTCTACAAATGACTTGGTACTGGGGTGGTGGTTTACCTTCCAGCAGGACAATGACCCTAAACATACAACCAGAGCTACAATGGAATGGTTTGGATCAAATCATATTCATGTGTTGGAATGGCCCAGTCAAAGTTCAGACCTAAATCCAATTGAGAATCTGTGGCAAGACTTGAAAATTGCTGTTCACAGACTCTCTCCATCCATTCGGATAGAGCTTGAGCTATTTGCTAAGAATAATAGGAAAAAATTTCACTCTCTAGATGGTCAAAGCTGGTAGACACATCTCCAAAAAGACTGTAGCGAAAGGTGGTTCTACAAAGAATTGACTCAGGGGAGCTGCACGCCACACTTTTCAGATGTTATAGCCGTCATTTGGCTATAGCACGGTCAGCAAGTGGTTAAGCTCTGGGGTAACTTCCCTTGCAAAGTGAACATTGTATTCACCTTTAGTGAGTCAACTGAAAAGTCTAGCAGGTTTATAAGTAATTATAAGCATGTATTGATTTCTATAAAATGGTGCATTGCAACCAGCAAAACCCGTGCAAGGATTGTTATTTTATAAGCTTGAGTTTAAACTAACTTTAAAAACTCTAAACTAAAGTCTGAATAAAGTTCATGCTGAGGCCACCTGAAAAACCTGCCTATTACTACTGCAAACACAAGCCAGGCTTTTTCTGCCTCCAGCAAACATCCATAGACTCAGGCACTGCAAAAGCTTAGTGTACCAGCAGGGCAACTGCCGTCTACATTAGAGACATGATAGCAAGATACTGATTAATAACAGGAGGGGGTGTTAATCAGAAAAAGCCATATGCTATTAAACTTAAGATGAAAGTGGAAATGATAATCATTATTTCAGAAAAGATGCAGTTAAAAGTGTAGTTGAACAGCAAGCGGCATTTTTTTATCATTACAACGCCTTCCTGCAAAACCTCTTTCCATTTTCTTTTCTAAAGATTTATTTTTTTCATGAACATCTGATTCATTTCATCTTTAGACATTTTTCCAAAATCCCCCTCCCATTCATCCATTACATTTGATGTTTTTTTTTTGTTTTTTTTGAAGCGCAACTTCTAAATATGCAATTAATTCCTATTAATTACAGCCTTCAAATGTGCAAAATTATCCTCTATTAAGATAATCATGTTTATTTTATCTGAAAATTGTTGGTTTTTCATATTTGAAGCCTATATATAAAGTTGTTCTGCTTGAAGTTTGCCTCTGATATTCGGCTAGCTGTTTACAAAGAGATACTGTGGTCAGCCTGTTTCTGTCTAAGATATACAAGGCTAGAGTATACAAGAACAAGACATAGACTAGCATGAGATGCTGTATGGATGCAGCATAAGAAACTGCGCCCCCTCTAATCCATGATGCTGTGCTCAAGATTGACTTCCAGAGGACTCTACCAAACTAGACACTCAAACTAGATGGAAAGCTACGTTCAACAACCATGCTCCTTCCCACAGCTTACCTGCTTTCCACAGAAAATAACTTGGCACCAGCTTGGCACCAGTTTGGCACTGAGCATCTTATTTCCTTCAGCTGTCAGGGATTGACCATAGAGCCATTTGATGGAGGGATTCCAAACAGGCTCCTACTATTGCTACTCTTGTGACTGTGGCACCTTGTCTTTCTATGTTGCTGCAATATAAAATGAGAAGAATAAGTAAAAAACAGTTGCACACACTGCTCAAACCAATTAAAGTATGGTATATTGAAATTTAAATTACTGTGTGATCGCAATTCGCTTTGTAAAAGGTTTCCATTGGTGATCAGAGTTGTCTATGGTCATGCTAAGGTCTAATAGTAGTCACACACATCCATAACATCTTCCAGTCAATTATTCAGTGTGGTGAAACTGATTTTATTGAATGAAAATCAAAAGGCAAAAACATACCAATCTATCACTTTAGGGAGTTCTTGATCGATTTTAACTGTTGGTTGGTTATTGGTTAGCCAATGGCAGAATTGATTGAACAAACATATGCATGTATTTCAAAGAACATATCCTAATACAATTGATTAAATGATCATTTATATTGATAGATTGTTTATGATCCTATTTGAATCGATATTTTCAGTCAGTCGCAAAGTGCTCAACAATTCAATATAAAGAAAAAAGGATTGCCACAACTTCTGACCAGCCCAGATGAACAAACAATCAGGAGCAGCCTCAGCCTACATTTCTTCTCCACACCACACACTCTGATGCACTTTGCCCAGCCCACTGGGGCTTAGTCATAGGACAGGGCAAAATGTATCAACGTGTGTGGTATGGTGAAGACATGTAGGCTGAGGCCTTTCCTTATCGTTTGTTCACCAGGGCTGGTCAGGAGGAGTGGCAATCTTTTTTTCTTTATATTTACTAGCCCTCTGGTTTGATATCAGGATAAGCCTGCTTCTAATGCTCTGGGACCCAGGGATATACCTTCACCTCCACTTTGAGCAGAGCTAAAAGCAATATAACGACTATCAATCAACATGTAATTACAGCCCTAGATTCTGATAACACATTTAGCAGATGCATCTAAACATGCTGCTGTGTTCTAGAAAGTTTGAGGACACAGTATGTTGCGGTCAAGGGGCATTTTTAGTACTCACCCATGCATGATGAGGGGTTACCGGGGGGGGGGGGGGAGTCTGGTTGAAGAGGAGAGGACGGATTTCAGTGCTCTCAGGATAATTAATTCCTTATTTCTGGAATGTAAAGGCTCAGAGAGACTTTTGGTGGGATGGAGCATCCAAACCCTAATTACAGGGACGTTGGTCCACCTGCAAGGGATGCTGGAATAAAATCAGGAAGGAGACAGCATGGGTCTGTGAGGTGGAGTATAAGGCAGTTCACAGCCGTGAGATTGTGTTGACTGTCTGAAGATTGAAACTCTGCTGAGATCCTGCAACTTTACTTGTGCCCTGAGCACACAGGGCCTATAAGCCAGGTGCGGGACTGGTGTTTTGGTGGTAAGCCTTAATATTGTTTTCACTATATCAGCACTATGGACTGTTGGTATTTTGTTTTACTGAAGAAAGCTGTGTTCTTTTTCCTGTGTTTTGAAAAACGAATAAAGACTGTTTTATTTTTACAAATGGCTGGTTGGTGATCTAGACTCTGCATATTACAGTTGATACAAGAGGAGAACTTCACATTTACTGTGCTGATGTCTCATAGATTGTTGCAAAAACACATTGTCAGTGAATAGGTTTTGAGTTATTATAAAGTTTATCTGCAAGTAATTGTTGATGTGGCTTTTACATTTTTTATTCTTGTCATCAATATTGTATTATGTATGTACTGTAGATTCTCCATCTATGTATGTAGGTGTTTATCAGCTAAGCACAGTGAGCATCCTTTTGATGGCCTGAGAAAGTAACATATACCACATAGTAGTGTAGTATTTTCAATTAGTTGGGACTTACTGACAGGTTTGCAGTAAGAGTACAGCTGGCCATGCATGACTGGAACAAGGCTTGCCGGCACCGCCTGTCAAGATGCAATAGCTGGCAATGGGAGATTCATCTATCTGTGCTCTTTAGCATGAAAGGGGAAAGATATGGATTTCTTTCGTTCAGCCTGCTGGGCTGCATGAGACAACTCTTTATGTTTATGGCCAGCATTAGAACAGTAAGCCTAGGTCTACACACAGGTGAAAAATCTCGTTCCTACTGAGAGACTTACATGTGCAATCTGATTTTATTTTGACTTTCCTGCTCCTCCCCATCAACATACTAATAACATTTTTAAATAAACCTTTTCCATTTTAGACCTAGTGATGTAATCAATGACTCTCTGTGCTTCCCTATGCAATATAGGCCGATCATGGCTGGTGTAGGGGGCTGGCAGGGTGTTGTACATAGCACCCTTCCTCAGTACTCCTCTCAAGACCCCTCAGCACTGATGCAAGTGGAGGGCTGGCTCTTGGGAGTAAGAGAAGGGGGGGGGCAGGAGCGCCAGACCTAAGTGCAGTATGCCATCAGGGAATTTATTAAAAGAAGCTAAATGCATACTCACAGGTGTGAATAAAAACAAGCACATCATAAGAAGTCCGGGCCCAGGGTCGTGTCACTTATTTCAGGGCTGTGGTCTTGCTGGGGGTGCGTATGCCGATGAGCAGATGGAGGCTGTGCTGTGGTGCTACTTCCTGCTCCCAGTGCATTCCACCACAGCACATACGCACCCCCAGCAAGACCTCCTTATTGACAGCTTACAGGCACCTAAGGGTTCCCCAGTGTTCTTTTGGCGCCATTCTCATCCCTTCTTGTAGTCATGCAAAAATAAAAATGCTTTGACGGGTGGAAGTCAGTTTGGAGGTGTGTTCTTTAATATGCAGGATGGATTTGCATGCAGATTGCACTAGTGAACACACATGTGTGATACTAAGCCTCTATAATTGAACTGAAGTCCAATGAATGAAAAAGGCAGGCCAGGGATAGTCAAGCTGGAGGTGGCAGAGCTAGATGATGATGGAGATCCTTAAGCCAGAAAATGAGGCCTATCTGACTGTCTGCAACTGCTAATGCACATTGTGAGAAGCTCACAGCATGCAGTGAAATCAAGTGTTTTCAATACAGGAGAGGAGCCTGTACAACTGCGCAAGAGAAGGTTGGAGTTCAACCTTAACTGTTGTTCGCCAGGAAGGGATAGAGAACATTTGACCCAGGGGAGCCAAGCACAGCCCTTTTGTAGTAAGAAAAGTTTCCTGTGGGCCAAAGACAGTATACCACACAAAGTGTGCTGTAGTGATTGGTGTGACACACCTTCTCACAAATATATGCTAAAAATGATGGAGGTTTGTATGTGTTGAAGGTTAAACTATGAAGTACTTTATCAGCTCAAGATGAGGCATGTTCTGTGATATTAAATAGCCTAAACAAAAAACAATGGCATCATCACAAATATTCCATATCATTCAGCTTTTTTTTGTTTTCAATAAATGAGAATTTAACATTTTTTGCACTCTTCTTGCATTGACTTCCTCTGAGCCACAAATGAAGATATCACTGGAAGACTTCCCTCTGCCGGGTGCTGTTGTAACAAGTCTGAAGAGGAAGCAACCCAGATAGCAAGCAATTGAGCAGCAAGATTGAAAATGACTTGCTAAGCTATTGCTAGACTTGCCAGGCTTCACAAGTTTATTGAACAATTGCAGTAAGTCCGCATTGCATGACTCCAGATCAACTTTCTTTGCAAACATTCTGCAAGTCTGCTGCAAGTTCTGGTTCAGTCATGTTGTGCAATAGTCATTCCACCACAGGGGTCACTGTGGCTGAATTTTCATGCTGCACACTCGCAGAGCTCTTGCTGTAGACTCTCAACTGCAACTTTGCACTTGCTGTAGTAGACTCACCATGCAAATTTGCTACAAACTGGAAAAGTTTAAACTAGAACATGTGCTTCAAGTGCTTTGCAAGTGTATAACTTGCTAGTGAAAATGTGCAGCAAATTAACAGACTTACAATTCAACACTGCCACAAATTTGTGGCAGGTTATCCTTGCTATCTGAGAAATAGTTATATAACACTGACCAGCTGTTAGGATTTTTTCAGACGGGCAGCAGTCCTTGCCTTCTCTCTGAAAAGCATTCAGCAGTGAAATGCTTTTCAGATAGCAGGTGACAAGCTACTGCCTGGCATTATCCTCTCTGTCGCCTGTTTTGAACATTGAAAAGGTTGAACCACTGCACTGCAAACGTACACATTACAGGCAGTTCATTATTTATATGGCACTGAATACAGTACAATACATGTTAAATTGTCTTGTCCAATAAGTGATTATAAAAAGTTTTAAGTAAAGATTGGGTCACATGAATGAATTGTACATAATAACATTTTTACAGAATTATCGGTATCTTTAAAGTGTTACTAAACCCACAACAGTAAAATCAGTCTGTATATGCAGCATAGCATTCTTGTTATACTCACTGTGAAACTTAAGGGGTTAATCCTCTGCATTGTGTAAAAAGGTTGTTTTATCCTGTATGCATAGATCCTCCTCCTCCTGCCCTGTCTATCTGGGAAAGACCAGATAACACAGGCAGGGTAGCCAACCTGCACATGCTCAATTGTGCCTTTTATGCTGGAGAAGACATTTACTTGTTCTCAGAGATAGCCAGGTCAGGTGATGTTGACATCACCCATGTGGGCGTCTATACAGGCTGTACTGGAAATCTCCTCCTACCTGAACTCTCAGCACTGGATAAATTGTGTAGGTTATCATGTAACCGTGGTATACAGATCATCCAAAAAGGTATATAGTGGCATTTTTTAATGTAAAAAGAAGATTTATAAGCTGTGGGCACTGGGGGGGGGGGGGGGTTGGGCAGATGAACTACTGTCATATTACTGGGTTTAGTAACACTTCAAGAATTGTTTTTTCAGTAGAAATAACAGGCACTATGGTCTAAACCAGTGTTTCTCAACTCCAGTCCTCAAGGTGCCTAAACTGGTCATGTTTTCAGACTTACTATTATTTTGCACAGGTGATTTGATCAGTTTCACTGCCTTAGTAATTACCACAGCTGTTTCATCTGAGAGAAATCCTGAAAACATGACCTGTTGGGGTGCCTTGAGGACTGGAGTTGAGAAACACTGGACTAAACAGAGGAACAGGGTTTTGATAGAGGGAAGTGGGTTTGGATGTGGAAATCTTAGTAAGATTTTGTTGACTTTGTTTTATGGATTGTATTGAATAGGCAATATTAGACTAGAATGGTAAGGGGTAGAGACGGGAGGTGGTGCTGGGTAGGCCCCTCTCATGTGACCAGCCATTGAAAATGAGAATGAAACAAAATTGTTTTTTAAATAAGGGGTGGGGGGAGGGGGGTGGTAGGATTGAGTATAGATATGAGACGGGTATAATCAGTTACCTGATCATGACATTGAATAATGGCCTTGTATTCCTCCATGGTTGTATTCCAACCAATAGCATCACAATTTTGTGGAGGCATCTTTGAGGAAGCTAGTAAGGGCTTCCATTAACATGGTATCATTTAATCTTTTGAATCATTGATTGACTTATGGGGGGGGGGATTCTTCCATACTGCAGGAATACATGCTTTGTTGTATTTATCATATGGATCAAGATTAACCCTATATAGCAGGTGAGTGACATAGAATTGTGATGTAGGAGGAAAAGGCCAGGGAATTTGCAGATAGGGTAGCCAGTGAATATTTGGGAGATCGCAAAGACACAGTCCTATAAATGATCAAGTTAGGGACAGTTCCAAAAGATATGATAGATGTCTCCATTAAGTCATCTTCAGCAGTGGATGGGTGTTTCAAGATATAAGCGGTATCATAGCCGAAATGTTCAGTGCCAGCTAGTGTGCACTTTGTATGCAAATAAGAGGGTCTTGATTTCCCAGCAGAAAACACTGTTACCAATAAAACTGAGCATAGGAGAAGTGGGTATCAGAGTCGGATGGGAACTGAAAGCTTTTGGAAGTGATGTCTCACACCATAGTAAAGTGCGTAGAGGGATGTCAGGGAAGGATTTTTAAATATTAACCCACAGTTTAAGATGGCAATGTTGACACCAATCTACAATCCTACTCAGATGCAAAGCTATATTTTACAGTTTGATGTCCGGCAAGGAGAGGCCACCTTCAGTCTAAATCTCAGTATTAGTCCGTAGGGTTCAGTATTGAGTTGGCCCACCCTTGGCAGCTATAATACAGATTCAACTCTTCTGGGAAGGCTGTCCACAAGGTTTAGGCGTGTCTATGGGATTGTTTGACTATTCTTCCAGAAGCGTATTTGTGAGGTCAGGCATTGATGTTGGACAAGAAGGCCTGGCTCAAAGTCTCCTCTCTAATTCATCCCAAAGGTGTTCTATCGGGTGCAGGTCAGTCAAGTTCCTCCACCCCAAACTCGCTCATCCATGTCTTTATGGACCTTGCTTTGTGCACTGGTGCACAGTCATGTTGGAACAGGAAGGGGCCATCCCCAAACTGTTCCCACAAAGTTGGGAGCATGACATTGTCCAAAATGTCTTGGTATGTTGACGCCTTAAGAGTTTGCTTCACTAGAATTAAGGGGCCAAGCTCAACCCCCAAAAAACAACCCCACACTATATCCCCCCTCCACCAAATGATTTGGACCAGTGCACAATGCAAGGTTGCAAGGTTTGCTTGCCCCCCCCAAAAGTTTTGAGCACCAGCCGCCACTGAATATAACCCCTGTCTAAAGTCAAGTGGGAAGTGCCAATTCTCACTGGGAATGTTAACCTGATACAAGGACATTTACCCGGGAGCTCATATCTTGTTATGTCGGCCACTACAGGAGGTGAACTTATAGTGTTTGCGTACAGCCTAATTTTAACTTGAGTGATACTCTTGGAGGACTTTCTGTTCATTTTATTTTGTGATTTACATGTACTCGCAAAGATACTATAGTAATATCAGACACTGTCTTTTTACATAAACCCACAGCAAGTTATCAGCTGAGGGTAGATCCAAATTCACAGCAGATTCAGATAAACAGAACTGTTACTGTTTTTGGAAACTGGTTCTAGAAACAGTGGCTATTAGAGTCTCTATTAAGAAATATATCAATCTGCTCTCTTCTTATGTGAGCAGGAACTGAGAACAAGGACAAGCTGATCACTCACTCACCATACAAGTGGTTTCAAATGCAGCACTATTATCTACAGTCAACTTTATAGGTCTTGGACTATCATTGCTCTTAGTAAAAATCCTAACTCTGCTTTTCTTCACTACAATTTCCCTGGGAACGAGGGACACCTATTAGCAAAAATAAGACATGTCCCCTGCCATTCATACTTGTGGGGTCCCTTGTGGTGCCTTAATGTGTAACAAAAACGTATGTTTTTATCCTGAGTAGGTGGAATCGTTTAGTTATATTTGTACCTTAAAAGTGTTCTGGGGTCTCGTGTATTGGTTTGTGTATTGCCCTGCCTAAGTGCATTTTTCCCCTTTTGCTAGATTCAATCTGATCAGTCAATCAACAGTTGATGCTCTTTGCATTTGGTACAGACATACACTGGAAGTCTTCAGCTACCTTGAAAGAATGATCCCTGGATTTCTGTTGTGTTGCTGTACCTTTAAGCACTTAGGGCTGCTTCCAGGGGAGCCTTCTTTATGTTTGTGCATTGTTACACCTGTCCCATACTTGGAAACTTGGAAAGCTTTGAGTTAGTGGCCATACTTTTCAGAGGTCCCTTACCACAACAATGTGACTTCACATGTATTTCCAAATATATGCAACAAACCACAATAGTTGAAACAGTTTAGTTGTTTAGCTGGTTAGCTTGAAAGTGTGCTGGGGAACTTTTGTATTGTTAATGTACATTATGTTGCATGTTAACACGAGTTGCATTCAGGCACACATTCATTGCAGCATACCACAGTACATGGCTTGTTTGTTTTGCCATGCTGTAATGTGTGTGGGTGTACTTTGGCCATTACTGCATAGTGCGTTGCAGGGCTGTAGATAAGAGGGGGGTTTGGGGTGTTCAACCCCCCCCAGAGCATCCTGCCAAAAATAAAAAGTGTCTCTGCCCTGTCATCTCTCATGGCGCCAGCACCGCAACAACAAACAGCGGAGCACAGCAGTCAGTATTAAGGGTGAAGTGGATGTAGCAGGTCGGGTGTAAGGCACACCGTCACAGGCACTTACTGTTATGACCAGGCTGTGCTGGGTTCCCGGCGGACAGATCATAGACACAGTGGAGCGGGGATAAGACAGTAAATGGATGGTCTCTGACCATCTCCTGTAGTACAACTGCAGTCTCTGACCATCTCCTCCAGTATGCCTGCAGTCTCTGACCATCTCCTGTATCATGTCTTCAGTCTCTGACCACCTCCTGTAGTATTTCTGCAGTCTCTGACGATCTCTTGTACACTTGCAGTCCCTGACCATCTCCTGTAGTATGTCTGCAGTCTCTGACCATCTGTTGTAGTACGCCTGCAGTCTCTGACCCTCTCTTGTACACCTGCAGTCTCTGACCGTCTCCTGTAGTAGTCTGCAGTCTCTGACCATATCCTGTAGTGCACCTACAGTCTCTGACCCTCTCCTGTACTATGTCTGCAGTCTCTGATCATCTCCTGTACTATGTCTACAGTCTCTGACCATCTCCTGTACTATGTCTGCAATCTCTGATCTCTGACCATCTCCTGTAGTACGTCTGCGGTTTCTGGCCATCTCTTGTAGTACGTCTGCAGTCTCTGATATTCTCTTGAACATTTGAAGTCCCTGACTATCTCTTGTATGCGTGCAACCTCTGACCATCTCTTGTAGTACACCTACAGTCTCTGGCCTTCTCCTGTACTATGTCTGCTATCTCTGACACTCTCCTGTACCATGTCTGCAGTCTCTGACCATCTCCTGTACTATGTCCACAATCTCTAACCATCTCCTGTAGTACGCTTGCAGTCTCTGACCATCTAACATAGGATGTCTGGCAGTAAATGATATGCACAACCCTTTGGTGTGTCAGGGGCTGGAGTTGAGGCACGGCCAACCAATAAGGTTTTCAATCACTGGGATGCAGTCTCAAACCAAGCTATACATCCACACGACAAATGGAGTGTATGAGAGTCAGAACACGCTGCTCTGGTTTAAAGTAGACCTTTCACCATGAAGGTCTCTTTCACTCACACTGCAGTCCCTACTTTCATAGCTGTGTGTGCTCCGCTCATTGGTAATAACATGTTCTAGGAGTTTTCTGTCTATTGGGGAGTCCCCCACCTCCCCTGTCCATGGTGTGCAGGCAGTGAGATGATGTGCTTTAACCTCCAGCAACCAATCAGTGAGCAGTCATGATGTGAATGGGGGGGTGAAGGAAATGTTTGCCCAGGGCCCAATCAATATGAAAGATGGACCTGATCCTGCACCACATTCAAATTACACTGCCCTTGCAATCTACAGTGGGTGTCAGTAAAATCTTAACGACAACCCTGCTTGCTACGGGGCATACAGTGCATGCTCGCTCCTGTGCTGTGTGGGTGACCCCCCCACTTCACCACTCGGTACCTGCTGCTGAACCCCCCCCAGGACAAAAAAATTATCTACGGTCCTGGTGCGTTGGGGTTCCACTGTTTGCCATTACCCTTTCAACTTTACAGTTTAGATCATCTATAATAAACACCACTCTTCATGAATATTTCAAAATACTTCTATTTTTGGAAGACATACATTTAGTATGACATATGTCAGTTCTAACAGTTTAGGGTCATTAGTTATATGATCTTTCAGTTGTCTGTTTACCATATCTTGAGTTGAAAATGTTTTATCTTCAGGCCTTATGTCTTTGAGAGGAAGCTTGCTTAGGCTACCTGCAACTGAAATCACGCTCCCAGGACTGAAAATCACAATTACTTATGCTCATATATTTATTAATAAAAATATCCTAATCTAATTATAATTACGTGTTTTCCGCTTGGGCATGTCTGGTCTTTGTATTGCTCTCCTGTAAGTCAAAGACTTAAAGTATAACTAAAGGCAAAACTTTTTTTTTAGTTTTGGATAGAATGGAGATAGATTCAAACCAACAGCAGTTTTTATTGCTGTCTGTTCCCTGTTAGGGAGATTGACCCTCTATTTGTCCTGTTTACAATTATCATTGAAAGTGAGAGTAAAAAAACATCTCAAATTTTGATAAGTAATATAGGGGAAATCTTCAGTTGGGGACACTAGTTCTGGTGACTTAGGGGTCCCCAAGGGTTTCCCTTAATTTGCCTTAATTTGCAGGGATTTCCCTTTACTTCCTGTTTGGCTGTGGGGCAGGAAGTGAAGGGAAATCTCCAAAATGGTATAGAGATGGCAAAAAAAAAAATCTGACAGGCGTTTAAGCCTCCCTTGCTCTATCCAAAATGAAAAAAATAGTTTTGCCTATAGTTCTACTATAAGCCGGCCATACATGGATCAAAAGTCCTCTGGTTCAGCAAGGTCTGGCTGAATTTCAATCCACGTATGGGCAGGCTTTGTGCAGGCTGGGTGTACACAAGTTGTTCTATTGATCAACTTGTTTATAACCAGCCTGTCTGGTATTTCCTGAATGATCAATGCTGCCGGCTTTAGCCAGCAACACTGATCATTGTATTCTGATGGCAGGAAAGCCCCCCGGTGTCAGAATACAAAACCACAGAGGGAGAGATTTCCCCATCCACTCATCGGATCATTTTTTTTTTTGTTCAACCCGCTTGTTGAACAAACAAAGAGCAATGTATGGGCTGCTTTACAGTAGAGGAGATGCATACGCAAGGCTACGTTTGGAAGCATCAACCTAAATTTCTGGATCTAATGCATGTAATAATAGGCTAATGTTCCAGCATTACCATTGCATTGTTTAATTTTGTCAAAGGCCTTATTGAATGTTGATGTTCTCTCTGAAAGTAACAATTATTTTTGACATGGGTTATAAACATCAGTGAGAAAAAGGTATATAAATTCCCTAGCACGCAATCAAACTAGTCAGCACAAACAAAACACAATTCAACCAGGTTAAAAACTGAGGTTTGTATTGCATACATTTGCAAATACATGTAAAGCCACACATGAAGGTGCCTCTTCAATGTATAGTCCTGTAAACTATTGAGCTATATTTAATGTATGTCCAAGGTTGGAAACTGAGATAGTTTACAGTCAGTGATTATGTCTATGGATGAAATAGTGGCATGCCTTAAAGTGACTCTAAATGTTTTTTTTATAGGTACATATAGAGCACCGACAACTTTCGCAAGGTGGCTCGTGAGCGCAAATCGCCGTCATATGACGGCGGCCGCGCTCACTGTGTTCGGGGAGGGCCAGGGAGCGGGTGCGGCGGCTTCGATTGCCGCCGGCTACCCGCGATGGCCCCCCCCCGGAGCGAAGGAGCGGAGGTCCGTGTATGTAAACACGGACCTCCGCTCTGTGTGAGGGGGAAGGACTGTGATCACAGCCTTCCTGTATACGAAGGCTGTGAACACTTCCCTTCCCCAGCTAGTACAGTGCCCCCACAGTTAGAACACGCCCAGGGAACATAATTAACCCTTAGAGTGCCCCCTGCAGGTTAACCCCTTCACTGCCAATGACATAAGATTGACACCCCCGTGACATGATCGACCCCTTCCCTTCACAAGTGTCGGAAGCATATGTCCTTCCGACACTAGTGTCAGGAAGGGGGAGTGTGTCTCGCCTCCAGGCACAAATGTATGTGCCTGGAGGCGAGGAAGCGAGGCCCCCCCCCGGTAGCGCCCATCGGCCGCCGTTAGCTTCGGCGGCGTGGGCGAGGGACCGGGAGGGGCTTGTGTCACTCGCGCCGGCGGCAGTATACTGCCGCTAAACGCGAGTGCTCGGTGGAACGCTTTCAACAGCCACGAGATATACATGGATATTTTTTTTGTAAATCTCAGTGAAATTCCGTACGGTGATAAAGTAGGTATCTGTATTAGTGACTGACATTTGATAGAGTCAAAGGTTGGAACCTGTATGTAATTTATATCGAGTTATCAAATGTCCTGATAT
>BLSH010479967.1:17065-39384 GCA_018402905.1 Glandirana rugosa
ACGCGCCAGCACGCTGCAACATGGGTTTGCTTTAAACGCAGGAAAAAAAGGGTGTTTGTCTCGAAAAAAGAAAGCTCTGTTTGTGGGAAAAAAAGGACGCAAATTTCGTTTGGGTACAACGTCGCACGACCGCGCAATTGTCAGTTAAAGCGACGCAGCGCCGAATCGCAAAAAGGGCTCCGGTCCTAAAGCAGCAAATCCTTCCGGGGCTGAAGTGGTTAAGTCTCTTACCATCTTCTTCAGGTTTCTATTTTGTTCTGTGTGCACTCCCAATCCTTCACTGATGCACCCCACTACTTCTAGTGTAGCTCAAGCAGTGCCTGTTATTTCTGGTCTCATGATCCGCTCTTCACCAACCAACCATAATTATATGGTCGTCCATCGAATATTGAGTGTATCCCCCTTTTGCTGCCAAAATGGCCCCTTTTGCCACCAAAACAGCACTGATCCATCCATGCATGGATGCTACTAGAACTCTGATGATATGCTGTGGTATCTGGCACCAAGCTGTCAGTAGCAGAAATTTTAAGTTCTGTAAGTTGCAAGGTGGGGTCTCCATTAATTGGACTTGTTTTTCCAGAACATTCCACAGATGCTTGATTTACTTGAAATCTAGAGAATTTAGAGGCCAAAACAACACCTTAAACTTGTTGTTATGTTCCTCAAACCTTCCATGGACCATTTTGGCAGTGTGACAGGGTATATTATCCTGCTGAAAGAGGCCACTGCCATCAGGAAATATTGTTTTCATGAAGGGGTGTACTGGTCAGCAACAAGGTTTAGGTAGGTGGTACATGTCAAATAACAACCACATGAATGGCAGGACTCACCATTTTTTAGTAGAACATTGGCCAAAGCATCACACTGCCTCCACCGGCTTGCCTTCTTCCCATACTGCATCCTGGAGCCATCTATTTCCAGGTAAACAACACACCCACACTCAGCCATCAACATAATGTAGAAGAAGATGTGATTCATTGTACCAGGCCACCTTCTTCCATTGCTCCATGGTCCATTTCTGATGCTCACGCACTTATAGTAGAAACTATTGGTTGTGGTCATGGGTCAGCATGGGCACCCTGACTGACTTGTGGCTAAACAGCCCCATATACAACAAACTGCAATGCCTGATTTCCTGCTCTTAACACATCAACTTCAGGAACATGTTATTTGCTGTCTAATATATCACACCAACTTTCAGATGTCATTGTAACGAGATAATCAATGTTATTCACATAACCTGTCAGTGGTCATAAATTTACGGTTGATCAGTGTATGTCCTACAATTCCCATAGTGCAAGCCGTATAGGGAGGCTGTATTTACATACACAAGAGGGGCATTGATAATGAATGTAGCCACCCCAGAACAAAAAGTCTGAGAATAACAGAAAAAAGCTTGCATGAGATGAGGTGTCTTCATTTGTTTTTATTTTTATTTTTCTGGTCTTTTATTTTCACCTGGTGAGCCTGACAATAACACAAGTATTGTCCTAGAGTATACAACACTCACTCGCTGTACTATGTCTTTTGAGGGGCTGCAGTGTCACCCTAGGACAGGACTACAGATCCCCTCCCCCTTTTCTCTTCTACACAACATAGCATGAAGGTGCTCTGTAGTCCACAGGGATAGCAGGGAAGAAAGTAACTAAACAGAACTGTATAGGGTTGGTATATGTCTAGGTTTGGAATTGCGGTATAGATTGCAGTATGGGTACGTTATAGATTGGATAGACTTGAGGGGTATTTAGTAATGTTGCAGCCCTCATATTCTGGTGCAGCTGTGCATGGTAGCCAATCAGCGTCTTAACCTCATCTTGTTTAATTAAGCTTTGACAAAAAAACCTGAAAGCTGATTAGCTTCTGTGCAGAATTGCACCTAATTTTGCACACTCCAATTTTAGTAAATTCCCCCTTGGTGTCCTCCTTTCAGTGGCTCAGTCCCTGCTAGCAGTATCAGTAATAGGCAAATAGCCCTCTCACCAGTCCCTGGGATGCTGAGGTGACCTCTTGTTGTAGAAAGGGTCCCCTTCTCAGTCTCTAACCAAAGACCTTCAGTAATCAGTTATAGGAAGCAGAGCGTGAGTGGATTCTCCAGTCTCCCTGTGGCAGCAGTGCAGGTGCTGTGATGTGGGTGGTGCTGCGCTCCCCCCGGGTGTCTTCACTCCCAGCCTCAGGCTCAGATCTGTGCTGGTATGGTTTCCCGCTTGCAGGCAAATATCAGAGCCAAGATGAAGAATTTTCCCAGGCAGTTTAATAACAGTCATCTTTCACTCCTCCTACTTCACAGTGCCTATTGGGATCTGTAGTGTAAGGAGTCCATATAAACTCCAACAGCAAATCAATGATTTCACATTACATATGGTCCATATGGTGTTCAATAGGACAAAAGATCCCAACACCAGTTTCAGTGTGAAATGACTGCACTCGGAACCACTGCGATCAAGCCAAGCATTTTACCAGAGCCTTGAGGCTCCACACTATCTGATAAGCTGTTGTGGGGTTCTTCTATCCTATTGAATACCATATGGACTTTTTATGTTTAATGTGACATCATCGATTTGGCGTTGGAGTTTATATGGACATTTTATGTTAACATTTATATATAGCGCTGCATGTATATTTTTTATATTGCTTTTTAATTCAGAAGTAAATGAATTTTTGCTGGCTGCTCTATATTATCTTATATTAATTCATATTATTTTTTTTCCAAGCGCTGACGCCATTTATTTATTGTCCTTCTCCATGTTGCTGTAGCTTAGCACCTGGCTACAATGTGTAGTTGATAACTGTATAAATAACTTTATACTGCCTACAGGTAAAGGTGCCTTACGGTAAATCAAAAAACAAAAGCAACTTTTAAATGTTTCCTCTTTATGAAAAGAAATGAAAAATTGTGATTGGAGCAAAGAGGAGAATAGATGAGAGAGCTGCATGTTTTCAGACTGTTTATCTAAGAACTAGAAAGATGATCATCAGCTATATTAGTGTGACCTAACAGTACAAATAAGGTTCTTAACTGATTTGTTACAAACTTGAAACAAACTTACAACACTGTTTCAAAACATACCATACAGGCTGTTATCTGCACACTTTCACCATCTGGCAGTTCAGCACCATCTAGTGGTTTTCTTCTTAAATACTTCAGTGTGCATCAAAAACGTGTGCATTTATAAGTAGGCCCATCTTCTGTATTACCTTAAAAACTCTTTTGGATGTGCACGGTTTCAAGCAGACAGGCATATCTGACTTTTGTACATTTTTGTATACTGTACTCGGAGGTTCTCTGGGCATAGGTTCCTACACTGTGGTTCCTACACTGTGGCCAATCTCAGAATCCCAGAGGCCTTACTATACATATTTAACAATGTTTGGTTGGCCTGTTGATATCTCAGTAAACAGACTCTTCTGTTTGTAATGCTGTACTCCTCCGTGGATACAGTATCTCACAAAAGTGAGTACACCCCTCACATTTTTGTAAATATTTTATTCTATCTTTTCATGTGACAACACTGAAGAAATGACACTTTGCTTCAATGCAACATAGTGAGTGTACAGCTTGTATAACAGTGTAAATTGCCCCTTCAAAATAACTCAACACAGAGCCATTAATGTCTAAACCGCTGGCAACAAAAGTGAGTAAACCCCTAAGTGAAAATGTCCAAATTGGGCCCAAAGTGTTAATATTTTTTGTGGCCACCATTATTTTCCAGCATTGCCTTAACCCTCTTGGGCATGGAGTTCCCCAGAGCTTCACAGGTTGCCACTGGAGTCCTCTTCCACTCCTCCATGATGACATCATGGAGCTGGAGGATGTTAGAGACTTTGCGCTCCTCCACCTTCCGTTTGAGGATGCCCCACAAATGCTTAATAGGGTTTAGGTCTGGAGACATGCTTGGCCAGTCCATCACCTTTACCCTCAGCTTCTTTAGCAAGGTATTGGTCGTCTTGGAGGTGTGTTTGGGCTCGTTATCACGTTGGAATACTGCCCTGCAGACCAGTCTCCAAAGGAAAGGGATCATGCTCTGCTCCAGTATGTAACAGTACATGTTGGCATTCATGGTTCCCTCAATGAATTGTAACTCCCCAGTACCGGCAGCACTCATGTAGCCCCAGACACTCCCACCACTATGCTTGGCTGTAGGCAAGACACACTTGTCTTTGTACTCCTCACCTGGTTGCTGCCACACACGCTTGACACCATCTAAACCAAATAGGTTTATCTTGGTCTCATCAGACCACAGGACATGGTTCCAGCAATCCATGTCCTTAGTCTGTTTGTCTTCAGCAAACTGTTTGCGGACTTTCTTGTGCATCATCTTTAGAAGAGGCTTCCTTCTGGGACGACAGCCATGTAGACCAATTTGATGCAGTGTGCGGCTTTTGGTCTGAGCACTGACAGGCTGACCCCCATCCCTTAAAACTCTGCAGCAATGCTGGCAGCACTCATACGTCTATTTGCCAAAGACAACCTCAGGATATGACGTTGAGCACGTGCACTCAACTTCTTTGGTTGACCATGGCAAGGCCTGTTCGGAGTGGAACCTGTCCTGTTAAACAGCTGTATGGTCTTGGACACCCTGCTGCAGCTCAGTTTCAGGGTCTTGGCAATCTTCTTATAGCCTAGGCGATCGTTTATAATAATTCTTTTTTTCAGATCCTCAGAGATTTTTTTGCCATGAGGTGCCATGTTGAACTTCCATTGACCAGTATGAGAGAGTGAGAGGGATACCACCAAATTTAACACACCTGCTCCCCATTCAAACCTGAGACCTTGTAACACTAACAAGTCACATGACTCGGGAGGGAGGAAAAATGGCTAATTGGGTCCAATTTGGACATTTTCACCCCGGCGTGTACTCACTTTTGTTGACAGCGGTTTAGACATTAATTGCCGTGTGTTGAGTTATTTTGAGGGAACAGCAAATTTACACTGTTATACAAGCTGTACACTCACTATTTTACATTGTAGCAAAGTGTCATTTCTTCAGTATTGTCACATGAAAAGATAGAATAAAATTTTTACAAAAATGTGAGAGGTGTACTCACTTTTGTGAGATACTGTGTGTGTGTGTGTATATATATATATATATATATATATATATATATATATATATATATATAATATTGTTTTTGGAAATTGTGCCTTGCAGTGACTTGGAACAAACGTTAGACTCGTGTACAAAGTCAATATTTTTCTTATTTGCTGCAATCCTCTAAATAAAAAAAAAGCAAAAAAAAACTCCACTGCATTTTTTACATTTCTTTTTTGCAAGTATTTATTAAATGTTAACATTAACATGCAATGAAGTTGCAATTTGTATAAGCAACATGTATTTTTTTTAATAAATAACAAACATGTTGATATATTTATTGATGTATAAAATGAGTGGTTCCTGAACAAAGTGCAAAGAGACTGGAGAAATTAGTTATGTGAATTATAAAAATACAAGGAAAAGACTACTGGAGTAAAAATTGTGAGGAAATAAAGTATTGGATGACCTGGGGCACTTAGGGCATAAGATTTTATCAAAATGCAAACCATACCCTCATTGGTGAGGTCATAGACTATTGGGCCTCCTCTGTGGGTCAAAAAAGGTGTTAACCTTACAGAATTGTTTGTGGGAATGAATTATGGCACTCATCACTGTTTACTTATGGATTGCCAGATCGAACAACTGCACAAATAAGAGTTTTTTACATCAAGAGTCAGGCTGATTACTTTTACAGATATAAGAAAAATAAAATTATTTAAAAATAAGTATACTGGGTGTAGTGAGGGAGGTCCATCAATGGACCACTATGAACAGTAACTGCTTCAGGTGGTAACTAAGGTTATTATTCAACATACTGTAGAAGGGTCAACAAATTAATATTGATAGACCCAGAAACCCCAATAATGTTAGTATTGAAATGTTGAATTGCATGAAAAAGCATAATGGCTGTCATGCAAATGCTGACTAATAGCAGTTCTGTCACTAAAATGAATCTTCAAATTAAAGCGGCCAATCCAACAAAGACATTCAATACTCATCTCCCTGCTATGCTGACCTCTGCAGGAATAAAGAGAAATGCTGGCTGAAGATGTAGAATACAGCAGTTCCAGAAGTGTCAATTACCTGGTCCCTTGCTGTGCACTGTACCCCCCCATCATCCCCCGTGTTAGTACAGGATACAGAAGTGATGAAGGGGCCAGCGGGTTGAATCACTAAGAACGGTGGGGAATCAGGGATCTCACATTTCTGTAAGTGCTGGATTCTGCAGGATCACCAGCCTGTATTTTTACTATACTTCTGCAGAGACCGGCTGTGTGGGCAGCAGAAGGGATAGGCATTCCATGTCTTCTTTACAGGAACAGGTTTATTTTGAACATTCATTTTAGTGGCAAAGTTACTCTAAGGTTACTAAATATATGATCTGATAATGTAAACATGTGATTAGTCAAAAATAGCATGTCCTCAAATGTTTGTCTAGAGTTCTTACACTTTCCAACGTCTTCCTTTTGGTCACTCTTTTTAGTTTACCTTCTATTACAGATGGCTGCCTCCACACAGAGACTTATTGAAGAAAAAGGCATGGTAAGGCAGTAATGGGGAAAGATCAACTGCAGGGAGATCACAGGCAATACTCGTAACTAGTCAATTGACCTCTACATGTCTTTTTTTGGCACAACTTTCAGGGTTCAGTCCCTCTTTAAATGTAGTAGCAAATATAATTCTCTTTACTGAAGTCAATAAGTACAAAATGAACTCAGAACAATTGATACAACTAATGACCATGAGCTTTGTCCTCAGACTACTAAAGTTCTATAAGCAACAAAGAAGTATGCAACAGATGCATACATGTTTTACTAGGCAGTAGATGTAAAAATGGTTAATGGAGTTTTGGCTGTTTTGCACTGACTAGGGATGTGGTTCAGATTTGCCGCTACCACTTTATGTAAAACATTTTTTAAACTCTGATGGAATGCATGGCCATTGAACTATGACCAGTAAGATTTAATGGGCCACTAAGGGGGCTTTTAGATAAGACCCTTCACCATAAAAGTGGCAGCTAAGTCAGTCTGCTTTAGGCAGAGGAAAGGGAGGGGTGACAAACTGCATGGAGAGAGTTTAGGAGCAGTTAGAAAACTGTGAATTATTTCTAATCGCTAGCTCTTTTTATACTCACCCTTTGGCTGCCTTCTTCTCTTCTTGTTCCTTTTACTGGGGGCTCTTTAACTTAGTTTGAAAAATGTTACTGCATATGAACCACATCTACCTTGCACCTGTGCCAAGACTATACCAAACCTATACAGTTCCTATACTGCATGCAGGTTAACTGGAACTGTTGTTAAGTGCACTAACACTCTTAAATGGCCCAATGATAGCCGCCAGAAGAACATCTCAAGAGCTTGCCCCTCCCATAATTACTCTGCAAGCCCCCTTTGTTCTGTCTTTCTACCATCCTTCTTTTCTTTTGGACAGTGCATACCAAATAAGTCTAGGACTAGCATCGCCACCATAAATGTGCTCTGGCAGCATAATTCCAGCACTCAGTAGATTAAACTTTACTACTGCTCACTGCAGTGGCCTTGCTACTGTTTATGCTGAGCTGGATGCCAAATGTCATCTTATGCCTAGTCCTTACTGTTAATTATTTTGTATGCTAAATTGTGTTAATGTTGTTAATCCATTTTATGCTTGCCTAGTTACCAGCCATATTGATTATTGTCACCCAAAATGGTTGGTAACTAGGTAAGCATAAAATGGATTAACAATGTTAATTAGGTTTAGGTTTAATCAATAAACATGTTGCGCTAAACCATGTGAATATAAATCAATAACAAACATAAGAGAAACATAAGAGAAAGGTTCATATAAATGAGGTGAACAGTCCACAACCATATGCTGAATCTAGGTGCTTTTGATTAAAGTTTATTTTGTGTCCCAGATCTGCTTAAAACACCACATGTGCATACACCAGTGAAGATGTCTCATTACCATAAGATATGTGACTCTCTATCAGAAGTCTGAAAGCGCTTGTGTGGAAATTCCTTCCACTACAGAATCAAGTTTCCCTGCACAGGTCCTCCATCAGTCAAAGTCTCTGGCAGTAACGAGAAAAAAGAAAAAAAAAGAGCGCCAGGCTCGCATAGTTTAAAATCCTCACGGATGTTTTATTTATAACAAACTTTAAAAGCTGTACCAAAACCGGCATACAAAAGGACTCCAATACTCACAATACAGTGGGACAGAACGTGGAACGTGGTGACATCACGACCTCTGGTTACCACCCTATGCACGTTTTGTCAAAACTGATGTCATCAGGAACCCACTGTCATTGTGTACAAACTTCTATATATGGAAGTAATTCCATATGAAGATTAATGGAGTAATTATTATTCAGTGTAAAATGGGCAAAGGTGACAGCCATTACTATAGCAATGCAATCGCTTCAATTAGAACATGGTTACTTTCAATAGCAAAATTATAATGTCTATTATGCAACTAATAATTTTATTTTTTTTGTCTCGATAATGCTTAAAGCACTGACTGTAAATAAAACATGTGAAAAGTCCTGTATTCAGATTTTGGGTGAGTGCCTGTATACCTTGGCATAAAATAAATTGTTCCTACACCTACTCTTCCTGAGTCCCTGGAGTCTGGTCCTGGACTTCTAGCAACAGGAATGCTAAAAAGAGGTCCAAGGACTATAAAGGACAGTTTTTTTTATTATCCAACAAGATAATTATATAGAATAAAATATTTTTGAAATATATAAAAAAGATTAAATTTGTTTTTTTTTTTACAAAATCTGCTTAGAACTACAGTACCTAAATTGTATGTCAGTAAACATGTTTTGCTTGTATAAATGTATTTATTTATTTTTTTTTTAATAGGTTAATGTAATACATTTCTCTTAAAATATAATATATATTAATATTATTAATTTAATGTTAAAAAGAATTAGACTACACTTGTACAACAATAAACAAAATGAATTATCTATTGAAAAATGTATTAAGCATATTTATAATGATGAAAAAATGAGGATGTTATTTATAGGTCTATACTCAGTAAAAAAAAAAAAAAAAAAAAATATATATATATATATATATATATATTGTGAGGGATTAGCTCTTGTGGGGATCGCCTTCCCTGTGAAGAAGTGCAATTGAGACAGCAGTTTCCTTAAAATCTGGCTTGCAGACAGGTTTATTTAAAAGTTTGCACATCAAAACAAATAAAAGCAGAAAAACAAATCCCCGCTGTCTGGCGCTAAACTAACAATAGAGATTTCATCACTTTAGGGTGTGGGGCTTGTCCTCGACACCTACAAAAACATAAGCAAATGCAAACCTTTTCTTTATAGTCCAAACACAAAAATTAGCTCTCTGATTGATCCTTCAGAGTCCCAGGCCAGAGCAAACTTTGCTCTCGTCCTGGATTATTTATACACCACCCGAGAGTGGACTCAAGAGGGTTACAAAATTCCACCTTAGTCCACTCAAAATGAACATATGCGGGGCGACAGGTATTGTCTGTCTACTACTGCACCTCACATAATGTCATATATCCCCTCCTCTGCTCAAGCCCCTGGGGTTGAGCAATTGTCCCATCCAAACAGTGGACTTCGGGAAAGGGTTATTTTGGAGCTTTCCCGCCCTATGCTCCACTGTAAACTTAAATGGCTGTAAAGCCAGGAACCACCTTGTCACCCGTCTATTCTTTTCCCTGTTGTCACATCCATTTCAGGGGGCATGGTCGGTGACTAGTAGTTTGGGTTTGGGTAGGGTTTGGGAACCACGAGCGGTTCTACCTTGTCCTCACCGTGTTTTACCACCTGATACAGCAAATTATTTTTAAGAGCCATGTAGGGAAAAGACACCCTCCAATTAGGATCCAGAGGTTACTCATCCATCATCTTAATGTTCTCTCTAACTCTAATGAGGGTGACATCTCGTAATTGCTCTGTACAAAAATCCTCTCTCCTAACCTCTAAGTCAGATGTCACATTCTGTCCAGTCCCACTATTAGAGTCAGAGGTGTCCTCTTGTTCGGTAACCTCAAGCTGAGAGCTATCTTCCAGCTCCTCCGGCTCCCCAGTCATTACAAGAAAAGGAAGAGGTTCTCCTCCTTCCTCGGTCCTGCCAACAGTCTCCCCTTCCATTTGGCAAAAAGGGTCTGGTGAGAGTTCCCATACTTCCCCAGCAGGGGGAGCTCTATACTCCAGACACCCGGTGCCTTCCCATAACCTCCAAAAATGGGGAAAGTCTCTCCCCATTAGTGCTTCAAGAAGTAGTGAGAGTACCACCCCCCACTGAATGTGTTACACTGCTCCAAGGGGTATCAATCTCAACCACCGCAGTCTGATAGTCCCGAGTGTCCCCATGGATGCAAATGACTCCGATAGTGCTAGGGTGTAATTTTGCAGGATTTACACAATGGCTTTTGACTAACATCACAACACTTCCAGAATCAAACAGTGCAGTGACTGGTTTTCCATCAATAGAAATTATACACATTTGTCTCTTCATGCCTCCTTGACATGATGCCGTACATGCGACCTGTGCAAAAAGAGAAAAGCTTCTTTTCATATAAGCATAATCACATTGCATGGGTTTGTCATTCAAGAGACAATTAGGTACAATATGACCTAATGCATAGCAGTGGTAGCATTGTATATGGCCTATACCCAGTCCTCTCAAGGGTCTCAGAGACCTTCCTGGCCTCTTCTTTGGCCAATCTCCAGGTCTAGAGTCCACAGTCTCATTAGCCAAAACGGCAGTCTTATCATTCTTCCCCACACCCTTGAACCCTGGAACAGTCTTTCACCCCTAGTCTTTCACCACTAGATCCATTGGAGTAGGGAGCAGACGGGGTTCGCAAGTCCTCAGCAGCCGTGTATCTTTCTACAAGGTCCACCAGTTGGGTTGTAGTTTTGGGGTCCCCATGACTGACCCACTTCCTCAGAGCAGCAGGGAGCGCACGCAGATACCGGTCCATGACCACTCGCTCCACAATCTGAGGGCCTGGCAAGGTCTCTGGCTGCAACCACATCCTCATGAGATGGACCAGGTTAAACATTTGAGAGCGGGGTGGCTTGTCCATGTGAAAGGACCACTGATGCACCCTTTGAGCCCGGACGGCCATGGTGACACCCAGGCGTGCAAGTATCTCTGTCTTTAGAGTCTCATAGTCTTGGGCCTTATTGGGCTCCAAATCAAAATAGGCCTTTAGGGGCTCACCTGTCAGAAAAGGGGCTAATAGTCCTACCCATTGGTCTTTTTCTCAACCTTCCCGCACAGCGACTCTCTCAAAGGTGGTTAGGTATAACTCCACATCATCTGCTGGCGTCAGCTTCTGCAGGTAAGAGCTGGCTTTGACCAAGTTTTGTTCTGCTAGTACAGGAGCTGTGGACCCCTTCCTTAATTCCAGCAG
Source organism: Glandirana rugosa (assembly GCA_018402905.1). NCBI lineage: Eukaryota > Metazoa > Chordata > Amphibia > Anura > Ranidae > Glandirana > Glandirana rugosa. Next base: position 28,486 of record BLSH010479967.1, read on the forward strand.
GGCCTCCGCAAACTGCCGATTCATCTCCTGCTGAGCTGCATTGGCCAGTGAGACCTGTTGTTTGGTTTCCCACTGAGCCACAGTGGCCTGTAGCAGGGCCTTCATCATCTCCTGCATCTGTTTGGAAATTGTCCCCCGAGTCCACCATGTGTGAGGGATTAGCTCTTGAGGGGATCACTTTTCCTGAGAAGAAGGGCAGTTGACACAACAGTTTCCTTAAAATCAGCCAGGTTTATTTAAAAGGTTGCACATCAAAACAAATAAAAACTGAAAACAAATCCTAGCCATCCAGCGCTAAACTTACAATAGAGATTTCCTCACTATACGGTGTAGGGCTGGTCCCTGACACCCACAAAAACATAAGCAAACATTTTCTTTATAGTCCAAACACCAACATTAGCTCTCTGATTGATCCTTCCCAGGCCAGAGAAAACCTTGCTCTCTTCCTGGATTATTTAAGCACTTGCTGACCGTCAACCGCAGGATTGCTCTCCTGGGCAAACCACCGTCATATGACGGCGGCTGCCACATCGCGCACTGTGAGCGCGTGCACTCACTGTGTCTGGGGGGGGGCCAGGGAGCGGGTGCGGCGGACTCGATCTCCGTCGGTTACCCGTGATGCCCCCCCCCCCGGAGTGAAAGAACGGAGGTCCGTGTAAGTAAACACGGATCTCCGTTCTGTTAGAGGGGGAAGGGAGTGATCACAGCCTTCCTCTACATGGAAGCTGTGATCACTCCCCTCCCCCTGCCAGTCAAACACTAAGACAGTGAACACAGTTAACCCTTAGTGCGCCCCCTGCAGGCTAACCCCTTCACTGCCAATGACATTTACACAGTAATCAGTGCATTTTTATAGCACTGATCACTGTATAATTGCCAATGGTCCCAAAAAAGTGTCAAAATGGTCCGACATGTCCGTTGCAATATCGCAGTACCGCTAAAAATCGCAGATCGCCGCCATTACTAGTAAAAAATAAAAAAAGAAATAAAAAACCCAGAAATGAATTCTCATCATCCGTAAACGTGGCCACTTTTGCGCAAACCAATCAATAAACGCCGATTGCGATTTTTTTTATCACAGATATGAGGAAGAATATAAATCGGCCAAAACCGATGAAAAAAATGTAAGAAATTTGTTTTTTTTTGCAAAATTGTCGCTCTTCTTTTGTTTATAGCGGTGATCAGAAATGACGCAGCGGTGATCAAATACCACCAAAAGAAAGCTCTATTTGTGGGAAAAAAAGGACGCAAATTTCGTTTGGGTACAACGTCGCACGACCGCACAATTGTCAGTTAAAGCGACGCAGTGCCAAATCGCAAAAAGGGCTCTGGTCAGGAAGGGGCAAATCCTTCCGGGGCTGAAGTGGTTAAACTCCACCTGAGAGTGGACTCAAGAGAGTCACAAAATCTGGTCCGGAACCAAGCTTGCCAAGGTGGCTGATAACACCTGGACCAGATTCCACCTTAGTCCACTCAAAATGAGTGTATGCAGGACGACAGATGTCGTCTGTCTACTACTGCACCTCGCATATATATATATATATATATATATATATATATATATATATACAGTATGTCAGAAATGTGAGTACACCTCTCACATTTTTGTAAATATTTTATTCTTTTCATGTGACAATACTGAAGAAATGACACTTTGCTAAAATGTAATGTAGTGAGTGTACAGCTTGTATAACAGTGTAAATTTGCTGTCCCCTCAAAATAACTCAACACATAGCCATTAATGTCTAAACCATTGGCAACAAAAGTGAGTACACCCCTACGTGAAAATGTCCAAATTGGACCCAATTAATCATTTTCCCTCCCCAGTGTCATGTAACTCGTAAGTGTTACAAGGTCTCAGGTGTGTTAAACCTGGTGTTATCACTCTCACTCTCTCATACTGGTCACTGGAAGTTCAACATGGCACCTCATGGCAAAGAACCCTCTGAGGATCTGAAAAAAAGAATTGTTGACCTACATACAGAGGGCCTAGACAATAAGAAGATTGCCAAGACCCTGAAACAGGGTCTGCAGCACGGTGGCCAAGACCATACAGTGGTTTAACAGGACAGATTCCACTCAGAGCAGGCCTCACCGTGGTCGACCGAAGAAGTTGAGTGAACATGCTCAGCGTCATATCCAGAGGTTGTCTTTGGGAAATAGACGTACAAGTGCTGCCAGCATTGCTGCAGAGGTTGAAGGGGTGGGGGGTCAGTCTGTCAGTGCTCAGACCATACACCGCACAATGCATCACATTAGTCTGCATGGCTGTCATCCCCAAGGCAACACAGACCAAGCCACCTGATCACTTCTGTTTTTTTTTATGTCTTGTTTTTTCCCCTTTTTAAACGAACATTGGTCCCGTCCCATCACGTGACTTGACAAAGCGAATACTAAGAAACATGTAGTCAACATGACAGGACCTACCTCTCTCCACCAGCCGCACCTTAAGCCATGAGCACATCCGTTTTGCTTGCACCAGTCCCGGTCTCCATATCCTGGCGAGTGACGTCATCACAGGTTACCACTTGACCCACCCCCCTCTCCGGTCTTCCAGGCCACGACACTAGAGGCTGCCATCCCTGGATCCATCCGGCCACACAGTGTATCCCGGTGGGCTCCCTCCCACTGCTGGGACAGCAGTCACGATCCGGTCCTCCCCACCTCCATCTCTCCAGCCTCGGCCATACCATCCCATCCCTTGGCAAGCAAGTCCAAGACCCCTCCATCTCGGATCACCTTCAGCTCCGGTTTGCAATGCAGTGAGCAGTCTGCTTTGGCATGTAAGTGCTGTTTTTATTCCACAACAAATTCCATGATTTTTTAATAATTTCCTGGAATGTGCTATGATTGGTCCATTAATCAAGCACCAGACTTGTCATCTGATACTTACCAGACAGCATCAGGATGCTTGATCATTTGTTCATACATCATTAATACTTACATGGAAGCGCCCAATAAGATTCTTCTTTCTTCATGTTTTGTGTTCTTTCCCCAGAGCACATCCGGGCTGCATACCAAGCAGGTTATTCATAACAATCTCCTCATATGAAGGTCTCTGTGATTAGCCCCAATTCTGTCCTTTGTTCTTGTTCCCAGCTGGGGTGTGATTCAAGGCTGCTAAATATCACCCTAAGAGATCCAATCCTCTACGTTTTATACCATCATCTGTATATTAGTCCGGGAACACTAAGGATTCTAACATTAGCCTATCCTCAAGATTCTTGGTGCGAATTGATGAACACTGACGTTACTATTAATGTTGCCAATTATATGATATAATAATAGTGTGATTACTACTGGCGTTCTGTTATTTGGTGTACATAGATATATTGCCAAAAAATTGCCAAGATTTACGCAAGTACTGTTTTTATTATTTTGTCAAAAGTTCACAAAAGTTCATTTTACATGTCTACTGAGCACATACAGTTAACAACTTTCTTCCACTGCATTTTTAGCTAGCATCCCTTCCCCCCCCTTCCCAGCTTGTCGTCCCTTGCCAGTTGGTAGTGTGAGTGTGTGTGTTGCATGTTCCTCACTCTTCGCCTCCCCCATACCTTCCCTTCCCCCTCCCCCCTTCCCTATTTTATTTTTTCCTCTCTTTGCCATGGAAGCCAAACGCACAGACAGACTCCAATCCATCTTTTCTAAAATCAATACCTCTGCCAATACGAATCCATCCATATCTTTGCTCATTGGTTCTTCTGCCAACCAAAACAACCCGCCTCACACCAGAGAATTCAAAACCAACATGAGAAGAGCATTCAAACAGTTACAGAGAGCAAAAGAACATGAAAATTCACAATGGTGGGACCTATCATTCCTCCAACAATACATTGACCTTGGTATTACACCTAAAGGCCTCCGGATTAAGAAACAATGCAGCTTTCTTGACCAGGACCTCAAAAAGGATTGGGAATTAATATCAGAATTTTGTACAACCAAATGGATAAAATGTATTATTTAACAAAGAGAAAGAAGACTCCCGTTGGCCAAAAAAACGAGTCCAAGATTTAAAAGCTGAAGTCAACAATTTTCAGAAATCTTGTCTATACACCCAATGTCGGGAAGTGTTAGACAAAAACATACAAAAAAGCAAAGATCCCCATGTCTCTAAAAAGACCAAAAAACTTGAGAGAGACATTGAAGACTACAAATAAGGCAGGGCCTTCGAATGGAAAAGAAAAGCATTATCTACCATTCCAATTGGTCCCCTGAAACCCAGAGAATCATCTCAAAACAGAACACAACAACAAAATCAAAATAATAAAGGTAGGCCAAATACCAAACCTTACAAGAAAAGATCTGAAATAGAGTTGAGCGGACACCTGGATGTTTGAGTTCGTCGGATTCGGCAGAACCTCATGAAACCATTCGGGTTCAGTACTGTACTCAATCCGAACTTGACCCCGGACACCGAACCCAATAGAAGTCAATGGTGACCCAAACTTTTGGGCACAAAAATGGCTGTAAAAAAGTAATGGAAAGGGCTAGAAGGTTGCAAAAGGAAGAAAAATGGGGTAAGAGTAGGACAAGTGCCCTGCAAACAAATGTGGATAGGGAAAGAACTTAAAATCACCTTTAAAAAAATAAAAATGGGAGGAGGAGGTGGATGTGCAGTAGGAGCCTAGAGGTTGACTAGGCCGTGACCGTGGCAGTGTAGGCGGAAGTGGCGGTGGTGGAGGAGGAGGAGGAGGAAGAGGAGGAGGAGGTAGTCAACACTGTTTTTTGTTTGTTTGGGTTGTTTTTAGAATTGGGGTAGCCCCCAAAATATTGAGACATAACAAAAAAAAAACGGATGCCAATGGCTGTGTGAGGCCGGTCTAAATGTCTATTCTGCACAAGGTACAGACAAGTCTTGTGGGATCCATGCCTGGTTCATTTTAATAAAGGTTAGCTTGTCCACGTTGACTGTGGACAGGCGGCTGCGCTTGTCTGTGATAACGCCCCCTGCCGTACTAAACACACATTCAGACAATATACTGGCTGCAGGGCAGGCCAGCACCTCCAAGGCATAAAGGGCAAGCTCAGGCCATGTGCCCAATTTGGAGACCCAGAAGTTGAATGGGGCAGACCCATCAGTCAGTATATGTAGGTGTGTGCACACATACTGTTCCACCATGTTGCTGAAATGCTGCCTCCTGCTAAGATGTTGCCTATCAGCTGGTGGTGCTGTTTGTGGTGGCGTGCTGCTGACAAAGCTTTTCCACATTTCGGCCATGCTAACCCTGCCTTCTGAGGTGCTGGCGGTGCCACAGCTGCGTTAGTGACCTCTTCCTCCTCCTCTGCCTTCGCCTTGTGCTTCCACTGAGCCCCGGTGTCATTTGGGAATGCCCTCAGCAGCATGTCTACCAGAGTGCGCTTGTAGTCGCGCATCTTCCGATCACGCTCCAGTGAGGGAATTAAGGACAGCATGTTGTCCTGGTACCGGGGATACAGCAGCGTGACCACCCAGTAATCAGCACAAGTTAAAATGTGGGCAACTCGGCTGTCATTGAGCAGGCACTGCAGCATGTAGTCGCTCATGTGGGCCAGGCTGCCCAGAGACAAAGACAAGCTGTCCTCTGTGGGAGGTGTATCATCTGTATCCTCCGTATCCCCCCAGCTACGCTCTAGTGATGCCCACGAGCTGCGTTGGGTGCCCCCCTGCTGTGAACATGGTTCCTTCTCCTCCTCCTCCTCATCATCCTCATCCTCCTCATCCTCCAGAACTGTCCCCTGGCTTGAAAATTTTTGACCTGGCCTATGCTGGTGCAGGAACCCACCCTCCGAGCCACTTGTGAATGACTGGCCTGATAACCGTGTAAATGACCCCTCTTCCTCCTCCTCCTGTGCCACATCCTCTTCCATCATCGCCGAAGTGTTTTTTCAAGGAGACATAGAAGTGGGATAGCAACGCTGAGAACAGTGTCATCGGAACTGGCCATGTTGGTGGAGTACTCGAAACACCGAAATATGGTACACAGGTCTCGCATGGAGGCCCACTCGTTGGTGGTGAAGTGGTGCTGTTCCGCAGAGCGACTGACCCATGCGTGCTGCAGCTGAAACTCCACTATTGCCTGCTGCTGCTCACACAGTCTCTCCAGCATGTGCAAGGTGGAGTTCCACCTTGTGGGCACGTCGCATAGGAGGAGGTGAGCAGGAAGGCCGAAGTTCCGCTGCAGCGCAGACAGGCAAGCAGCAGCAGGGTGATAACGCCGAAAGCACGCACAGACGGCCCGCACTTTCTGCAGCAGCTCTGACATATCCAGGTAGTTTTTTTCGAAATTTCTGCACCACCAAATTCAGCACATGCGTCAAACCGGCTAGGCCCAGAGCTGCTACGGGATTTTGCCCCTTATCGCACACCACCAGGCCAGGCTTGAGGCTCAGTGGCAACAACCACTCATCGGTCTGTTGTTCAATACCCATCCACAGCTCCTGCGCAGTGTGGGGTTTATCCTGCAAACATATCCATTTTAAAACAACCTGCTGTCGTTTACTCCTGGATGTGCTGAAGTTGGTGGTGAAGGTGTTACGCTGAGCGGATGAGGAGGTGGTAGAGGAGGAGGAAGCGCAGTAGGAGGAGGAGGCAAAGGGAGGCAAAGAGAAATGCCCTGCAATCCTCAGTGGTGGAAGGACATGCACCAAACAGCTAGCCGCCTCAGGCCCACCCGCCACTACATTTTCCCAGTGTGCAGTTAGCGAGATATAGCGTCCCTGCCCATGCTTACTGGTCCACGTATCAATGGTTATGTGGACCTTGCCACAGATGGCGTTGCGCAGTGCAATCTTGATCTTTTCCCCGACTTGTTTCTGCAGGGAAGGGATGGCTCGCCTGGAAAAGTAGTGGAGGCTGGGAACCATGTACTGTGGGATAGCCACCGCCATCAGGTTTTTAAAACAGTCTGTGTCCACCAGACGGAATGGCAGCATTTCAAAGGCCAGGAATTTTGAAATGCTGGCATTCAGGGCCAGGGATCTCAGGTGGGTAGGGGGGGTACTTCCTCTTTCTCTCCAGAGTTTGGGAGATGGAGAGCTGTAAGCTTCCATGGGACCGTGTGGAAATGCTTGGGGACGGTGGCGGACATGGTGGTGTTGCTGTCACATCGTCTGTTTGCTGGGTGGCAGGTGACACTGGCACTATAGAGGTGGAGGAAGAGGCCAAGGCAGCAGCAGAAGAGAAAGCAGGAGGAGGCAGAGACCTTTCTTGGATTTTGAGGTACTTATTTCACTGCAGCAAGTGCTTTGCATTTAGATGCTTGGTCATGGAGGTTGTGCTCAGGTTTAGAACATTTGTGCCTCGCTTCAGCCTCTCATTGCACAGTGTGCAAATCACTTGTGTCTTGTAGTCAGCACATTGTCTGAAGAACTGCCATGCCGGGGAACGCCTTTTAGCTGCCTTTGGTATGCTAGGTCCCTGGGTGCGGTGGGTAGTAGCAGGCCTACTTTCTGGGGGACGCTCGCTGCACTTTTGCAACCTGCTTCCTCTTTTGCTGTGCTGGTGCCTCTGTGCGACCACCACCTCTTCCTCCAAACTGCACACGTCACTCGCATGACCTTCATTCCATGTGGGGTCTAGGACCTTATCATCCTACACATCATCTTCCACCCACCCTTCACCACTGTCCTCCTTGTCAGTCTGCACACTGAGGAAAGCCACAGCAGTTGGCACCTGTGTTTCGTCATCATCATCACAGACGTGCTGCCGAGGTGTTTCCATGTCCTCATCCTGAACCAGAAGTGGTTGGGCATCAGTGCACTCAATGTCTTCCACTTCTGGGCCAGGGCTATGTGGATGGCCCACGGAAAGCACATAAGAGACTGCTGCATGACTTGGGGCTCAGACTGCTTGGCTGATTTACAAGGGGTGAGGTGAAAGAAGGATGGCCAAGGGGTTCAGGTGCCAACTCTGAGCTTTCATCAAGGGACCGGGTGGGAGACAATGTGAAGGAACTGGAGGCATTGTCAGCCACCCAATCTAATATCGCCTGTACTTGTTCTGGCCTCACCATTCGTTGAGCGGCATTCGGGCCTAGCATATAACGTTGAAGCTTCTGTCGGCTACCTGAGGAAGGTGTTTCACTTGTGCGTGTAGCTGGCACAGATCGACCACATCCTCTCCTTGCAACAGGAGCTTCACCAACACCACCACCAACACCAGCAGCACCACGACCACCACCACGTCCCTTATATGACGCTCTCCTCATTCTGGACACAAATGTACTATGTAGCACTATTTATTAATACAAAAAAAAGAATAATAAATTATTATTTTTATTTTTTTTTAGCAAAAGAAAATTGTAGATGCACTTTTTATTTTTGTGCAAGAAATGCACCACACCACACAACCTCTCCCTACACCAGTATAAGATGATTTTAGAACGATAATCTGTCTTTCAAAGCACCGACAGGAACCTGTCCCTACTGCAGTATGAGATGATTTTAGAACGATAAACTCTCCCTCAAAGCACCAACTGAAACCTGGCCTTAATGCAGTAGAAGTTGTTTTTAGAATGATAAACTCTCCCTCAGAGCACCAACAGGAGCCTGGCCCTAATGCAGTATTAGTTGTTTTTAGAACGATAAACTGTCCCTCAGAGCACCAACAGGAACCTGGCCCTATTGCAGTAGTAGTTGTTTTTAGAACGATAGACTGTCCCTCAGAGCACCAACAGGAACCTGGCCCTAATGCAGTTGTAGTTGTTTTTAGAACGATAAACTCTCCCTCAGAGCACCAACAGGAACCTGGCCCTAATGCAGTAGTAGTTGTTTTAGACAGATAATCTCTCCCTCAGAGCACAAACAGGAACCTGGCCCTAATGCAGTTTTAGTTGTTTTTAGAACGATAAACTCTCCCTCAAAGCACCAATAGGAACCTGGTCCTATGGCAGTAGTAGTTGTTTATAGAACGATAAACTGTCCCTCAGAGCACCGACAGGAACCTGGCCCTAATGCAGTTGTAGTTGTTTTTAGAACGATAAACTGTCCCTCAGAGCATAAACAGGAACCTGGCCCTATTGCAGTAGCAGTTGTTTTTAGAACGATAAACTGTCCCTCAGAGCACCAACAGGAACCTTGCCCTAATGCAGTTGTAGTTGTTTTTAGAAAGATAAACTCACCCTCAAAGCACCAATAGGAACAAGGCCCTATTGCAGTAGTAGTTGTTTTTAGACCGATAAACTCTCCCTTAAAGCACCAACAGGAACCTGGCCCTGATGCAGTTGTAGTTGTTTTTAGAACGATAAACTCTCCCTCAGAGCACCAACAGGAACCTGGGCCTAATGCAGTTGTAGTTGTTTTTAGAATGATAAACTGTCCCTCAGAGCACCAACAGGAACCTGGCCCTAAGGCAGTTGTAGTTGTTTTTTGAACGATAAACTGTGCCTCAAAGCACCAACAGGAACCTGGCCCTAATGCAGTTGTAGTTGTTTTTAGAACGATAAACTGTCCCTCAGAGCACCAACAGGAACCTGGCCCTAATGCAGTAGTAGTTGATTTTAGAAAGATAATCCCTCCCTCAGAGCGCAAACAGGAATCTGTGCCTAATGCAGTTGTAGTTTTTTTTTTAGAACGATAAACTCTCCCTCAAAGCACCAACAGGAACCTGGCCCTAATGCAGTTGTAGTTGTTTTTAGAATGATAAACTGTCCCTCAGAGCACAAACAGGAACATGGCTCTAATGCAGTTGTTGTTTTCAGAACGATAAACTGTCCCTCAGAGCACCAACAGGAACCTGGCCCTAATGCAGTAGTAGTTGTTTTTAGAAAGAAAATCTCTCCCTCAGAGCACAAACAGGAACCTGACCCTAATGCAGTTGTGGTTGTTTTTAGAACTATAAACTGTCCCTCAGAGCACCAACAGGAACCTGGCCCTAATGCAGTTGTGGTTGTTTTTAGAACGATAAACTGTCCCTCAGAGCACCAACAGGAACCTGGCCCTATTGCAGTAGTAGTTGTTTTTAGAACGATAAACTGTCCCTCAGAGCACAAACAGGAACCTGGCCCTAATGCAGTTTTAGTTGTTTTTAGAACGATAAACTCTCCCTCAAAGCACCAATAGGAACCTGGCCCTATGGCAGTAGTAGTTGTTTATAGAACGATAAACTGTCCCTCAGAGCACCAACAGGAACCTGGCCCTAATGCAGTTGTAGTTGTTTTTAGAACGATAAACTGTCCCTCAGAGCATAAACAGGAACCTGGCCTTATTGTAGTAGTAGTTGTTTTTAGAACGATAAACTGTCCCTCAGAGCACCAACAGGAACCTTGCCCTAATGCAGTTGTAGTTGTTTTTAGAACGATAAACTCACCCTCAAAGCACCAATAGGAACAAGGCCGTATTGCAGTAGTAGTTGTTTTTAGACCGATAAACTCTCCCTTAAAGCACCAACAGGAACCTGGCCCTTATGCAGTTGTAGTTGTTTTTAGAACGATAAACTCTCCCTCAGAGCACCAACAGGAACCTGGGCCTAATGTAGTTGTAGTTGTTTTTAGAACGATAAACTCACCCTCAAAGCACCAATAGGAACAAGACCCTATTGCAGTTGTAGTTGTTTTTAGACCGATAAACTCTCCCTTAAAGCACCAACAGGAACCTGGCCCTGATGCAGTTGTAGTTGTTTTTAGAACGATAAACTCTCCCTCGGAGCACCAACAGGAACCTGGGCCTAATGCAGTTGTAGTTGTTTTTAGAATGATAAACTGTCCCTCAGAGCACCAACAGGAACCTGGCCCTAAGGCAGTTGTAGTTGTTTTTAGAACGATCAACTCTCCCTCAAAGTACCAACAGGAACCTGGCCCTAACGCAGTTGTAGTTGTTTTTAGAACTATAAACTGTCCCTCAGAGCACCAACAGGAACCTGGCCCTAATGCAGTTGTGGTTGTTTTTAGAACGATAAACTGTCCCTCAGAGCACCAACAG
>BLSH010479977.1:57787-77080 GCA_018402905.1 Glandirana rugosa
ATTGAATCTACTATTTTAGGAGTCAAAATGAGTTTAATTAACTACTTTTTTACTTATGTGGGATGTTGTTTTTGATGATGTCGGTCCCGGCCGGGATGGTACCCTGGTTCACCCTGGTACCCAGGGTCCGCCGTGAAATTCCCCCCGTCGTGTAACTCCGGGTTCTCGAGGGAGGTCAAGGAGAAGAGAGTGAGACGAGGAATAAAATGACACCCCTCGCCCGTGGCGAATAGTGTAACCCCCCCGCAGCCGCGACGACGACAATTTTCATTACCGTCTAGCGAGAGTGGCACTTACTTGCTCTTAGTGTCAGTGCCTCCAGCGATCCCTCTTCCAGCATGAGGTCTCCGTGCAGCAGACAGCTCCTCCCCTTCACACTGTCGGCTGACTTTCTCATGTCCTGACAATGCAATGGGGGGAGCCGCGGAGAGGAGTGGCGGACGGTCCGCTGTGCGGGCATGGCAGAGAGCGATCTGCCATTACTTTTAACAGCAGCAGCGCCGACGCCCCCCCAATGTGATAAGCGGTGCCCGCTCCCCACAGTAAAATAAGGAGCAGAGTGAGAGAAGAGGAACTGGAGGGAGCTCTTGGGCCTCAATGTGCTGCCCCCCTTAAAGTGCCGCCTGGGACCCATGGTCCCACTTGGTCCCATGGTAGGGCCGGCCCTGGCTGTAGTAGTTTTTGTTGTAGGGTGTATTCATTTTTTCATCAATTAATTTGAGTAAAACTGAGGATTTTATCATCTAAGTTATATTATTACTTTCATATAATGAGCTAAACAAATGATCTATAAAACTCAGTTTTGTCAAAATTTTGGAAATTGTTCTTTTGTGTTCATTGAGATATTGTTTAAAATCATACGTTTAAAAATGGATTTACTCATTTATGCTGAGCACTGTATATCTACACATGGAAAAAAAATATTTTTTGGAGTTAATTGAAGGACACAGTAATGCAGTTGCTACCTACAAGTGATTAGCCACTGGCAAAAAAGTGTAGGCCAACCCCATAAATCCCCTCCTCTGCCCAGCATGTCTCAGCTTTGTACAAAGAGCAAGAGCAAAAACACCGAGGGATGGGACCAGTGTCATTCAATAGCCTCCATAAGCTAGATTTTTTGGCAAGTAGAAAAAAAAAAAGTTTTAGGATAAAGACAAAAATGTATTTTTTCCTTAGTGTTCATTGAGGTACACAGAGAATCATAGACTGTTGAAACATTCAAAAGCAGTCAAATCAAGGGGAGAGTAACAGCAACAAAACACTTACAGATCCACTAAAAATGCACTTGGAAAAACTTGAAGAATGTATGAACAGAAGCCTTGCAAATCTGGTGCACAGTTGCTTTATGCTAAAAAGCCCAAGCTGCACTCACAGATTTAGTAGAGTGGCCTTATCTTAAGGTTAGGTGATGGGCTATCTAAGCCACTGAGAAATTGTTGAACAAGAAGCAGGATTCCTGAGCCACCAGACCAGGGACAACCTGATCTTTGGTGACAGGTGAATTGGCCTGTCCAAGGACTGGACTGACTTATCCCACAATGTCAAGATTTTGTATAGAAGGACTCTAAAGTGGAAATGACTTAACAGAACCACCTTGAAAAAAAAAAAGGCAACCATCAGCCCCAGAACTCTCATTCAGAAGCAAACAGTTGGATTACTCCAGGAATGGAGAATTCAGGTCTGGGAGTGGAGAGTTTGTATTCTCTACTGGCTTGAGCTGTGTCCAGAATGAGACGCAGATACTCTTGGCATTGGTTCTAATACTGACTTTTTAAGGTTTAAGCTCCGGCTGAAGTTTCTCAAAGTATGGACAGTTCAAGCTTCATTGGTGGCCAAACCTCAGCCACCTGCTCCCTCAAAAGGAGGCCGTCCAGGTATGTCACAATGGGGATGCCAAGGCAATGCAGCAAAGCTAACAATGGGGCAATCACCTTGGTGAACACCCAGGTTGCAGAAGCTAGGCTGAATAGCAGGGCCACAAATAGGAAAGGCTGAGGACCCACAGGAAAGCAAAGGAATCACTGATGTGCTGAAAAAAATTGGGATTTTTAAGTATGCATCCTTAATTTCTGCAGGGGCCAGGAAAGTCTCCCTGCTGCAAGGCAGCTACGACAGACGTGACAGATTCTAGTATGGAATTTTTGGTCTGAATAAAGACTTGAGATCCAAAATGGCGCTGATGCCCCCTTTTGGTTTAGGAACTCTGAAACAGTTCCGCCACAATAACTGGTGTAATGATCCCTTGCTTCAGAAGTTCCACAAAGGCAGCATGAAGATCTGCTAATATGTGTACTGACATGAACTGAAGAGGTGGTTGAGAGTGAAATTCATGAATGGCGCCCCCTTCCCTGAGCCCCATGCTGTTGCATGGCCTGCAAATTTGGGATTCAGTCCGCTATTCTGTCAATTTGATGTCCTCCTGTTTGCCGCTACTCCCTATCACCCACAATCCTCTTTTTCCCCCAGGCCTTGAAGAGCCTCAGGCATTCTCTTGGTGGCTTTCACAGCTATACAAGAGTTAAAAACTTAATTTCCTCCTGTTCCTTTCTATCCTGGGAATCCATCCAAGAAATGCACAACACATCGGTCAGGGAACATTATCGCTTCCTCCAATTGAAACACTGGATTGTCGCCCTACGCCGCACGTCCACTTACCCGTTTCAAAATACTTTTTTTGAACATGCATGTCAGCACAGCCCTGGGGCCCCCGGCCTCATTTCGGCTATTTATGCATCCTTGCATGGACGAACGACATCAGCATCCCTCCCCTACATGGCTCAATGGGAAATGGACCTTCAGTCCCCCATAGACCTAGAAGACTGGAGTAAGGCCTGGAGAACAGTGGCCAAATGCTCCTTTAATACAAATACACTAGAAGCAGAATATAAGGACCTATTTCAATGGTATTGGGTTCCGTACAGCTCATGCTTTCCCGGGGAGTAGTGATAGTTGTTTCCGTAACTGTGGACAGCAGGAGGAGGGGGGGGGGATGTCATACATACCTGGTGAAAAAAAAAACTTTTCGCAGCACACACATGATACTTACTCCTGCCAGGCTGTTTAAAAGCATCTATACTTATATAGCAAAAATACAGGGGTTTGGTCACACTGACTGGCCATGAAGTGCTTAAGCCCACTGACTGCTGCAAAGTATCCCGTTTGAAACAGTGGGTTCCTACACTAACCTTAGAGTGAATGATCCGATCTCTTAAACCGATCTCTTTCAGCCTCTCTAATGGCAAATTATTGTAGGAATGCCTTTGAGGGCTTGATGGATCAGATTCATCGGTCTCAAAATGCCACCGGGGGTGGGATATTGATGGACAGATTTTTTTCTCGTTTACAGCGGATGCTGGAGAGAAAGTCTCGTCTTTTTTGGAACAAAAAAATATTTCATGAAGTATATTGAAGAAGGAATGTCCCCTGGGGGACTCTGCATTCAAATATTCCCTAATATTCCTAAAATTGAGCTGGACTTTCACAAAAAATGGGAGAAGAACCTACAGAGTTGCTCCACCCACATGATGGAGCAGTTATGTGGGTATTATTCCATTGAATTGGATATACTAGATGGGGAAATTGAGAACCTATACAAAGAGAACCACAAACTTACTCAGGAGACTATTTTCCAAACTAGAGAAATTACCCTTAAGAAAAATCTGGAGAAATTTGTATCAGGAATTTTGGTTACCAAAGAAAAAAAGTTCCTAAGGGACAAATTATCTTATGACAATAATCAAGCCTACAACTGGACCCATCCTAGGAAAATTTTCAAACGAGGCCATTTGGGAACTTCCACGGCCCCGAAGCATAATCCTGATCCCACAGATTCTGACACTTCTTCTTTTGTATCCACAGCTTCTTCTCACACTTCACAACGCACGAATCGCACTCGTGGGAATACTTCGCACAAACGCAAACATGGTTCAGGTAATGCATCCATGTCTGCTTCTAAACGCACTCCCCATATGGGTTTGGACAATTTATCTTCGCGTCCTGGTCCCAAACCCTCACCTTCTATGTCACAAACCTCCTCATCTTCACAGTCACAGTCGGCCCCTTTAGGGCCTTCTCTTTTACCCAAGTCTGTACAGGCTCCCTCTCTGGGACCCCCTCCAGACACAGCACTGCCACCGGACCCACGTCCAACGTTGGACCTACGTTCAGCTCCAATTTTCTCTCAAGCACCTCAGGACTCCAAGAGGATGATCAATGGAGACCAGGGGAATGCAAAAAGTCTGATTCACAAACAGAACTCCAAGTAATTAATTTGTCTTCTTTTTCTCTATCTCCGGCACAAATTGATGTTCTCAAATTGGGCCTTACGTTTTGTCCCACCCGAAAGGTTGACCAATTCGAACTCATCAAAGACCTCAATTTATTTTCTCGGCGACTAATGTTTAAGGTTTTGTATGATAGGGATTCTCCCAATACAAATACAAATACGCAGCCACCCTTCAACCCTCTATGGAAGGACATCACCATTAATGACATGAATGACCTAATGGAACTTTGGGAAGAGGGACACATGGAGGGGGATCCTGTGGATTCCCAGGAAGTCCACTTTGACCCCTTGGAGCCCTCCGGGTCCTCAAGGGGAGGCCCTCCCCCCTCCATTTCGGAAACCTTGGCCCCTAAAAAATACAGACCCAAGTCAGATAAATTCCCTGCGCTGCAGGGCAACCCAAACATTTGGGCCTTTACTCAACAGGTAACAGCGGAGATACAGAGGACCAATTGGAAACATTGTCCTTCATCAAATTTGTCCCCGATCCAGAGAGAAGCAATTCTATCTCTGGAGCAAATGAATGACATCGTTATCAAGCCTTCAGATAAAGGAGGAAATGTAGTAGTGATGAATCGAATCACTCTACATTAAAATGGTCCTAGATATCCTTCAAAATAAAGAATGGTACAAAAAAATATCTAATGCCCATTATCAAATTACACAGACAAGATATAAAAAACTAATAGGGGTTGCTTTTCATCAAAATGTAATAGATAAGAAAACCTTTGATTTTCTTGATGTAAAATATCCCAAGATTCCAACTTTATATGCATTACCGAAAATTCACAAGAACTTGGCCAATCCCCCAGGTAGACCTATAGTGTCAGGCAATGAATGTTTAACTGAAACTGCTAGTCAACTTATTGATGACTATCTCTGTCCTCATATTTTGTCTTTACCTTCTTATTTGCAAGATACTGGTGACCTATTAAGAGCACTAGACGGCTTGCAAATTCCTGAAGATGCATGGCTTGTGGCCATAGATGTGGAAGCCCTGTACAATTCGATCCCTCATGACTTGGGCATTTCCACGGTGGGATCCTTTCTTTATGAACGGCAAAATACTTCTTGGCCTTACAATCGGTTCATTTTGGATTTATTATCCTTCATATTGAAAAACATATTTATGTTAGATGGCTCCCACTACCTCCAGGTGCAGGGTGTTGCGATGAGGACTAGATGTGCCCCGTCGTATGCAAACCTGTACCTAGGGGGGTGGGAGCGTGACCTATTCTACAAGGAGGAATCACATGACCTCTTGGAAAGGGTGCTAATTTGGCGAAGATTTATAGATGACATTTTTATCCTCTGGACAGGGTCGCTTCTTGAGCTTTCCACATTTTTGGATTACTTGAAGACCAATACCTTTAATTTAAAGTTCACCATGACTTATAACCAGAAGTGCCTCAGCTTCTTGGACGTTAACATATACGTCCAGGAGGATGGGACATTGGGCTCTACTCTATTTCACAAACACCTTATTACATGCGACTAGCTCTCACCCTACACCTCTCATTGACAATATTCCATATGGTCAGTATCTTAGACTTTTGAGAAACTCTAGTAGGGAAGCTGACTTTGAAAAAGAAGCCAAAAATTTGCAACAGCGGTTACTACAGAGGGGATACAGTAGAAACTGTTTAAAACGTGCCTACAAAAAAGCAAAAGAGAAGAAAAGGGAAAAAACTTTTCTCTGGAGACAGAAATCAGACACGGAAACTCACTGACACTGAGAATGTTCGAATAATTACTCGGTTTTCAGGTCAACACAAACAAATTAAACATGTATTTCAGAAATATTGGTATCTGCTGATGGCGGATACCTCTATATCTAAACATTTAAAAACGTACCCGCAAATTACTTATAAAAGATCGCGTTCATTAAAGGACAGCTTGGTACAAAGCCATCTTCAATCGAGTAAAGGTATGGGGGGAAGCAAAAAATTGGGGACCTACCCCTGTGGCTTATGTAGTTTTTGCAGATTCATATTTGGATCTGTTTCAATTATTTTACCCAATGGGTCTTTAAACCAAAGTTTAGAGCAGATTGTCAGTCAGTGGGAATCATTTACATCATGTTTTGTAATTGCGGGGCCTTCTACGTCGGAAAGAAGAAGAGGCCCTTCTTTCACCGAATAAGAGACCATGTATTTTTAGTGACCAAGAAAAGAATGGAGACCCCTATTAGCCGACATATGGGCTTGATGCACGGCTTTAACAGCTCCATGATGCATTTTTTTGCTCTGGAGCACATACCCCCTCATGAAAGAGGGAGCAATCATGACAAGATTCTCCTCCAGCGAGAAACTCGTTGGATTCAGACCTTGGCGGCCTTGCATTTCCCTGGTCTGAATGACTCTTTGTCTTTTAAGCCTTTTCTATAAGAGTCGCTTTTTGCTATGGAGGCTGAATGGATGGGTTTTTTTTTTTTTTTCTTACCTTATTGTATTTTGTGTATTTTTGAAATATGAAAATTTTTTACTTTTTGTTGTTTGCAATATATACAACAATCTTTATCTGTTTTTGCTATCTAGGGCTCTATTTTTTAGGGCTACACGACCACTGGGGCTGGGAGCTCAAGTATCGAGCCTTGGGAATCACACGGACGGATAGGGCACCCA
Organism: Glandirana rugosa; assembly: GCA_018402905.1. Taxonomy (NCBI): domain Eukaryota; kingdom Metazoa; phylum Chordata; class Amphibia; order Anura; family Ranidae; genus Glandirana; species Glandirana rugosa. Next base: position 64,697 of record BLSH010479977.1, read on the forward strand.
ATATGCTCTTGATCAGGCCAACATTGTGGGCTTTGGGAGCCCTTTGATCCATCGGCTCAGCCTGCTTTGTGGTCACACAGCAGGCTGCTTTGGTCCCTGGAGCTTGAACCGGGATTCCTGTTTGGGTGACCTCTGTTCACCCATTGCTAGGAGGCGCTGTGTCTTTCTCTTTCCTTCGGGTGGGGGCAGGATGCGGCGTCATTTCCAGTTCCTGGACTCCAGGAAGCGGAAGCTGATGGACTACACGTGTCCGCGTCCCGCCGGTGACGTCAGACGCCGGCGGGACGGAGCGAGGATAAAAGTCGGCTACACTAGCCGCTCTATCTCTCTGATTGAGGAAGCCTGAGTGAGGGATGGGATGTACTCTCCCCTCTCCTGCACAGTTCTTTGTCTTCCCATGTGATATGCGGTTTGCAATACCCCATCTACAATAAGGTGAGCCAGCTTGGATGGAATTTTTGTTGTATTTGACTGAGAGCTTTCTCTCTCTCATTGCAACATTCTAACTGTCTGTATTTTCCTATACTTTTGGGTATGGGTGGCTTTGAGCCTTCACATTAATGGGCTGTCATCTGTCTACTTTTTCAGCTTTTGTGGATGGTGACTTAAACAACTACTACAAAAATTGGTCTTTCAGAGGTCACTTGTAGGACTTGAATACATCTTTTGGGAAAACTGTCGTTCCCCCTTTCACCTGGGGGGTCTGGTGAGAGGTACCCCTTATAGGCATCTCTGGTCCTACCTTTGATCTCTGGTCTCTTTAATTGAGAATCCCCTTTACCCTTCCGGATGACCCAAGTGGTTTGGCCCTATTTTTTCCCCCGTCCTCGCTAAAAGGGGTTCAAGTAAGTAATCATTTGGAATAATTTGAAAAGGTCCTTTTCTGATGGAATTTTATTTGTGCTTACCTTTTCCTCTGCATCCTTTTAGAATGCAGGGCTATGTTGTCCTTTAGCTCTGTGGTTCTCGGCTTGTTCGTTTGACCGCCTGGCTCCCCACTGGTCTTTAGCACACAGATATCTTTCCAAATGGTAGTCCTATATCCGGTTATCTTTATAATATATTGAAATTTAGGGAATATATTGTATTCATTTCCTTTAAACAGACTACTCGGAATTTCGATGTTTAATTATTATAATATATTGCAAATGCACAGTGAATCATTGATCATTATTGTTGTTGTATTAGATTGTCGTATTTTTCAAACGTACATTGAGATGAAAGCATACCCCTTGAGGGAAGGCTACTGTAATTGATTTATGTGTTAAATGTTTTTATTTAAATATTTTTTCTTTATTCAGTCAGCCCCATAAACAAATCTCCTGAAGAAGCCCTCACGGGAGAAACATGTTGAGTGCGGGGTACAGCTGACTTCATGTAGGATCTGTCTTTGCTGTTTTAAACTTTTGATATATGTTTTGTTCATGTGTTCTCTATATACATGGATTTTTATAAGGTTGTATTAAATAAATTGATCTCAGATGTTTTTTATATATAATTGTTTTGTAATTCTTTTTGGAATTCAATTGAGGAGCACCTTAAAAGTCCTTGGAATCTCTTTTTTAGAGTTCCAATTTGACTAAAAATGTCTCTTTTCTGAATTACTTAAATTTGGACGTGGTGCCCAATAGAAACTCCTCCCCTGCTCAAACACTCTTATCATGGAAGCAAATAGTTCTCTTTATGGCTGAATGGCCATGAAGTGCTTAAGCCCACTGACTGCTGCAAAGTACCCTGTTTTAACAGTGCTTTTTAACAGCCTGGCAGGAGTAAGTATCATGTGTGCGCTGCAATATGCATTTTTTTGTCTATTGGTCTTACAAGCAGCACCATGCGTTTGGTAGGGTGCCCCCCCCCCCAATATATATCTTTTTGTATGTTGAGGTCCTGACCAGACCTTTTGGGCTGGTGAACCCCATCCTCCTTAATTACCCCCAATCAGTGTCCACCTGACCCATGGGATGAGTCCTCTGGTCTCCCATAAAGTGAAGCATTTGCTTCCATGGTTTAAGAGATAGGATCATTCAGTCTAAGGTTAGTGTAGGAACCCATTGTTAAAACGGGGTACTTTGCAGCAGTCAGTGGGCTTAAAGCGGAGTTCCACCCAAAAGTGGAACTTCCGCTGGTTGGATTCCTCCCCCCCCTCAGGTGTCACATTTGGCACCTTTTGGGGGGGAGGGGGAAGAGGACACTTGTCTTTAGACAGGTGTCCTTTTACACACATCCGGGAGCTCTGGCCGGCAGCCGCTGACGTCAGCAACCTGGCTCCCTCCTCCCTGCTCGCTCTGCTTCTGGCCGCCTGGCCAATAGCAGAGCACGGCAGAGCCTCGTGCATGCGAAGTAAGGAGCCCGACATGAAGCTGTACTGCTACACGTCCGGGTTCCCTTACCCGCAATGGAGGCGGCTGCACCCGTCCCCCGATCCGAAGATCGGCAGTGGGTGCAGACATCGCTGGACTCCAGGACAGGTAAGTGTCCTATTATTAAAAGTCAGCAGCTACTGTATGTGTAGCTGCTGACTTTTAATTTTTTTTTTCCCCTCGGACCTCCGCTTTAAGCACTTCATAGCCATTTTGCTATATAAGTTTAGATGCTTTTAAACAGCCTGGCAGGAGTAAGTACCATGTGTGCGCTGTAATATGCATTTTTTTTGTCTATTGATCTTGCAAGCAGCACCATGCGTTTGGTAGGGTGTTCCCCCCAAATATGTATCTCTTTATACATACTTGGTGGTCTTGTCCAAGATTAGTAGGGTTCTGGTCTAGGGTATTTGGCCTGCTTCAGACCCTTTTCCACCTAACACTCCATAGGGATGCTAAATTAGCCCTAATACATTGTCCAATACCTGGTTTATATGCTTCGCGGCAGAAGCTGGCCACATATCTCTTTATTGCAGCTAAACTGACTATAGTTCAAGCCTGGAAGGCCCAACGCATAGCTTTCCAGGGGGTGAAGACACGTAGACCGATATGATGCTTCAGGAATGAATGTCTAGCGTTGTGAATGATTCACATGCCAAATTTCTCAGGGTTTGGGAAACATGGATCTCGTATGATTTCCCCACACGCCGATTGTCCTGTTTGGGTCTCATGTGATTTCTACCTGTGGGGCTCCCTAGTCCGAGTTACTTCCTTCCCCCTTTCTCTTATTTACGACCCTCTCTCTCTGCTTTTCTGCTATTCTTGCTTTCTCTCTAGTTCTTCACAATTCCTGCAGGAGCAGAGCCCCCCCCCCCCTCCGGTGACGACATATAGATTGTGGGGACAAGGCATTCTTTGCAGTGTATTTATCAGTACCATCCCCTATTTCCACTTTGATTGGTAGAATTATGATCATTATGGTTCGCTGGTAATGTTTACCCGTTTTCTAGCCCCTGCATGGGCGATCAACAAACTTTCTTATGTTGTCTCTTGATAATTTCTAAAAACGCAATAAATATATTGAAATAGAGTGAAATTCAAGCTTGTAGCCCCCCAGAAACCATCTTCTGCAGCCAAGCATCTAAGATGCATGCCATCCACATGTCCGCAAAGGTAAAAGCAACTCTGCTATTATCACCATTAGTATGGGAGAAACAACCTTGCCATTTCCAATGATGGACTGGCAATCTACCAAGTTAGGGAGTTCCTTGCTTAACTGGAGAGAAGCATAGAGAAGTCAAGAGATTAAGTGTGTCTGTTCCAGGGCAAAGAATGTTTTTTTAGAGGGGTCTTGAATGGAAACGTGCAAAGGGTACAACCTTGAAAAAGGCAACCATAAGGCTCGGGACTCTCACTGAGGGATGTCTTTTGAATTCTAAGGTCCAAGCATAAGACCTTGGAGAGAGAAGCCGGTTTGCCCTTTGAACAGTTGCAGTTTTGATATGAATCCAGGTGGTCGTCTACGTACCCTGCAATCTGGAAGTCCCTAGATCTTAACTGGAGGTGGGGGTTAAGGGTTACATTGTGAATACTTTAAGTGCAGTGGAAAAGGCCAGACGGCAGTGCAAACTATTGGAAGCATTTATCTATTACTGTGAAGCGCAGAAAGCACTGCTGCAGTGAGTAAATGAGAACATGGGAGGTAGGTCTTTTGAAAGTCTACTCCTGACAAGTATTCTCCTTGTCTCAGAGGCAATAACTGATCTTGTGGATTCAATGCAAAACATGGGGGAACACCCCAGAACGAGAAAAGCATTTCTATAATTACAGGATGCCAAGCAATATGAAAACACCCAATGGTGGGATTTGGCCAATTTACAAAAATATTTGAAGTGAACCATCACCCCCGAGGAGCCTACGAGTTAAGAAACCATGTCATTTTTTGGATGAAGACTTAACTAGGGAATGGAGGATAATTTCTGAATTTTGCACACTTGTGTGGATTAAGATATTCATAAAACAAAGGGAAAGAAAAATAAAATTAGCCCAACATGTCCTAGAAAAGGAACAACTAATCAAAGCCTTCAACTCCCCCTGTCTATATCATAAATGGCTACAGGTGTTGAACAATAACCTCAAAAAATATGAGGACGAGCTGATTAACAAAAAATAGGATTTTTTGACTTACCGGTCTTTTGAAATTCTACTGTTGACAAGTATTCTCCTTGTCTCAGAGAGGCAATAACTGAACACAAATATACTTATTTAGGGATTTTAGGTCCAGGATAGGATAAATACACCCCTGTTGGGTTTTGGTACCATGAACAGGTTTGACAAGAATCCTTTAAATCTGTCCTCCAGAGGGACCAAAACAACCACACCCTAGGGTAAGAGATGGTCCAGGATTATCTGTAAATCTGACTGTCCTTGGGCAAATTTGGGGGTAGCGACAAACTATATTTTACCCCTTTGGGTTGCAGATGCCCCATATCTATGGGTTCAATCAGTGGTTTCAGAGGTATACAAATTGTAACACCCTGAGAAAAGTGATGAGGCTGTTTGTTTTTTGAGGAGGTAGAAACCAATGAAGAGGGGGGCTTCAAAGCCTTCTGTGGAAGGAAGACGTTTCCTATTGTGAAATTCTTTAGAAACTTGTCGAGTGCCTCAATGAAGAGACATCTTCTTTGAAAGTGTAATGCGTGAGGTGTCTCTTGTATAGGCAGCTTCAAGCTGACCAGGCTTTTAAACATAAGATTCCGTGTATATAGACTGAAAAAGCCATTCTGAAAATGTGTCATGGCTTATTGTATGGCAGTGGTCTTCAAACTGCAGCCCTTTGCATGCCTTTAGGAACAAACAGAAGGCAGCGCTCTGAAGACCAGGGTCCAATGTTGTATCAATTAGGACACTTGATTGAGGTGGTTAAATTACAAAATGTTTATTCAAGTATAAAGTTTAAAATTGACAAAAAATGAAGTCAGAACGTTCCTAATGACACTAGAAAGCATGTACTCTTACTAGAGCAAAAGTGAATGAATACTGTCACAATTAATAAAATGTAATGGTATTATATTACCATGCTTGGCTGGAGGACGTGAGGGGTGGACCATCAAGCCGAAGGTGCTGCTGGTGGTGCATGGGGGGCACCCTATACCATGCTGGGATGAAATGCAGACCATACAGGACCGGCTGTGGATCCCAGAGAGTTGCGGTGAGCGGTGTTGCAGCGGGCATGGAGATGGAATGCCGCCATGAGGTGTATGGAACACCGCCGCATAGACTGGTGTGTGGAAGCCCCGGGAGGAAGCTGCTATGTCGCTGGCTCGGCAGTCTCAGCTGTGCCTGTGGGAGGAGCGGTGATTTAGACTTGGGCAGAGTGATTCTTTTTAGTGATTCGAACCATTTGAATCAGTTCAGTGAAATGATTCGAATCACTGAATCGACTCACGACTCATTTCCTCCAAGCTAAAATTAAGACTCATGAACTTCAGTCCTGTGATACACTCAGTCAGTAAAGTCAACATATTAGATGTTAAATAACTTTATTTTGCTGCAATAACTGTTCTCTGCAATACAAAAAAAAAAAAGAAAAAAAAAAACATACCTTGAATTATACAAAAACCATTAAAAAATAAAGTTTAAATGGATCCTGACCTGAAGCACTGCTGTGCAAATCACATGTCTATGCAATGCAAATTCAGCCATACAGATCAGTATGGCTGAATTCGCATCACTTTCGGACCAAAGTCGTGCAGGACCCTTTCTTTGGTCTGCACCAGAATTGGATTGCATGGGTTTTCACACTCATGCGTTCTGATTCCAGTCTGAATTGACAGTTTGCACTGCAATGTGCGAACTGATATGGGGTGTCATTAAATTTTTTTTTTTTATTATTGTAATTCCTTTATTGAACCATAGGTTGCATTATACATAACAGACCAAGAGTATTTCAGGGTGTCATTAACTTTGTATTGGTACTCTCAGCGGTTCGCATAAGGCAGCGTGTGAACTGCCTGCGAATCAGGTGCGATGCGGCAACGCAGTGGATTTGCAGGGTTTACCACATAATCGCACCAAATGTGATCAGAGCCTCATTCAGAGACTTCTCACAGCAGCTCATGAATCCAATATGCTCTGATGAGTCATTCATAAACTTAGGAGCCATGCTGCTGCTTCACACAACTTTGATGTGCTCTGATGAATCAGTTAAACTCAGGAGTTATATGTTGGCTCACATAACTCATGAGTCACTCATTGATTCAGGAGTTATAGGTTGGCTCACACAACTCATGTTACAAAACAGAATGTTGATACTTCTGTGCTCTCTCTCTTTCACAGACTGGACTGGCTGCTGCCTGCCTCACATAGACATCATACAAAAGAAAATCTTGTATGCTCTGTAATTTATTTGGAGATTAGATGGCTCACACAGCTCATCCTGTTATAGCTCAGCATGCAAATCATGAGCTGAGGCTGCTGTTTTCAGCTCCCTCCCTACTCATCCTGAAAGGGGAGGATCTTTGACAATGAGTTGAATCTGATTCACTTTCATGATTCAACTCATTCAAACTCTGCTGTGAGTTGAGTCACTGATTCGATTCACTAGCCAAGCCTACGGTGATGTACAGGCACCAGTAGAGAGGAGACATGGAGCCCGCGTCCGGCGGGGTTTGCCGAAAGACCAGTCAGGGGAGACACTTGGATGATGTCACCCTCTACCGGTGGATAGGATGAGGGAATCCCTGCAGTCAGCAGGGAAACATGATAGGATCCAGCAGCTGTGGCTTACATGTTTCACGCTCCAGAGCTTTGTCAAAGTCACAGGGGAACGGCTTTGGGATCATTTATAAAAGGCTGTAAGAAGGGTTAGGGGAGGACGAGGGAGAGGACCAGCTACCAGTTAACCCCTCACCTCCCCAGCAGAGACTGAACAATGTAAATTTCAGGAATGAATGACATGAGAAATTAAAATAAAATAAGAGAAAAGAATGAAATTAAATAAATGAATGAAAAATAATAAATAGGTAATAAAAAAATAAAATAAAAAAAATACACAATATAACCAAGCTTGAACCGCCATCGAACGCACCAATAGACAATACCACTTACCCCCCACATACAAAGGATTTCGAAATAAGAATGAGAAAAGCATTTCTATAATTACAGGATGCCAAGCAATATGAAAAACACCCAATGGTGGGATTTGGCCAATTTACAAAAATATTTGAAGTGAACCATCACCCCGAGGGGCCTACGAGTTAAGAAACAATGTAGTTTTTTGGATGAAGACTTAACTAGGGAATGGAGGATAGTCTCTGAATTTTGCACACTTAAGTGGATTAAGATATTAATAAAACAAAGGGAAAGAAAAATAGAATTAGCCCAACAAGTCCTAGAAAAGGAACAACTAATCGAAGCCTTCAACTCCCCCTGTCTATATCAGAAATGGCTACAGGTGTTGAACAATAACCTCAAAAAATATGAGGACAAGCTGATTAACAAAAAATAGGATTTCTTGACTTACCGTAAAATCCATTTCTCTGAATTCATTGACAGACACAGCGATCCATTATGATTGGGTTATAACGCCCCCTTCAGGAGTAGGACTAGGCAGAAAAAAAGGCTTGACTATGCCTATGGGCAGTCCTAGGTGATATACATCCCCTTCTCTGCTATCAGAGAAATGGATTTTACGGTAAGTCAAAAAATCCTATTTTCTCTTTCGTTCATTGACACACAGAGCGATCCATTATGACTGGGAATTCCCAAAGCAGTGTCAAAACATGAGGGGTGGGATACCAACAAAATCCAAAGCTAACCCAAGCCAGCCAGGTAACAGGAGCTCAACACAGAACAACTGGAGCCCAACCTGAACAATACCCCCAAGAGGGGAGAACACCCTAAAGTAGCCTGCAAAATCTTGCTGCCAAACTAAAACATCCGCAGATGCAACACAACCACTTTGTTGAATGTTGCGAAAGGTTACACAAACAACCAGGTAGCCGCCCACCACAACTGGCGCCCCTGAAGCCTGATGACGGAAGACCTAGAAGCACTAGCGCCCGACTAGAGAGCGCTGCAACAGGGAAGAAGGGGACCAACCCCTGACAGAACCAGCCTGAGTCATCAGTCTGATCGATTCTGAAATAGTCGCAGAAGAACCAGACCCCATGACTTGGCCTGTCCAAGAACACAAACAGCGAGTCTGATCACGAAAAGACTCAATGGCAGCCAATACATCCAAAAAATACCTGAACCACATCCATGGCACTTAAGACAAACGCCATAGAAGATGTTGACCAGGGCACAGGAAGGCAACACCATGACCTAATTCAAAGGGGAATTAGAAGAAAAGGTAAAGAGCAAGGGCAAAAAAATCCACCTCATCCTCGTGGGACACCGGAAGGTGTACGACAAGAGAACGCCACCAGTTCCAACACCCTGCCAGCAGAGGTGATAGCCCCCAAAAAAGGCCACTTCCTTAAACCGAGTAAGCAGAGGAACCCCCCGATATCTTTAAAGAGAGGCCTCTGTAGAACCAAAGGCTTCAAGGTCAGATCCCACAGCGGTTTAAGAGACCACACCAGTGGAAACAGACTTCGCCCAACAAAAAATATGCCCCATGTAATGCGAGACCAAGGGACGCTGCAGAAGACCGCCAAGGTTGACAGCTGGCCCTTGAAGGTACTCAAGGCCCATTTCTGTTCACCCCCAGGATGGGAGGTCGGAATCAGAGCCACCACGAAGGACCGAAGGCAAATGCCCAATGACTCAAACGGGGATATATATACGCCTACCACGGCCTGTGGTAGAGCCATCTAGAGACAGGCTCCCTAGCCTCCATCAAAATCGGAACATCGGCACCTGGTTTAACACAGCCAGGCCAGCAAAACCAGCGACTGTAGAACAGGATGAGAGATCGGCCCTAGAGACAGTTGAGCCTCCCGGAAGACAGCCTTCAAGGAACGCCGGCGACCAGGTCAATGTACCACGACCAACTAGGTCAATCCGGGCCAAAAGGAATAACCAGAATCCCTTCGGCCCTGATCCTGCACGAAATGTGCAGCAACCGCAGGTGAGAGAGAAATGTGTAGTTCAAACGATACTGGCCCACAGGGGCCACCAGAGCGTTTGAGGTGCCCACCAGACACTCAACCGTGCCTGAAGTTCCGGTACAGGCCTGTTCAACCGGGACGCAAACAGAACTACCTCAGGATTGCCCCTCCAGATACATATCCAATTATCACTAGCCTGGTGAAAGGAACACCCAGTGGTCCCTCCGTGCAGACTGAGACCTTCCGCATGCCAGGGTTGCACCCTTGGAATGCGTACACCGAAGGAGCCCAGCAACTACCAGGGCTGCCAACACATTATGTTTTGCCCTGGTGCGTGACATAGGCCACCTCCATGGCAACATCTGACCACATCCGCCCCGGGAGCCCCCGGAGTCGATCCGTCCATGATCCAGATGTAAACTGATCACCGGAACATCGAGGAGATTGATCGCTAGTCTGAGATTCCCCAGCATCCAACAATCCTGTGCAGAACACAGTCCCAGGACACCTCCCCAACCGGACAGATTGGCATTTGCGGGAACCGCCGTAACATACAAGGGGAGAAAGAATGTGCCCTGTCAAAGACCAGGAGAGCCACCAGACCAGGGAGCCCCTGGCTTTTCTTGCTCAGCCAAATCTTATTGCTCAAAGACCTAGGGCACTCGTCCCATTACACCAGGATCTCCCAGAAGGGAACTTGTATGGAATTGTGTAAGTGGAATCGCCCAGCAGGTAGATAGCATCATGCCCAACACCCGCCTGCAGGCCCACAGGAAGGCCCCCCAGCCGGACAAAGCAGATGAAAAAGTAGCATATGGTTTCTGGAGACCGTCCAGAGCAGGAAAACACTCCGGCCTGGCTCACCGTTGGGGAACCGAACCCCGGTCTCCCACGAGACAGGTGAGGACACTCTCCACTATACAAATGAGGAGCCGAGCAGACTTCAGATAGTATAGAGCCAACGGATCTGACAAGAACTACGTCACCCTTCGGGGTAGCAGCAGACTCTGCTCGCAGAAGGTCAGCCAGGCGACCCAGTCCCGCATCCCCCATTGATGCAACCACGTCCGATCCAGGGCCAACACCTTGGGAAAAAACCAAAGAGTGGTGTCGAGAACAAAAGGACAACACCCTGAACTGATCCTGCCCTCCACCCGAAACAGACAGTGGCGGCGCCCGCTCTGGGGCATCCCCTCCAGGCTCTGGTCGGTAGGCTGCAAACCGCGGCCTAAGGGACGGAAAGGCCGCAAGCCTCGGCCTAATTTTTCGGGGTGGCTCCGATTGCGGCCATCCGGACACACGCCTCTCAGGCCCCACCAACAGCATGTGGGCCTAAGGAGAGGAGAGGTGGGGGCCACCTTTACTCACCGATCCAGCAAAAACCATGCGGGTACACTCCTAGACAGATCGTTCTCAACCCCCACATTGGGGGGCCTGTCGGCCATGAGGAATGCTGCGACTCAGGCCTAGATGTGGTCGTATGCGACCTCGCGAGCCATTTAACTCGCAGGGCCAGCCCCCGTCCAGTGGGGCTATGTCACGGCCGACATATCGCGTAGCTGCGGTCTTGCACACGCTCGCTGGCCAGACTGGGGAGACCCTTTGGCCCTATAGTAACCAGTCTGTCACCCAGCCTGGCAGTTGATTGCAGATCTCACGGGAAAAAAAATAAAATAAAGAAAATCGCCAGGACTAGAAATCCTAGCAGGGAACTAGGTCCTTAGTCCTGACTAGGCAGAAAAAAACTGAAGGCCCATAGCAGAGAGGGGCATAGATATAGCCTCACAGTCAGTAAGGAGGAGTGGTGGTTACCTCATCCCCAAATAATTGGATACAAACAGCAGAGACCCCCTGAGTGGGACTTTAAATAGGTAAACCAAACCACATATTGTATAAAAATATAACATTTTATTTCATCTTATATATAAAAAGATTTGTCACTCAAAGGAGGGACCAATATCTATACAAGCATGAAGGACGATATAAACAATAAAAGTCAACATATAAACTATCTAATATACAGTTCACCAGAGATGCATTCACGTATGTTTTGAAGATAGAATTTTGAAATAAATGTTTCCATTGTCCGAGGATGGAGTTCGGTACCCATGTGAATGCATTGTTATGGAAATTTCTGGTTGTGACTCTAAAAATAAAAGTTAGTTTTGCAATTGCAGGAACAGAGCCACAGGACTCAATCTCTGTGTTTAAAGTGTCCGTTCTGACAAAATGTATTATTACATGATATTTTATACATAGATAAGAAAGGGGTGGTGTGAATTGTTATTAGAAACTAACAAATAGAAATATATTATTAAAAGCTAGCAAATAGAATAATTGCAAAAGTAAAACATAGAGAGGGGGAGGGGGGAGTAGAGAGAGAGAGCTTCTAGGAGAAAGTGTATCTGTGTGATAAGTGAAGGCCACAGAACACATTGCAGCAGGGTGAGCAAAATGGAGTCTCTTGTGCTTAAATGAACAATACAGTGTAAGTCCATGTCAGCATCTCTGGTGAACTGTATATGTATCAGATATTTTATATGTTGACTCTTATTGTTTATATTGTCCTTCATGGTTGTATAGATATTGGTCCCTCCTTTGAGTGACAAATCTTTTTATATATAAGATGAAATAAAATGTTATATTTTTATACAATATGTGGTTTGATTTACCTATTTAAAGTCCCACTCAGGGGATATCTCTGCTGTTTGTATAGCAGAGAGGGGGGGGGGGGTATATCACCTAGGACTACCCATAGGCATAGTCCAGCCTTTTTTTCTGCCTAGTCCCACTGAAGGGGATGATATAACCCAATCGTAATGGATCGCTGTCTGTGTCAATGAACGAAAGAGAAAAACCAACAAGCTCGATAGAGATATTACAGACTACAAAATGGGCAGAGCATTTGAATGTAAACGTCCCATAAACAACCTGCTTAACAGCACCGGACCTAATAAAGACCTTGTTCA
>BLSH010479977.1:77090-88095 GCA_018402905.1 Glandirana rugosa
GCAAATGTAAGTTTACGAGACGGGTAAAACATCAGACATTATAGAGATAGCTCGAACAACCAAAAAAACAAGCTCGATAGAGATATTACAGACTACAAAATGGGCAGAGCATTTGAATGTAAACGTCCCATAAACAACCTGCTTAACAGCACCGGACCTAATAAAGACCTTGTTCAAACACTCACAAACACCTATTCAAAAGCCAGAAGTATCAGCAGCAAGATACACAAGAGCAAACATCATAGCTATAACAAAAATAGTAAGAACAATAGCAACAACAGAAACAATACAAAACCACACACACACACAGACTCCCAAACAAGTCCTTCCGGTTCCATCCCCACAAAAACACCACTGAGCGAGTCTCATCCACTCATGCACCCCAGTTTTCTCCCCACTCATCACCAGCTCAAGCCACCATTGCTTTTCCTAATGACAGTTCCCCCGGTGCTCTAGATTCCACACCAGCTCCCATCTCTCATTCTGCCAGTCTCTCCAACTTGAACCAGAATTTGAATGTGTTCTCTATACCCACTCACAAAGGTTTCAGTCCGCTCTATAGAGATCTGGATCGTTCTATCCAAGAAGGCGCACGACCCAAAACACAGGATCCCTCTCCAAGTCTAAATAATGGCATAGAAATTCCATCTGAAGAAGCCAAGACCAATTTTTCATTGCAATCACCAAAGTGAGTGAAAGAAAAAAGAAAACTCGAAGAGGTCAAAGAGGTACAGGACGAACGAAGATCCAACAAAAAAAGAGCATGGAATCAATCTAAATACAAGCACCATTAAAATTTACAAACTTTCATCTCACATCCTGAACCCTTATGAGCTCCATCTACTACAAAGAGGTTTAGGCTTCTCCCCCTCTGTCATACCTAACAAGTTCGGTCTCTTCAAAGACCTGAATGCCTTCATACGACAACTCACTTTGAGGAGACACTATGCTAGGGATCAAGTTCCCACAAACTCCGACCATCACAATAATAAAATTTCAAAGACCTTTCCCTTCCAAACCAACAATGAAATTTTGAGAATTCTTGAAGATCTTTGGTCTGAAGGTAACATCGAAAATCAAACAGTACCCTTCTTAGACCCAGAGGTAACACACTGCATTAAAGCCTCCATCATCTTTTTTCCCCACTCAAACCAAAGGACCATTAATTGAAACCTACCAGCTACCATGTCCAAGAGGCACATTTGACACTAAGACCTTTTCCAAACTATCTCACGATCCTTTTACAGATTACCAAGCAGAACTTAACACAACAGATTAAGGAGCACCACATAGATTTATTAAAAAAGGACGAGATGAACACAGTGTGCCCCGTCATTTCTTACAGAAACTAAATAAAGACATCAGATGTCTGGAAGTGATGGCAATTGAGGCGATTCCAAAGGGATCATTCACCGAGAATGAAAGATTCTCCATTTTTAGTTAAAAGAAAAACTTTCTGGATCTAACTACTTGGATCCTTGTCGCCACATGGGTTGAACGAAGAGCTTGAAATTAGTAGCATCATCTGACCCATTGTTATAGTAACATCAACCACCATTTTTTCATAGCCTTCATCACTATTCTCTGAGCATTAACCATCCATCACACCCAATATGGGATAGTATTTATACACAAGTCTTGCAGTGCTTACCAGTTTTTTGTAGTAACCCTGACTATTTTCTATTTTATTTGGATTTTCCACATCATTTTTGTCCTTTTTTTTTCCTATTACTCATTTATTATTTTTCATTCATTTAATTTCATTATTTTCCATTTTATTTTAATTTCTCATGTCATTCATTCCTGTAATTTACATTGTTCAGTAATTACTCATGAGTATCTGCTGGGGAGGTGAGGGGTTAACTGCCAGCTGGTCCTCTCTCTCCTCCTCCCCCTCCCCTAATTACAGCCTTTTATAAATAATCCCAAAGCTGTTCCCCCATGATTTTGACAAAGCACCGGAGCGTGAAACATGTAAATCACAGCTGCAGGATCCTATCATGTTCCCCGGCTGACTGCAGGGATTCCCTTATCCCATCCACTGGTCCAAGTGTTTCCCCTGACTGGTCTTTCGGCAAACCCTGCCAGATGTGGGGCTCAGTCTCTCCTCTCCACTAGTGCCTGTACAGCACCGCTCCTCCCCCAGGCACAGCTGAGACGTCCGAGCCAGCCAGATAGCAGCTTCCTCCCGGGGCTTCCACACACCAGTCTATGGGGCAGTGTCCCGCACACCTCATGGCGGCATTCCATCTCCATCCCCGCAGCGACACCGCTCACCGCAAGTCTCTCGGATCCACAGCCCAGTCCTTTATGGTCTTCAATCCATCCCAGCATGGTACAGGGTGCCCCCATGCACCACCAGCAGCACCCTCGGCTTGATGGTCCACCCCTCATAGGGTTGCCACATCATCCCTTTAATCCAGGACACATATGAATTACACGGGTTCTGAGGCGAATATAATGCACATAAGGCACTAAGTGAGTTTAATTACCACCTTAATCAGCCACAGTACTTCATGTGTGTCCTGGATTAAAGGGATGATGTGGCAACCCTAACCCTTCACCTTCTGCAACAAAGCATGGTAATATCATTACATTTTATTGATTGTGACAATATTCATTCCCTTTTGCTCTAGTAAGAGTACATGCTTTCTAGTGCTATTAGGAATGATCTGTCTTCATTTTTTTTATCAATTTTAAACTTTCTACTTGAATAAACACTTTGGAATTTGACCACCTCAGTCAAGTGTCCTAATTTATACAACATTGGACCCTGGTCTTCAGAGCGCTGCATTCTGTTTGTTCCTAAAGGCAAGCAAAGGGCTGAAGTTTGGAGACCACTGCCATGCAATAAGTCATGACACATTTTCAGAATGGCTTTTTCAGTCTATATATACGGAATCTTACGTTTAAAAGCCTGGTCAGTTTGAAGCTGCCTGTACAAGACACCTCACGCATTACTCTTTCAAGGAAGATGTGTCTTCATTGAGGCACTCGACAAGTTCATAAAGAATTTCACAGCAGGAAATATCTTCCTTCCACAGAAGGCTTTGAAGCCCCCCTCTTCATTGGTTTCTACCTCCTCAAAACACAAAAAGCCTCATCACTATTCTCAGGGTGTTACAATTTGTATACCTCTGAAACCACTGATTGAACCCATAGACATGGGGCATCTGCAACCCAAAGGGGTAAAAAATAGTTTCAGACTCTACCCCCAAATTTGCCCAAGGACAGTCAGATTTACAGACCACATGCCTGACGAAGGGGTCCCGCGTGGCTCCAAAACGTTGCACTCTCTGTGATGTGATCCTTCTTTAAATAAAGAACCTTTGGACGGTGATCCTTGGTGTGATGGCGAATACTTACACAAGATTTACAGACCACCCTGGACCATCTCTTACCCCAGGGTGTGGTTGTTTTGCTGCATTCGGTTTGTTCCTACTGCCTACACTTTGTCCAGTGCTGTTCAGCTGCTCTGGTCCAGTCTCCTCATTTGCATAAACGGTCTGATTTCAAAGTGGGATCAGTTTCCTTGCAGCGCTTCAGGAACATTTTGGTTGTCTTTGCTTGCCTTTATCTGGCCCTTGAGGCACTATTCATCCTACTGATATGAGACACTATTCTGCCCACTGAAACCAACAGTGGGGCATAATTCTTGCCACTGATGCCAGCAATGAGGCATGATTCCTCCCCCTAATACCAATGATGGGGCACTGTTTACTGCCACTGATGCCAGAAACCATTTCTGCCCCCCCCCTACAGTCTGAGTGACCTTAAACTGGCCCTTTGTTTAGAAAGACCCCTGTTCTAGGGCATCAACACACAAACGTCCTTTCCAGGAGTCTTTCAGGACAGGCACATCTGAGAGACCTTGGCTCCTTCCCTTAGGAAACACCGCCCCTTAACACAAGATTTGAACCTCACCGTCCCGCTGGCCCTTCAGTTCTCCAAGAGTACCTCCGGCCAGCTGGGGAGACAAAAGAACATGTTATGGCATTCCTTACCTGTCTGCTGTCCACAATGTCCTTTTTGGGTGGGTTCCGGTGCAGTCCTGAAAGACTCCTGGAAAGGACGTTACCAGTAAGTAACTCCATTTTTCCCCTAATCGTCTCTCAGGACAGGCACCTCAGAGGATAAACGAGCACCTTACCCTGGGGGGGCTACTGCCTGCAAAACCTTGCGCCCAAAGGCCTGGCCCTTAGCTGACAGCAGATCCAGTCTGTAAATCTTCACAAACGTGGTAAAGCTGGACCATGTTGCAGCTTTACAAATCTTCTCTGGGGAAGTGCCAACCCACTCCGCTTAAGATGCCGCCATGGCCCTGGTGGATTGCGCCCTAATTCCGCCCCCCCCGGGGCTCCAACCCCCCCAAGCACATACACCTGGGTGATAGCTAGTCTCACCCATCTAGCTATTGTGCTTATAGAGGCCATATAACCCTTTCTGGCTCCTGAAAATACCACAAAAAAGAATCTGTACCTCTAAACTGACTTGAACATGATGACCCCCGAGTTCCTGCTGAAAGGCCTCGAGCGCTAAGGCTACTGCCCTGAGCTCCCGCCAATTTGAAGAGCTTGTCACTTCCTCCGCTCCCCAGGTGCCCTGCATAGGCCGGGATCCCAGGTGTGCTCCCCATCCTGAGCCGCTTGCGTTGGTTGTGATGATCCTGGTGGCCGTCAGGACCCATTGAAGCTCCTGCTTCAAATTCATCCCTGATCTCCACCAATACAGGGTCGCTTTCACTTGATCCGGAATCTGTGTCAGGGAATCCAAGGATTCCTGGTTGCGATCCCACACTCCCAGGATGAAGAGCTGTAGCAGACGGAAGTGTAAACCTGACCACTGCACCACAGGAATTGTTGCGGTTAGAAGTCCCAAAACTGACATGGCCTGTCATAGTGAGACTTGACTGTCGCCTTGTAGCGCCTCCATAGCCGTGTCTATCCTTTGACTTTTTTCCTGCGGGAGGAAGACCTTCCTCTCCCTGGAGTCCAGCACATAGCTTAGAAAAGTGACTCTCTGGGAAGGGACCAAGTTTGAATTCTCCAGGTTTAGGAGCCATCCCAAACCTTCCAAGATGTCCCTTGCGACCTGTAGGTCCTGAACCAATTGTTCTGGGGAGGATGCGAACAGAAGCAAGTCGTCTAGGTATGCTACCACCACCACTCCCCTTAGTCTTAGGACTGCCAAGGCCTCTGCCATGACCTTGGTGAAAATGTGGGGGGGAAGATGATAGCCCGAAAGGCAGAGCCCTGAACTGTAGATGAACCGCCCCCCTTTCGTTCCTTACCGCCAATCTGAGAAACTTCTGGCAGCTTTCTGCGATGGGGATATGCAGATAGGCATCCTGCAGGTCTATGGATGCCATAAAGCAATTTGGCAGCAGGAGTGCCTTCACTGAATAAATCGAGTCCATCCGGAACCTCTTGTAAACCACCGAGACATTCACAGGTTCCAGGTTCAGAATTAATCTGAACTTTCCGGACGGCTTTCATACCACAAAGATGTGGGAATAGAAGCCCCTGCCGACATCTGCTGGAGGAACCTGTGCCCGTACACCTAGGAAGATCTGTGATCAGGGGTCTTTGCGGAGGGGGTCTCGAGAATTCCAACTGGTATCCTCTTATTATCCCCAGCACAAATTGAATGGTGGATATGGTTTCCCACTGTGGGAGGAAAGCCCCCAATCTACCCCCACCGTGGTGACTGTCACTGTGATTTTCGGGGCTGCTCAGGAGAGTGAAAAATCGCCCCTCCGTGCCCCTTACCCTTTCTCAAGGTCGTCGTCTTCCCCTCTGTTTGGGGAGTCCCTGATTTCCTTTGAGGACGAAAACGCTTCTTAGGCTGTTCCCCCATATTCTTATTAGCCAGGAAGGCCTTTTTCTTGTCGGCTGTACGGTGTAGTACAGCCTCCAAATAAGGGCCGAAGAGAAGGTCCCCTAAAAAAGGGATCCCACAGAGCTTCACTTTTGATGCATTATCGCCCTGCCAGGTTTTTAGCCACGGGGCCCTTCTGGCTGAATTGGCCAGGGCCGAGGTCCTGGCTGATATATGGATGGACTCTGCTGAGGCATCTGCGATATGTGCAATGCCCTTTTGAAGCATCGGAAAGGACTCTCTTAATAGTTTCAATAGTCTCCTTCGAATTACCTGCCTTGATGTGAGCCTTCATCTGTGTTAACCAGTACTCCATATTGCACGCCACTACTGTAGTCGCCACAGAGGGTTTAAGGTTGCCAAGCGATGAGTACCACGTTTTCTTTAATAGGGAATCCATCCGCTTATCCATGGGGTCTGTGTGTCTAGACACGTGAGATCGCCGTGTCCAATCTGGGGGACTTGTTCCACACTAACACTTCCTCTTCTGCGAAGGGGAACCAGTGTTTGAGGGCCCTGGAGAAGAACGGCTTTCTCTCCGGGTCCCTCTTCTCTCAATAGTTTCAACCAGCGCATCATGAACCGAGAACACCGAATTAAATTTTGTCTCCCTCTTCCAATTTCAAAGGGTGAATTATACTATGAGCCACTCAAAATTTTGGCACAAGGGACTGACCTTAAAATATATGCTTTTAAAAATGAATCAAAAATTAATTTTACCCCTTTACCGTTTCAGCATAAAAATGATTTTTTTATTCTACTTGAATAAAGTTTGATTTTAAATGAATATACACGGCCCAGGAATATAACATTCACAGATTACAAAGATAATACGGGGGAAGGGCAACCTCCATGTGGCATCTACATGTAAAAATGATCAGGAAATGACGTATAGGAAATTAAATATATATGGCTGTGGAACACACCTTGGGCTCCACCTCTGAAGACGTTGCGGAAGTGACGAAGCGCGTCAGCTGGAACGCAAGGCACGCCAGGCCACGTCCCGGGGACACGCAAGAGATTACTGCAGACTCGCAGCGGTCACGGAACGATCACAATTGTTTTTTGTTTGAATTTGACTGTACTGTGATTAAGGGCAAATAAACGTGGTTTTTAAGAGGTATGCGATTAGAAATCTTTCCTTTTTTATCTAACACCTATGGGAGCAGAGACGAGAGAGAGCACACGATAACAGACAATATATCCAGGGTTGGATTGTAGACCATAAGCGCGTATTGACTTCTCCACACCGTACAGGTGGAGAGTCATTGGGATCTGGTAAGCAGGGTACAATACCCCAAAAGCACTTCTTATTTCACACAAGGCACAGCACGAGCACTTTATAAGTTTGAAATTATATGGACACTATGTAGGATGAATGAAGCAAGGAAGTTAACAAGAAGTCACCACTACACATGTTGCACTTGCACTTCAAAGTCAGAGACTGTTTATTGAATATGAAATAATTATCAATGATTCATGCACAGTTAATTTACACTGATTTGCACTCAATTGTCACGATTGGCACTTTATATATTATAACACTGGTATTTTGTTAAAATGTATTTCTGCACAGAGTAATCTGAATGGTTATCTACTGTATAGAGGGTGAATAGCCATAACAGGCAAGCGCTGTTTCCAACTTATTTTAATGACTGAGTAATTGTCTTTCAAAATGTGAGCGCTTAAAGCTGGTCTGGGCAGGAAGGGGGTATAAGTGTCCTGTATTGAAGTGGTTAATAAAAATGAATAAACTATAGCTTCAAAAAGCTCACAATGCCTCTTACTAAATACCTTGGAATGTCTACTTTCCAAAAATGTGTCATTTGGGGGGTATTTGTACTTTCCTGGCTTGTTAGGGTCTCAGGAAATGAGATAGGCTGTCAGTATATCAGGTGTGATCAATATTCAGTGATTGGCACCATAGCTGGTAGACTCTAACTTTCACACAGACCAAATAATATCCACCAATTTTGGTTATTTTCAGAGAGATGTAGCAATATAAATTTTGGCCAAAATGTATGAAGAAAAATTACTAACTTGCAAAATTTTATAACAGAAAAAGAAAAATGTTTTTTTTTTTTTTTTACAAAATTTTCAGTATTTTTTCAGTTATAGCGCAAAAAATAAAACCCCAGTGGTGAGTAAATACCACAAAAAGAAAGCTTTGTTTGTGTGAAAAAAAGGACAAACATTTCATATGGGTACAGTGTTGCATGACTGAGTTATTGTCATTCAAAATGTGAGCACTGAAAGCTGAAAATTGGTCTGGTTAGAAAGGGGGTATAAGTGCCCAGTGTGCAAGTGATTAACAAACAGAAATTGCAGGGCCGGACCTGCAAGAGTAAAGCCTTTAAATGTGTCTCAATTTTTTTCTCTGAAGGATCTTTAAACAAAGATACACCTGGTAGAAACCGTAAGGTTTATTTAAGCCTTTCACTGCCAGGTCCGTGCGGCGTACAGACCTACAACACTGCTTCCAGCTGGCCAGGTCCGTACACCACCCGGACCTCTTTCCTCCTCCTGGTTTGAGCTCATGGTCACTATAAGCTCATGGCCCAAAGCCGCCGATTCCCTGTCTCCAGCCTCTCCACCTCCCACTGCTCCTCCTTCTCTTCTTTCCTATCTTCTTCATCCTCCCTCCAACAGCACCGATTTCCTACCCCACACCAATCCGACCCCGACCCCCCCGAGCAAACCCGATCCCCTGCAGCTACCCTTGAGCGGCCGGTTTCACTTGCTGCAGGGGGCTTAGTAGAGGGGAAAATATGTCACCCGCCACTCCAATCACCCCTGCCTCACCAATCCTCAGCTGCTTGGCAGCATTCCCTCCTTCCCCTCCCACCACCTGCAGCTGCTGCACTTAGCTACGGCAAGCGGCAGGAGGGAGGGGGGGTTGGGGCTGGGGGGGCTTGGTAAACGTGTTCACCAGCCTACTCCCTGTACTACAGTATACACAGGCAGCAATTACTACCAATCACTCCAGTGTCCATTGATAACTGAGAATATTAAACAGTGTTTACTATGTGTCAGTTTATGAATGAATAGGAGTGACTCCTTAAATGCCACTGCCTGCAGAAGAATGTACATGTAAACAAGGCCCTCCAAGGGCATACACTTTAGTATGTCATATGTGAACGATGCTTTAGTAGCAATGTAGCAGGAATTTTGTAAGCTATGTTGTGTTTATGTGCACTAATAATGATTTTAGTGTATTTTTAGTGAAAATAGCAACTTAACCACTCGCCAGAGGCGCGTTCGCTGTGTTCTGGGGTGCCAGGAAGCAGGTAGGGCGGACTCGATCTCCGGTGGCTACCCGCGATGCCGCCCCCCCCCCCCGCAGTGAAAGAACGGAGGTCCGTGTATGTGAACATGGATCTCCGTTCTCAGAGGGGGAAGGGCTGCGATCACAGACTTCCTGTATATGGAAGCCGTGATCACTCCCCTCCCCCTGCCAGCCCAGCCCCCATACAGTTAGAACACACCTAGGGAACACATTTAACCCTTAGAGCACCCCCCTCCAGGTTAACCCCTTCACTGCCAATGACATTTTCACAGTAATCAGTGCATTTTTATAGCACTGATCACTGTATAAATGCCAATGGTCCAAAAAAGTGTCAAAATGGTCCGACATGTCCGCCGCAATATCGCAGTGCCGCTAAAAATCGCAGATCGCCGCCATTACTAGTAAAAAAATAAATAAAAACTCCAGAAATTAATTCTCATCATCCGTAAACGCGGCAACTTTTGAGCAAACCAATCAAAACGCTGATTGCGATTTTTTAACCAAAAATATGAGGAAGAATATAAATTGGTGAAAATCAATGAAAAAATGTTTAACATTTTTTTTTGGATTTGTATTTTAGCAAAAAGTAAGACAAACAGTTTTTTTTGTTTGCAAAATTGTCGCTATTTTTTTTATTTACAGTGGCGATCATAAATGATGCAGAGGGGATCAAATGCCACCAAAAGAAAGCTCTATTTGTGGGGAAAAAGGACATCAATTTTGTGTGGATACAATGTCGCACGACCACGCAATTGTCAGTTAAAGCTACGCAGTGCCCAATCGCAAAAAGTGCTCTGGTCCTAAAGGGTGAAATCCGTCAGGGGCTGAAGTGGTTAATGAACATTTGACCAATTATTGTGGGGTCCAAAAAAATCAGTAGCACTTTTGTTTGAAAGCTGTAAGTGAAAAATGGTAACCTCCAGATTTTTAGAGTAAATTGCTTTTAGTTAGTTTTGCGTACCTTCAGGTTTCACCATTTCACAAAAAAGCACGATTTAACCGGTTCCCCACCGCGCGCCGTGTTTTTACGGCGGCAGTGGGGGAGTGCTGCGCGAATCGCCGTAAATAAGCGGCGATTCGCATTTGGCCACCAGGGGGCGCGCGCCCCCGCCGCACTCCTGGGGAGTGTGCCCGCGGCTCGGGCGGACCCGATGCCCGCCGGCGAGCCGCGATGAGCGGCTACAGAGAAAGAACGGGGAACCGCCGATGTAAACACGGCGGTTCCCCGCCCTGTCAGTGGAGCATGAGAGATCTACTGATCCCTGTCACTGGGATCAGTTAGATCTCTCATGCCCATGTTAGCCCAACCCCCCCACAGTAAGAACACACCCAGGGAACACACTTAACCCCTTCACTGCCCCCTGCAGGTTAACCCCTTCATTGCCAATGACATTTATACAGTAAGCAGTGGACATTGAAATTTCTGATCGCTGAATAAATGTCATTGGTCCCAAAAAAGTGTCAAAATGTTCCGACATGTCCGCCCCAATATCGCAGTACCGCTAAAAATCGCAGATCGCCCGCATTACTAGTAAAAAATTAAAAAAAAATAAAAACCCCAGAAATGAATTCTCACCATCCGTAAACGCGGCCACTTTTGCGCAAACCAATCAAACGCCGATTGCAATTTTTTTTATCGCAAATATGAGGAATTATATAAATCGGCCAAAAACGGTGAAAAAAAATGTCTTTTTATATTTTTTTTTGGATTTGAATTTTAGCAAAAAGTAAGAAATTTGGGTTTTTTTGCAAAATGGTCGCTCTTCTTTTGTTTATAGCGGCGATCAGAAATGACGCAGAGGCGATCAAATACCACCAAAAGAAAGCTCTATTTGTGGGAAA
>BLSH010479977.1:117158-132975 GCA_018402905.1 Glandirana rugosa
TCGTGCTATGTGGCGTCCTTACCACAAATTTTCCCCGCGTAACCGCTCCGTGTATACCACCTTTCGAGGACCGATGATGTCGCGTCTACGTCGATGTCGTCAGATCGATGTTAGTCCGTGGCGACGTAGTCACGGTCCTGTTGTTCATAACCCTGTGAAACACGTAATCTCCACTGGACAGCGAATCCATAGACAGAATCGGGTCGTGACGAAAATCACTCCACCGGTGAGGGCACATCCCAGAGTATCCGGATGTAGCTAGACTGCTGTAGCTGCATCTGCGCTGTAGTAGCCAGGAGCTTTCCACCATATGTGCCTCGCCAATGCGCCCCTTTTAAACACCATTCCTGCGGTGTATCGTGCTTTATAAAGAAATCAGCCTGCACTGTCCCAAATACACAGAAAACCGGTCTAGGGAAAATTGCCACATGCGCTACCACAGAGGCACCCATCAGTACATGCTGCAAGGCCAGAAGCCCCAATCCACACCCATCATGGCCTTTAGGGACCCCACTCTCTTCCCCAATTCAACCACTTCCCCAAAGGGGATCACAGCCCTGACACAGCCCACAGCATCTTGCCAGCAAGGTCATTGCATACACAGTGCCCTGCAGATCGCTGCCCGCAGGATCCAGTAGCAACCAGCAACATTACAGGTCATCTTGGTTTTTGCATGCGTGTTCCAGGTACAGTCCCTTTTAGCATTTGTAGGTACATCCATCATTTAAAGTGTAACTAAAGGTTTGGGTTTTTTTTTCTCTTAAAAATAACAAACATGTTATACTTACTTCTTCTCTGCAACAGGTTTTGCACAGAGTGGCCCCAATCCGCCTCTTCTAGAGTGCCTCAGTGGCGCTCCTGGCTCTTCTTCTTGAGTGTCCCATTGGAGAAGCGCTCTTCCTGAGGGCACTCGTGCGGGCGCACTCCTGTGTCCTCCTGCTGCGTCCATGGACACAGACAGCAGGACTCAGCCTCGCTCCCCCGTCATTGGATTTGATTGACAGCAGCGGGAGCCAATGGATCCTGCTTCTATCAATCTATCCAATGAGGACCCGAGCCAGTGGCTGGAGCTGCTAGGCTTGTCTCCGCTACTGGAACGATCAGGTTCAGGTAAGTAAAAAAGGGGGCGGATTCTCCGCAAGAGCACTTTTAAATCGGCAGCGGGAGAGGTGACCACCCTCTCCCACGCTTTCCGGATCCGTCGGTAGTGGCGGAGACTATGGGGTCCTTTCCCCTCAATGCCTGGATGCCGACTGAGGGAAAGATGGCCCCCGTTCGGCTCCATAACATTAAAAGGTGGAAGCGACGTCAAATGTCACTTCCGCCCAATGCTCTTAAAGGGGAAATGTTTTTTTTTCAAATTACTTTTTTTTTTATTGCATTTTAGTGTAAATATGAGATCTGAGGTCTTTTCAACCGCAGATCTCACATTTAAGAGGTCCTGTCATGCTTTATTTCTATTACAAGGAATGTTTACATTCCTTGTAATATGAATAAATGTGACCCATATTTTTTTTTTAAATGGACAGTGTAAAAATAAAAAGTAAAATAAGAAAAAAAAAAAAAAAAATTAACGTGCCCCGTCCCGCTGAGCTCGCACACAGAAGTGAACGCATACGCAAGTCCCGCCCGCATATGAAAACGGTGTTCAAACCACACCTGTGAGGTATCGCTGCAATCGTTAGAGCGAGAGCAATAATTTGAGCACTAGACCCTCCTCTGTAGCTTAAAACTGGTAACCTGTAGAAATGTTTAAATGTCGCCGATGGAGATTTTTTAAGTGCCAAAGTTTGTCGCCATTCCACAAGCGGGCGCAATTTGAAGCATGGCATATGTTGGGTATCAATTTACTCGGCGTAACATTATCTTTCGCAATATACAAAAAAATTTAGATAACTCTACTGCTGTCTTATTTTTTAACTCAAAAAGTGAATTAAAACAAAAAAAAAAAAAAAAAAGGAGTTTGTAAGACAGCTGCACAAACATGGTGTGACAAAGTATTGCAACGACTGCCATTTTATTCTCTAGGGTGTTAGGAAAAAAAATAATGTTTGGGGGTTTTAAGTAATTTTCTAGCAAAAAAAATGATTTTAACATATATCAAACAGATTCTCTAACTGAATCTCAAAAAAAGGCTCAATCCTTAAGTGGTTAAGATGTCCTGTGCCCCTCAATAGCGGAGAAAGAAATTTTGAGTTTTCTCTAGCTCAGCTGTACATTCTGGTACTTTTTGTCAAATGACTCATGTAAAAAAAAAAGACATAACGCATGAACGTGGACAGAGTCATAGGGCTACTATAGGAAAATCTTGCAAAAGGTGTCTCTGAAATATAAAATGCAAGTAGGCAATCAAGAGACCAACTGACCTGACCAAGGTGTCACTAGAGGGGGTTGAGAAGGCACTGTGGTGGGTGTCTGCTGTTCAGCAGGGGTAGGAAGAACAGGGACATTAGGTATGACGACAGTTTCATCAGAGGTAGCAGGTGGCTTTTTCGTTTCCTGTAAATGACAGTGACTGTTTAAGAACAAATAATTCATTTCCATTTTACTACACAATTGAACCACGCTTACATTTTTAGAAGTGCTGCATGGTCTTTTCTCTGTAAAAGCAAGCCCCATTAAACCTTTTCGCAGCAAAGTGGATAAAGATAGCTCAGAAAATAAGGCAGAGGGTTCCACCTGGTGACTGAATATGCACAATTTTCTATTTATCTCAATTTTTTTTTAGTTAACAATGAAGTAAACAAAAGATATATAAAATATCCAATATGTAGTAGGTGGTGTTGTTGGTAGAGCAATCTAGAGTCATCAGACTGGAATGAAAAAGGAACTGCAATGAAAGAAAAGGTGAGCTTTTCCTGAACTACAAGGCCAAGAAAATCAGTGACCGTGGCATTTAGGGCCAGTTCACACACCAGCAGTCCAGTGCAATGGAGAGGAAAGTAGGTTATATGGTTTTCAATGGCATAGTTCACACCAGTGCAGTCAGTTCCAGTGCGTTCCGTTTCCAGAAAAAAATGTAGAACATGCTGCATTTTTTCTGCACTGTAACTGTACTGGAACGCGGTAAAACGCATCAAAAACGCACCGGAACAATACAATTAAAAACGCACCGGAACACACCTAAATGCACGAAAAATGCACTGGACTGCATCAAAAACGCACTGGAACGCACCAAAAACACGCATGTAGAAAAGCATCCGGACTGCGTTTCTATGGTCTTTACTGGCCCTAAAGCGGTTGTATACCCCCGCTTGGTCTTTTTCTCCTGCAGGTAAGCCTATAAGGTTTAGGAGATATTCCACCTGCATACAGCCGCTGACATCAGCGGCGCATGCGCTCTGCAGGTCCGGCGGATTGTGCCGGAACGGAGGACTCCCGCACGCATGCCACAGCTCCAGCCACTCACAGTGCCGGAGTCTGCAAACCCGGAAGAAACGTAGAGGGAATAGGTCGGCTCCCTCAGCGGTGACTGGGCACACTGCAGGAGCTTTGTTCTAAATTAAGTATATCATAATGTGCTAGTATGCGATGCATATTCGCCACATTATGCTATTGTCTTGCTGTTTTTATTTTTCAGCGGGCTACTACCACTTTAAGTATTATCGTATTTAAGTTTTGTAGTCCAACTGCATATAAAGATAGACTTGGTTGGGAGGGAGACCAAAAAAAGGTCCCTAGGTAGCCAAGGCCTCCTGTTCCTATGGGAAGAGGTAGAAAACCTTAGTGTATTTCCATTTTTGGAATATGTTATAACACAAATATAATAACTTTAAAAAAAAAAAAAAAAAGAAGATGATGAAAAATTGTAGCTTATTGATATTTATCCTGTCTTGAGTCCAGGCATTGCCTCCCTCCAATAAGCTCAAAGTTTTGCTCCCTAAACTTGGTAAAGGCCTCTGTTATTGTGCCTCGTATAGACCTATAGTCCTAGTGATCAGGATTATGAAGGTTCTTCTTTCATTAATCAGCATTGATCAAACTGGATCTATGCCAGGCAAAACCACTGATACAAATCTTTGGAGAGTATTTACCAATCTTCAGCTTCCATCTGATGATTCTCATACTAGAGTATTGGTGGCCAAGGATCTCAAAAAGGCCTTCGACTCAGTCTATTGGCAATATATGACAAGGTACTGGAATGCTCTGGCCCAATTTTTTGTAAGTGGTTTAAGCTGCTCCATAAGTCCCCGATGGCACATTAAATTGGCAGAAGCACTTTCCCTTCCCTTTCTGAGCAGGTGCGGGAAGTGACAGGGGTGTCCGCTTTCCCCTGCACTGTTCACGCTTGCCATGGAGTCCCTGGCGGCAGCTCTGCGTCAGTTGGATAAGGTGGTTGGAATAAATGTGGGCACCATCTCTTAAAAGTTACATTATATTCTGACAATGCTGTTCCTTCAGGACCCTGGCCCTTCCTTAAAATTAGCCCTTAAAATCCTCTCTACTTTTGCAACTCTGATTCAGGTTAATTGGAAAAAGTATCTTATGCCCAAAGACCCTGGTGCATGGCGAGTTGTGAACCCGCAAATTTTGTTGCAGTGGATCGATTCCAAGAAATATTTAGGTATTGTCCTTTTCTCCAAATACCTGGTGTTGCTACCGTCTCAATCTGGAGTCAGAGGTGCAGACCATTAAGCAGAGGTTGAGAGCCTGGGAAAATCTGCCACTGACCATAATCGGGCGTATTCATTTAGTAAAAATAAAAATCTTTCCTGTGCTATAATCTGCTCTACGTCATTCCCCTGTTTGGATCAGATTTTTTGTATTCTTCACTTTGATAAGCTTATTTGGGAGTCCCGCCCCCCTAGAGTCAGTAACAAAAATTCTTTGCAGGCCCTGGACACAAGGTGGTCTGGTGTGTTCAGACCTCACTAGGCTCGATCCCGCCACCGTCGTATGACGGCGATTTGCGCAATAGAGCCACTCTGTCGCCGTCAATTGCCGACCAGCGGTCGGCAAGCGGTTAAAGGCAGCTCACTTCGGCTCATATGAAGCTCTTCGTAATCTTCCATATCGTGGATCTCAGCCCACCTTCTTGACTCGCACTTCTTGAAGGCAACTCGACTGACTTCAGTTCTCTGCATACTCCCCTCTGGCTTACCCCGAGGCTCCCAGAATTCTTCACTATCGCTGATCGCTTTCTCTGGGCTTCACGTGATATAAAATATTTGACTGACATTTGTGACAGGGGCTTACGGATTACTTTTGATACGCGAAAACAAAACCATCATCTCACGAACTCATTCTTCTGGTTTATGCAACTCCGCCATGCTTACTTCGCCCAATTTGGACATTCTACACTACACCTATTGCAAAATGATCTAGAATCTTTACTGCGTGATGATGATCTGGCAAAGCCTTTATCCACAATTTACAAGGCTTTACAGCCATCAGTGCATGTTGGTCTAGAGCTTTTACAATCCAAGCGGCGGGTGGAGGTGTAGAATCTGGAAAAGGATGATATCGGAGATTACCCCTTTACTTAATTGGTGGCCAAACAGGATAGGCTAATCCAAATCGAAAATTCTCCACATGGCCCATCTTACACCAGAGAGTACATAGAATTTTCCCCAAAATAGAACCTAATTGACACGCCTGCAGATTTTTTTCATGTTTTTGGTCCTGTTCCCCCATACAAACATTTTGGGCTGATGTCCTACAGTTTATTTGTTCAGTAACGACAATTTCCTTTCCTCAAACGGTGGCTGTTTGCCTATTGAGTTTGGTCAACCATCAACCCTTTTTTGACCCTCAAGAACGTTTTTGGGTCTTCTGCTGTTCTATGCTAGTAAAGCTATTGTTTTGGCATGACCCCCTACCTTGAAAAGCTGGAATAAACTGGTTAATTTAGTTGTCCCATTCTATAAAATGATACGTCTTTCCTGAAGATGCCACAAAACATTTCACAAGGTTTGGGACATTTGGCTTGAATCTCCCTCTACTACAAATATTAGAGACGATACTGTGCTCGACTAGGGTGGATAGTGTGTGACTTCTATGTTCCTCTGAAGGGGAGGGGCTATGCAGGAGTTGACTGACTTGGTCCCTCTCGTGTATACCCTCTGTACCTTTTGGCATCTCCCTGGGAATATATGGGCATTTTAACTAGGAGTCAGACATGAAGCTATATGAAGGGTAGAAGGGTGATGGAAATCTTTTATAATAAAGTAGTACTAAGAGCTGAGACTTTTTTTTTTCATGGATATAATCATTTTATATATAATGCACAATACGGGTAAAAGTTTACTTTAAATGTAATTGTAATGCCTTATATTACCTCGAGTCTATCAGCCTCAACCTTCTCTGGGTTCAGATTCTGATCTTCCCTGCACACAGTCTTTAAAGTATTTTTTTTAAAACAAAACATGTTATACGTACCTGCTCTGTGTAATGGTTTTGCACAGAGCAGCCCGGATCCTCCTCTTCTGGGGTCCCCCACCGACGCTTCTGGCTTCTCCTACCTTCAGAGTGCCCCAATAGCAAGCTGCAAAGCATAGTATAGAGAGCCCCTATAGCAAGGTAAAAAAACTTCTGCCTTTAGAACCACTCACTTCCTGCCAAGGACTACATGTCCCATGAGGCATTGCTCCTCACACATTCACACGTTCCCAGGCACTTACTGACATGTATGGATGGCATACTGAGCGTTATGTGTGCTGCACTGTATTTCCTGACATGTAAATAATGCATTCTGTATGCAGGCCAACTAATCGGCTGGCCGATTGATTATGAAAATAGTTGACAACTATTTTCATAATCAATTAGTTGGTGATTAATTAGGTCGTTTCCGCCCTACACTAGGATAGTGCCCAACTTCCACCTCCTGTTTTTTTTATGCCCAAAGGCTCTGTTTTGTAGAGGATTTTTTGAAAAACGAATAAAAGCAACTTAAAAAAAAAAAAAAAGAAAAAAAAAAAATTGTAGCTTATCTTTGTTTTCTTTTAATCTAGAGGTAGGTTTGCCCTAAGTAACCTTATCTGTACTGTGCTGGAAGATGTCATTATCAGTTGTAAAATAAACAGGTACATTGACTTTAACACAAAAGTGTTAAAGATTTAGAAGATTGCCCTCATCATCGTATTTTAATGCCCTCCGAAGACTTTCTTTTGGGACAGAAACAAACTTATTCAGAAATGATTGCAGGTTTAGTCCTGAGACACCTAAGAAATGTCTAAAAAAATAAGAAATAAATAGTTTGTGAGCAAAGGGTGGAGTTTAGAGCTGGCTCATGAATCCCTGATTGATTCTACAACTCATAAATTGAACTTAAGACTTGCTGCAGGCCAGTTACCACTCATTAAGGCCCCTTTCACGCGACAGTGTCCGTGTGCGGGGTCCGTTTTGCTAAGCGGGGATCAGCCAGCGGATGACAGATCAGTCTCCGCTCACTGTGCAGAGACGGATCTGTCAGAGCTCCACTCTCCTCTATGAGAAAATCGGATGACAAAATAGGGTTTCCATCTATCGGACTTTACGGTGCAGGATCTGAGAGCGGCAGATGCCAGCGGACATGTCACTGCTGACATCAGTCAATCCACAGAGGAGTAAGGAGCATCTGTTCAGGTCCACCTGTCCGTTTTTCAGCCCGTGTGAAAAGGGCCCAAAGTGGTTAGCAATGTGGGCACATTCACCAGGGGGCAGGGCCATGTGGTCATTATCTGCATCATGTGTCATTGTGAGTATCTAGATCAGAGAAGGTGTGCTGTAAGGACACACTTCTGTACAATCAGACAACAAAGGACTTGCTGGAGCCCATATTTAACAAAAAAAACCTGCAGCAAAGATTAGCTTTCAGGATCTTAAACAGCTACTAAGGTAGACCCACAGCTTTACGTGCATACTTAAAATATATTTACATGTTATCAAGCTAATGTTCTGTAACAATTACTTTTGAATTATCACTGAATGGAGGTGCAGAGTTAAAGTTTACACAAGGCCTCCTTTATCAAAATGCTTGAAGAAGTCTGTGCTGCCAAAGCAACTAAACTCATACTTTCATTTCTTTTTTTATTCTGCACTGGAGAAATAAAAAAGGTGGATCTGTTGTGTGATAGGAACAAGTTTCAGGCATGCTGACAAATGAAGCCCAATGTGATTTTCACTCCATTATGGAACTCCCTGTGGCAGCTTGTATTCATTCAAAAATTCAAAATAAAATTGTTACTACTATCACTGTGCTGGTTATAAGAAATAAGTCATAGTAGACCAAAAGATCATCCACTACAGGCTATGCTGCCACAGAACGATTGGTTTGTGAGCTTTGTCAACCTTCATTTTATGTCTTTCCTCCACATCAGGCTAAATTACACTGATTAAAAAGAATTTCATATATGTATTCCAAAATAACAAATGCTGATTGCTCTGAGATTTCAAAAAGTTTGCCCAAACCTCACCTCTATACCATGAGAGCATGTTATCACTACCAGCATCTGTAGAGTGGAGTACACGTAAATTTACTAATTTGTAAACCCCCCCCCCCCCCCAAAAAAAGGGATGACCCCTGCATATTTAAATTTGGCCAGAATTTAAAAGCACCAAGGTTAAAAACAGTGAGTTATACCTGTTGAATGTTAACTAGAACCAGTCACAACTGGGTTGATGCAAAAATCTGACTATTCAGTCTTAAAGCCGAACTCCAAGATCTTTGTTTTTTTGGGTTAGGAGAGTTAAGATTTTATTCAGATTTTTTTTTATTTCTGCCTGCGATCTCATAGGGGAAATATGCCCTCACTTCCTGACCCTCTAATGTAGTGGTTCTCAACTCCGGTCCTCGGGACCCCCCAACAGGCCAGATTTTAAGTATTACCTTGGGGAGATGCAGACTAGAACACTGCAATCACTGAGCAGCAAATGATATCACCTGTGATGTATTTCAGTTATCCTGCAAACCTGACCTGTTGGGGGGTCCCGAGGACCGGAGTTGAGAACCACTGTTCTAATGCCTACAAAAGAGATCAGGTTCAAAGCGGTCATCATAGCAAGACAGCAGTAACAAATCAATGTCAGAAGTTCTGACCCTTTACCATCTTCTAAAAAAGGCGTGGTGGGTTTTTTTCCCCATCCTTGAAGAAATCTCACAAATAAATCCCTCGTAGGTTTATATCATCTGGTTCCCTAACCACAGGGTTCAAAGTCGTTTTCCATGTGACGCACAAGACAACCGATAGGTAAGTACACAACAGCACCAATGCAGCTGTAAAGTTTATTTTCAATTTTTGAACTCAAAGTACTGTACAGTTAATAAGTTAAACTCTAATAATTACGCTTCAATTTCTCCTGTACATTACATAAAATTAAGCTTTTGAGCCAAGTCTTCTTTGGGTGGCTTTGCAATGCCTGTGGCAAGCTTATCACCTCTTGAGCCATTATATATAAATTTCTCACGCCAAAGTCTAACAAAAGCACAACCCTGTTAACCACTTCAACTATTCAGCACTGTGCTAATTTAACTGAATCGCGTGATCACGCAACACTGTACTCAAATAAAATTTATATAATTTTTTTCACACAAATAGAGCTTTCTTTAGGTAGTATTAGATCACCTCTAGGTTTATTATATAAAACGAAAAAAGACCAAAAATTTTGAAAAAAAAAACAAAAAAACAAAAAAAAACAGTTTTTTAATTTCTGATATAAAACATATCCCATAAAAAAAATAAATCAAATCTCTTAATAAATTTAGGCCAAAATGTATTCAGCTACATGTCTTTGGTAAATAAATTCCCAATAAGTGTATATTGATTGTGTGAAAGTTATAACGTCTACAAACTATGGGATACTGGATTTTTTTTTTTTTTTTATATACTAGTAATGGCGGTGATTAGTGACTTATAATGGGACTGAGTGCGGTGAGCAATCTGACACTGATATCCCCGGTTACATTACTACAGTGATCAGTGCTAATAATATGCACTGTCACTGTACTAATTACACTGGGCAGGAAGGGGTTAACATCTAGGGTGATCAAAGGGTTAAATGTGTGTACTGTGTGATGCTTTTACCGGGGATCTAGTGGTTTTCATTCCCTGCTTAGGAAATGATTAAACGAGATCCCCTGTCACTTGAACACAGCTTGTTGTCGTTTACATTCACTAAACTGTGTTTGGTGAAGTTCAGGGCCGATCACCGAGAGGCGGTAGTCAATTATTGCCCGAGACCCGGTGATCAGCATGTGCTGTGACGAATCACAGCACAGCCAGGCACATGCGCCCCTCACCCGGAAATGCAGAATCACATATGTACGTGATTCTGCGCACAGCGGCCGCCCTGTAGCAGCAAACCTACAGGAGGCGGTCATTAAGTGGTTAAGAAGATCCCCAAGGTAAATTAAAGCTAGTCTGTAAAAGAAACTTTATACTTGCATTTCCAGTGACCCCGTGTTGCAGATCTCTGGTTGCTGCAGGTATCTGACACTTCTGGGTGTACATCCAGGTAGTGATGTGTGAACCAGTAGGAAGAACCACTTTGCAAGGGGATCCTAATGACAGGGTTGGGGATCTTAATGACAGGGTTACTTTAACTTTTTCCTCTCTTTAGATTGTTTAACTACACTTTATAATCTTGCTCTGCAGTTATAACACATATTGTCATCATTTATCCATAACCTACCTCACATGTTTTCTGATTATCCACCGTTGCAGGTTGAGCCAGTTTGGAAGCTTAATTAAAAGTAAAAAACAAAAATTACTAACAAGCAGCTGCAAAAATATAGCAAGTCAGCAAGTCTAAACTAAAAAAAGATCTAGTTATTAATCACCTTCAATGAGAAAAGGCAATATTAGACCCTATCAGTATAAAAACGGTGAAGGAATCATCCATAGTATTAGGTTCACCTTTAGTCTTCTGGTCATCTTCTGACTTTCTCCTGGCACTCTTCTCTCTATTTACCGACAGGTTCTTTTTTACATCAGAACTTGTAGCAGTGGCATCGACTAAAGAAGCCTGAAAACAGATCAAATCATGTATATAGATGGAAAGATAAAGAAAAAAAAAAAACTTTCCCAGTTTGAAAAAGTTCTGCTCTAAATTTTATATAGTTTCTAACTTTCTAATGACAACGATGCTTGGATCGCCAATTATTAGCCATTAACAAATCTGGCATTTCTTGAAGTTGGGAGGTCAACGAATAAGTAAACTTCATAAGCTCCTATATCAGATATCAAGAATATTGCACGGTTTGTGGAAGAATGATTTTATGTGCAATATTAAGATGTTTTCATGTGATAGGGCTACATCTGTATTTCATTTTTAGATTTTTAATTGTAGAATGATAATATCTATTTTCTCCATCCCACAAAATGACATTAACCACTTCAAGTCCAGACACTTTAAACCCCTTCCAGTCCAGGCCATTTTCCAGCTGTCAGCACTGTCACACTTTGAAAGACATTTTCTCATGAAACATTCATGCAACACTGTACCCAAATTACATTTTTTGAGACAGATAGAGCTTTGTTTTGGTGCTATTGAATCACCACTTAAGTTTTTATGTTTTGCTATATAAACACCAAAAAATAAAGAAAATTTTTTTTTAGTTTCTGTCATAAAATGTTGTAAATAAGGTTTCTTCATAAATTTAGGGCAATATATTTTTTTGCTACATTTCATTGATCACCCAGATCAGTGTATATTTAGTCTGTGTAAATAATCTCTACAAACTATGGTATATATATTTTAAAATTGATCAGTGACTTTCGATCTAATTTCTTGAGAACATAAAATTCCAGGACAGTACAAGTACCCCCCCAAATGACCCCATGATGAGTTGTTTGAAGTTGTAATTTTTTGTCACATATTTTTGGAAAATTAAGACAATAAAAGCTTTCTTCTACAAAGTTGCAATTTTAACAAGTTATTTCTCACACACAGCACAGGCGCACTTACAAGGCTCCATGCACACTGGACGCTATCTGGGCTCTTCAGCGTCGGGCAGGAGACGCTGCTTACAAAACGTTCTATTTGCAGTGTTTTGTAAGCAGCGTTTACCGGCGTCCGCGTTTTTTTTTTTCTTTCTTCATTGGCTTCCATTGACTGCAAAAAACTCCAGACGCCGATATACCGGCGTCTGGCGTTTGTGGTCAGGAGAACGACTTTTGAACGCCAATTCAGGGCGTTCAGATAACAGTCCAAAAACGCCACTGCTGATAAAAGACCATAAACGACCATGTGTGCATGGACACATAGGATAAAATAAACTGGCGTTTTTGGGCTGTTAAAAAAAAACAAAACTCCAAAACGACCAAAAATGGTCATTTTTGAGATACAGTGTGCATGGAGCCTTACAACCCAAAACATATTCTGCTATGCCTCCCGAGTATAAGGGTAACACGTGTGAGACTTTTTCACAGCCTAGATGCATAGAGGCCCCAAATCCAAGGAGAGCACCTTTGGGCTTTCAAGGAACATAAAGTACACATTTAATTTTCTGACTACCTATCACATATCTAACGAGCAGGGCCCTCTGATCCCTCCTGTATTGAAACTGTACTGTCTGCCCCCATGTTGTAAAGTGCTGCGCAAACTGTTGGCGCTATATAAATCCTGTTTAATAATAATAATATTTGGAGGCCTTGGAGCGCCAGGTCAGTGGAAACACCCACACAAAATGACTACATTTTGGAAAGGAAACAGTCCAAGTTATTTTCTAAGAGGCATGGTGAGTCTTCCGACAACTTCATTTTTTCGGAAGATGCAACCAATTGTATCAAAACCAAATGTACTGTAATGGTCACCTCTATACGAGTGATCAGGGAATCTATCGTGACGACACCTCTAGCAGTCCCAGTTCCTATAAATGTGCTCCTTTGATTTTGGGCCTGTCTATGTGGTTAGGCTG
Source organism: Glandirana rugosa (assembly GCA_018402905.1). Lineage (NCBI taxonomy): Eukaryota > Metazoa > Chordata > Amphibia > Anura > Ranidae > Glandirana > Glandirana rugosa. Next base: position 129,994 of record BLSH010479977.1, read on the forward strand.
TGAAAACGTCTTCCACAAATGGTATCGCTTATACTTGGGAGGAGTAGCAGAATATGTTTTCAGGTGTAATTCTAAGCATGGTTATGCTGTGTGTTAGAAATATCTTATTTTGAAAAAAAAAAAAATCATATTCTCTCTTTATGCCTTTCAGAAAATACCTTGGGATGTTTGTTCTCCAAAATGTTAATTTTGTGGGGGTTTCTCTTGTCCTGGCACTTCAGGGACTCAAGAACAGGTGTTCAGGAAATTAGACACGTAATTTATGCTCTTTGAAGGCTCAAAAATGCTCCTTGGATTTTGGTCCCCTGTTTGCGTCCGGGCTATGAAAATTTCACACGTGGCATCCCTGCACTTTAGTAGCTGAATGTATTTTGGGGTGTAATTCTAAGTTTCCCTATGCTATTATGGTACATTGATTAAAAAAAAATCCCTATGCTGAGTGTGAGAAAGAACTTGATAAAATGACAATTTTGTGAAAATAAAAACCCAAATTATTAAAGGACTTCATTTTCTAAAAAATTGCGACAGAACGAAAAAGTTTTAGAACAGAAAAATTGGAAGAAAAAACATTTTCCTATCTTTTTTTCCTTTATATACAGCCGTGGCCAAAAGTTTTGAAAATGAACAAATATTAATTTTCCGAAGTCTGCTGCTTCAGTGTTTTTAGATTTTTTGTCAGACATTACTATGGTATACCGAAGTATAATTACAAGCATTTCATAAGTGTCAAAGGCTTTCATTGACAATGACATGAAGTTTATGCAAAGAGTCAATATTTGCAGTGTTGACCCTTCTTTTCAAGACCTCTGCAGTTCATCCTGGCATGCTGTCAATCAAATTCTGGGCCACATCCTGACTGATGGCAGCCCATTCTTGCATAAATCGGTTGGCACAGTAGTGTAATGGTTAGCACATTCGCCTAGCAGCAAAAGGGTTGCTGGTTCGAATCCCAACCACGACACTACCTGCCTGGAGTTTGTATGTTCTCCCTGTGCCTGTGTGGGTTTCCACCCGGTACTCAGGTTTCTTCCCACACTCCAAAGACATGCTGGTAGGTGAATTAGATCCTGTCTAAATTAGCCCTAGTATGTGTATGTATGAATGCGAGTTAAGGACCTTCGATTGTAAGCTCCTTGAGGGTTGGGACTGATGTAAATGTACAATGTATTTGTAAAGCGCTGCGTAAATTGACGGCGCTATATAAGTACCTGAAATAATTAATCAATGCTTGGAGTTTGTCACAATTTGTGGGGGTTTTTTGTTCACCCGCCTCTTGAGACCTGACCACAAGTTCTCAATGGGATTAAGGTCTGGGGAAATTCCTGGCCATGGACCCAAAAATTTCCACGTTTTGTTCCCTAAGCCACTTAGTTATCACTTTTGCCTTATGGCAAGGTGCTCCGTCATGCTGGAAAAGGCATTGTTCCTCACCAAACTGTTCTTGGATGGTTGGGAGGAGTTGCTCGCTGAGGATGTTTATTTACCATTCTTTATTCATGGCTATGTTCTTAGGTAAAATTGTTAGTGAGCCCACTCCCTTGGCTGAGAAGAATCCCCACACATGAATGGTCTCAGGATGCTTTACTGTTGGCACGACACAGGACTGATGGTAGCGCTCACCTTTTCTTCTCTGGACAAGGTTTTTTCCGGGTGCCCCAAATAACCGTAAAGGGTATTCATCAGAGAAAATGACTTTACCCCAGTCTTCAGCAGTCCAATCCCTGTACCTTTTGCCGAATATCTGTCCCTCATGTTTTTCCTGGAGAGAAGTGGCTTCTTTGCTGCTTTTCTTGACACCAGGCCACCCACCAAAAGTCTTCCCCTCACTGTGCATGCAGATGCACCAACACCTGCCTGCTGCCATTCCTGAGCAAGCTCTGCACTGCTGGTGCCCCGATTCCACAGCTGAATCAACTGTAGGAGACGGTCATGTCGCTTGCTGGACTATTGGATGCCCTGAGCCCTTTTTCACAAATGCAGTGGAATGTTTTTTATGGGATCAAGTTCATTTTCATGGCAAATAGGGACTTTGCAATGAGTTGCAATTCATCTGATCACTCTTCATAACATTCTGGAGTATAAGCAAATTGCAGACTTTGTGAAAATTAATATTTGTGTCATTTTCAAAATTTTTAGCCACAGCTGTAGTAAAAAACGAAGAGGTGATTAATCATTTGCGCTCCAGAAGGTCTACCCCGCCTGGGCCCCAACAGGACAGCCTGCACATCACACTGAGCTACTGAGGATCCCCCCCCCATTGCACTGCTAGAGCTGGCTGAAGAAGTTGTGAGGACTGTCACTGTGTATGCAGAGCACACATGGAGGGGTGATGATAGAGGAGGGAGAGGATTTGTGCTGGGGAGAGTTTAGGTCCTAAAGGAGATGCCGCCTGCCACAGGAGGACCTTTTTCTCCCCTCCCTGTACCCCCCCACGGCATCCCCGTGCCCTCCTGTGTGCCCCTTAATGTGCCCTACTCTGAGATTCCATAATCTACCCTGCAGTGTGCCCCATGTGCCCGACCCCCCATGTAATAGGCCCTGCTGTGCACCATAATTTGCTTGCTCCCCCCTCCACTGTAATGTGCCCTGGTGTTCCCCATAATGTGCCCTGGTTTGCCGCCCCCCTGTAATGTGCCCTGCTGTGCCCCATAATGTGCCCTGTTCCCCCTCCCCTGTAATGTGTTCTGCTGAGCCCCATAATGTGCCCCATTGTAATGTTCCCTGCTGTGCCCCATAATGTGCCCTGCTGTGCCTCCTGTAATGTTGAGGCTTTGAAAGGATGGGAGCACCACACCAGCTTGCACAGGAAACGAGTTTCAGGAGCTCAACACACCCCCTTCATCAGGGCTAAAAGTAGGATGATGCAGGCGCTTGGATAGAAAAGGCCCCGCTGTGCCCTACTGCCCCCCTGTAATGTGTCCTACTGTGCCCCATAAAGTGCCCTGCTGCCCCCCCACATAATGTGCCCTGGTGTTCCCCATA
>BLSH010479977.1:132985-145499 GCA_018402905.1 Glandirana rugosa
TCCTACTGTGCCCCACTGCCCCCCCACATAATGTGCCCTGGTGTTCCCCATAACGTGCCTTGCTTTGCCGCCCCCCTGTAATGTGCACTGGTGTGCCCCATAATGTGCCCTGCTGCTCTGACCTGCTGACTTTTGTACTGTCATGCTCGCCCCCCTCCGTGCTCTGGAAATGTACCATAGTTGCACTTTAATATAAATTTATTTTTCTTTACTTTCTTAACTTATTAAACATTTATGTTAAACAGTGTAGATAAATTCTGTGAAACACATGTAATGTGGACAGTTTAGTATGTAGGTGGGGCTTTGTGTGGGTGTGGCTTAAGTGTGGACGGAGACAAAGGGGGCCCCATGATCTTCTATTGCCTGGGGGCCCCATGAGATGTCAGTCCGCCCCTGTTTGCACTATAAACAAAAAACAGATAATTTTGAAGAAAAAAAAAAAAAAAAAAAGGATTTCTTGACTTACCATAAAATCCTTTTCTCAGAGTTCATTGACGGACGCAGCCTCTTATTCTTGACATGTGGGGTTTATGCACCTTTCACTAGGAGTGGACTAGGCAGAACATAGTTCATCTAAAAGCAGACACAGCCCCTCCCAGGGGGCAATCCTCACTAGGCATAACCCCTCCTGCCCTGCTCAGCAACTCAGTTCGTAACAAGCAGTACAAACTCAAACAAAGAGGGGTGGGGTGCTGCGTCCGTCAACGAACTCAGAGAAAAGGATTTTACGGTAAGTCAAAAAAATCCTATTTTCTCTTTCGTTCATTGACGGACGCAGCTTCTTATTCTTGACATGTGGGGATGTCCCAAAGCAGTGTCACAACGAGGGGTGGGCAACAACAACAACAGTACCCAACAGAAGAGGTCTCCGGGAGGTGCCAGGCATGCCTCTCACCGCCTGCAAAACTTTGCGGCCAAAAGCAGCATCTGAGGATGCTGCAACATCAACTCTTTGAAAACGTGTGCACCGAGGTAAAGTGGCCGCCTTGCACACCTGAGAAACCGACGCCTGATGTCGGAAAGCCCAGGAAGTACTAATCGCCCTGGTAGAGTGAGCTATAACTGGAAAGGGGGGCTCCTGGCCCCCGAACAGCATACGCACGGGTCACCGTCTGTCGTATCCAACGGGAAATAGTGTCCGACGAGGCCGCCATCCCCTTGCGCGGACCATCCACCACGACAAAAAGCGCATCTGACCTCCGAAAAGAGGCCGTGGCCGCCAGATACACCCGCAGAGCCCTAACCACATCCAGGGAGTGCAAAGCAACCGCCTTAGGATGAGATGGGCGCGAACACAGCGAAGGGAGGACAATGTCCTCATTGATGTGAAAAGAAGAGACCACCTTCGGTAAGAAGGAAGGAGAAAGGCGCAAAACCGCCTTGTCCCTATGTAGGACCAAGTACGGGGACCTTCAGGACAGAGCCGCTAGCTCAGACACCAACGTAGCGGATGTAATCGCCACCAGGAAGGCCACTTTCTGCGAAAGCAGCTGCAGGGAGATTTCCCTGATATTTTCGAAAGGCGGCTTCTGAAGCACTGAAAGGACCAGATTAAGGTCCCAAGGCGCCAAAGGCGTCCATACCTGGGGAGCGACATGACGAACCCCCTGGACAAAGGTACGCCAGGGTAGAAATCTGCCCCTTAAGCGTGCTCAATGCCAACTTGTGATCTAGGCCTTGCTGAAGGAAGGCGAGCACCCGAGCCACCGAAAAATAACGGGGGGGTCCACCCCCCCACCCCGCCTCGCACCAGGCAATGTAAGCCTCCCAGGTGTGGTGATAGATCTTACGCAAAGTGGCCTTACGCGCCTTGAGCATAGTGGGAATTACAGACTCCGGGAGTCCCCCATCTTTTAACACCTGGGACTCAATAGCCAGGCCGTTAAAGCCAGCGAGGGTAAAACAGGGTGCAAGATGTGTCCCTGTGAAGGTAGGTCCTCGCGAAGCAGGAGCCGCCAGGGAACATCGACCACCAGCCACACCATCTGGCGCTACCAGAATGGTTGGGATCCCTTCCGCCTCTATCCTGTGCAGTAGGCACGGAAGTAGCGGAAGTGGAGGGAAGGCATAGAGGAGACGGTACAGAGACCACGGAGCCATGTCTGCCAATGGATCCCTTGTTTTGCTCACGAAGGCCTGCACCTTCCGATTGAGCTGGGACGCCAGTAGGTCCACGTCTGGCGTGCCCCACTTTTGACAAATCTGGAGGAACACCTCCAGGTGCAGGGACCACTCTCCCTGATCCAGCCTCTGGCGACTGAGGTAGTCCGCCTGCCAATTTTCGACGGCCGGAATGTGAACGGCGGAGATTGCCGGCACGTGTAGTTCTGCCCACCTCAGGATGTGGGCCACTTCTGACGCCACTGCCACGCTCCTCATTCCGCCCTGTTTCACGTAAACCACAGCTGTGGTGGCGAACCGCAAGAGCCGCCCCCCCCACCTGAACGGGCGGGGGCAACCCATCAAGCAGAGGGGGACTTCTCCTCCACCTTCTTGGCCTTATGCTGCCAGGGACGCTTCTGGCCCCCTGCGGAGGCCTTAGCGGGCTGAGAGACCTTGTTCGAGGCACGTGGCGCACGAAAAAAACCTCTTGAGTAGGGAAGGAAGGGCCCGCCCTACGCCGGGTGCTCCTTGCCCCTTCTAGGCTCCGGGAGGAATGTACTCTTCCCCCCAGTGTAATCCTTGATAATCTCATCAAGGGAGGCCCCAAAAAGACGATCACCCTCAAACGGCAGGTCCGTCAGATCCTTCTTTGACGCCTGGTCCCCCGACCAACATAAGCCACAGCAGACGTCTAATGATGACTGCAAACATGGACAGTTTCGACAGCATGGGAGCAATGTCGAGGGCCGCATCACAGAGGTACAGAGGTACTTAAGACCCTGAATCAGCTGGTCTGCCATCTGCACAGATTCCGGAGGGGCCTGGAGAGTCACCAAAGGCTGGTGCACAATGGCCGCCCATTCCGTAAGTGCCTGTGCCACCAGTGCCGGCTGCATGGCCGACCCTGCAACCAGGAACATTGCCTTCGATACAGCCTCTGTCCTCTTATCGGCTGCGCCCTTAAACGATGGAGAGCCCTCCATCAGAATAGGGGTCGCCTTGTTCAGACAGGCCACAGGCGGGTGCACCATCGGAGACTTCCACTTCTGCAACAGGGTATCCTCAAAGGGATAATGCACAGAAAAATGTTTAGGCATGGCGAATGAACCCTGAGGTCGTTGACACTCCTAAACAAACTGATCAAAGTACGACAAATAAGGGAATACCTTAGGTGTCCGGGCCGGCCTATGCGACCCAAAAGCGCACGGCGCCCTGTGTCGCAGCCTGGCCCAGCTTCAGCGTCTCACACACCGCTGAGACTAAGGAGCCCACCAGAGCCCGCTCACGAGCCATTTCCTCGCCACCCCAAGGTCACGGATCGGCTCCACCTGGGAGAAGAATTCTTCCAGGATGGCCGTCAATTTGTCCAGCGGAACCACAGGTCCCAGCGCTCCCTGATCTCCACCAGAGACTTCCGGCTGGTAAGCACCTGCTTCAGCCGCCATTGCACCGCACCCCGGAAGACAGCCACCGGCCAGACCGGACCGTGCATCCCACACCACCCCTCAAGCTGCCGCACTAGGGCCCCAGAGGCTCCCGGAGGACTCACCACACCGACCCCGAGTGCTGCTGCTAGCGCTGCTGTAGCTGCCTGTAACCACCCTGTTGCTGCTGCTCCTCGTCCCCCACTTGTAGGAAGGCTCTTCCGGCCCGGTGCCAAGGGATCCAGGACCGCCCCATCCAGGCAGCGAATCTGAGTCCAGGACGCGGCGGACCACATAAAGATGGCCGCCGTGTGCACTAGAGGCCAAAACAAGTGGCCGGCTACCGCAAAATGGCGGCCGCGATGCCATACGCGGCCGGCTACAGGAAAATTGGCGGCCGTGATCCACACGCGATCGGCTACAGGAAAATGGTGGCCCAGTACTGACATACCGACTGCCCGCAGCCCACCCAGGGGAAGCGCAGCCAGGCAGGGTGAGACCACAGGAGGGGGGGGGGGAGCGTACGTACCACTCTGGGCGGGCGTAGCGGGTAGCCACCCGAGGCAGACCTGCCACCCCGCCGGTTTGGGGGGAGCTGCCGGCCGCGCAACACACGTGACCCAAGCCCCCGGGCCCGGTCCTAGGTGTGCTGGCGGGATGTTTAACCCGCCGGCCGCCCTGCACGGAAGGAGGCCCATTGCGGTCGACCCCGCGTACAGCTAAGGGTCGGCTCGCATCCGTCGGCCACGCTGGGGAGACTCCCTAGATCTAGGATATCCAGCCTGTCACCCAGCCGGCTACTTGATTGCATTCTTCATCAGAAGTCTTGGGAAAAAAGAAAAAAAAACGGGGAACCGCAAATCCCAGCAGGGAGCCAGGTCCTACTCCTTGCACTAGGCAGAAAAAACTGAGTTGCTGAGCAGGGCATGAGGGGTTATGCCTAGTGAGGACTGCCCCCCTGGGAGGGGCTGTGTCTGCTTTTAGCTGAACTACGTTCTGCCTAGTCCATTCCTAGTGAAAGGTGCATAAACCCCACATGTCAAGAATAAGAGGCTGCCCCTGTCAATGAACAAAAGAGAAATATATATATTTCTTACTTTCTGCTATAAAACAAATCCAAAAAAAAAAAAATCCAATTTCTTCATCAGTTTAGGGCAATATATATTCTGCTACATATTTTTGGCAAAAAAATCCCCAATAAGCGTATATTGATTGGTTTGCGCAAAAGTTATAGTGTCTACAAACTATGGGATAGATTTACAGAATTTTTATTTTTTTCACTAGTAATGGCAGCTATCAGCGACTTATAGTGAGACTGCGACATTACGGCAGACAAATTGCACACTAAGTGACATGTTTTTGGGGACCAGTGACACCAATACAGTGATCAGTGTTAAAAATATGCACGGTCACTGTACTAATGACACTGACAGAGAAGGGGGTTAACATAAGGGTCGATCAAAGGGTTAAACGTGTTCCTAGGGATTGATTACTAACTGTGGGGGATGTGCTTTTACTGTAAGAAGGCAGAGATCCATGTTCCTGCTTAGCAAAAACACATTATCTCTACCTCCCCTTCTCACAGAATGGCGACCTGCCTGATCTTTGGCAAACCGACGTTCTGTCTCTTATATAGAATATAGGCGGGTCCCGGCTGAAATCGAACATAAAATTTGGGTACAGTGTAGCATGCCTGAGTAATTGATGTGTATAATAGAGCGGCGCTAAATCAAAAAACACCAATTACATACAACAGTGAAAATATATGTGACTTATAAAGCTGAAAGTAACAGTAACCTTAAAGAGGTCAATAAGAAAATAGGATTTTTTAACTCACCTTAAAATCCTTTTCTCTGAGTTCACTGACAGACGCAGCCTTCTCATTGACAAGTGGGGTTTATGCACCTCCTACTAGGAGTAGACTAGGCAAAAAGAAAAAAAAAAAAAGCAAGCTAACCCCTCCCAGGGGGCCGTCCTTACTCCAGCATATAACCCCCCAGCTCTGCATAGCATATCAGTTCGCAACAAGCCGTACAAACGCAACACAGAGGGGTGGGTGCTGCGTCTGTCAGTGAACTCAGAGAAAAGGATTTTACGGTAAGTTAAAAAATACTATTTTCTCTTACGTTCACTGACAGACGCAGCCTTCTCATTGACAAGTGGGGATGTCCCAAAGCGGTGTCATTCAAAGAGGGGTGAGTAAACAATAACTGTACCCAACAGAAACCTCTCAGGAGGAGCCAGCCGCCTGCAAAACTTTGCGGCCAAAAGCAGCATCCACGGATGCTGAAACATCAACCTTGTAAAACTTAGCAAAAGTGTGCACCGAGGCCCATGTAGCCGCCTTGCACACCTGAGACACAGAGGCCTGGTGTCTGAAGGCCCAGGAAGTGCTAATTGCCCTGGTGGAATGAGCCGCGATCAGAAAAGGGGGGTTTTGCCCCCGGACCGTATACGCATGGGTCAACGTCTGTCTGATCCAACGGGAAATAGTAGCTGACGAGGCCGCCAAACCCATTCGCGGCCCTTCCGTCAGCACAAAGCATCAGATAGCTTGAGAAAAGCAAAAGAAAGAAAAATGGGGAACTGCAGATCCCAGCAGGGAACCAGGTCTAACTCCTTGCACTAGGCATAAAAAAAAAACTGATAAGCTATGCAGAGCTGGGGGGGTTATATGCTGGAGTAAGGACTCCCCCCCTGGGAGGGGTCAGCTTGCTTTTTTTCTGTTTGCCTAGTCAACTCCTAGTAGGAGGTGCATAAACCCCACTTGTCAATGAGAAGGCTGCGTCTGTCAGTGAACGTAAGAGAAATATATATTGTTAGAAGCCCAGTGCAAAGAAAATGTGAATCACAAGCAATATAAAGTCTTTTTTTGATAGAAATAGTGAGTGCTTGACAGATGAATCTCAGTGTTAGCCATCATACATCAGTGTTGAATCCCAAAAGAAGGGCAAACTCCACCACCATGTGCCATGGCCGCTCACCTCAAATCCAATGGCAATGCGCATCTGACTGCTAGAGTAATCTCCATGTGATGCAATCCATCATAAATCCTCGCACATGTAACAAGGAAAAACTCCCCATGGTGTAGTATGAAGCTGTATATTATTGCTGTTGTGATTCACATTTTTCTTTGCATTGGACTTTTAGAACAATATATTTCTTACTGACCGCTTAAACGTTAATGTTACTTTCACCTTTATTATTTATTAAAAATTATTTTATCTTCACATATTTTTTCACTGTTGTAGGCTATTGGTGTTTTTTTTTTTTTATTTAGCGCCGCTCTATTTTGCACATTATTTATCTGTTGGTGTTAGTGACACTATAGGAGTTTTGACAGCTTTATCCATTATTAGTAATTGCACCACATATATTGCTTGATTGATGATTTGTAATTCACACACTTAGTAGCGCATAAGTTTACTTTCCATTTTACGTGTGCCTGAGTAATTGTTAAAGTGTGACAGGGCTAAAAACTGAAAATGGCCTGGACAATGCTGATAACTCAGAAAATCCTTCTGGCCAAACTGATGGGCACAAAGGACAATGAATGCCAACAAAAACATCCTGAATATGCTAGAATGGGGGCGAGCCTTTATAAACAGACAATACACAATTTAAATTCCATAGTTTAAGTGGAGGCCAAATCCACATCCAACACAGGCACATGTCCCAGAACACCTGATGGAGAGTTAATTTCTCTGAGTCAAAGCACTGAATGCTGAGAAATTCTCTGAGCCAAGGGAAGATGCAAGGCAAAGCAAAGAATCAAGGCAGAAGACAAAGGTGAAACTATTTTGTAACCTTTTGATTCTGCCTCCCAAACCCATGCACCAGCTATACAAGGTTCCAAAATTTGCACAAAAGCTACAAAGGCATAGAGTGCCAGAAAACCATTAAGAGCAATAAACTACTGGATGTTTCCAGCCTTCGAAAATAAAACGTGATGAAAAAATGCTTTAGTGGAGCGTTTTGGTTTTTAGGAGCAGAGACCAGACATTATGCTAGAGGAAGAAGCAGTGTTCTCCCTGTGCCTGCGTGGGGTTCCTCTGTGTATTACGGTTTCCTTCCACACTCCAAAGACATGCTGGTAGGTTAATTGGATCCTGTCTAAATTGGCCATAGTATGTGTAGTATGAATGTGAGTTAGGGACCTTAGACTGTAAGCTCCTTGAGGGTTGGGACTGATGTAAACGTCTATTATGACTTATTGGTTGTGTTTACATGCATGTTGCTTCAGTTCACAACACAAACAAAATCCATGAAAATAAAACTGCATTATTTTCAACTGGCATTCCTGTTACTAATGCTGCATTTAACAATCACTTTGACCTTTTAGTAAAAACACATATAAAATGATTGCTTTTTAATTTGTTTTGCATACATTCAAATTATGAAGCGACACAAAAGCGTGTAATAATTATGCATGCAAAAAAATACGGAAAGCATGACAAGACATCAGAAATGCATCAACACAATTATTCTCCTTAAAAGGAAACTTTCTGTCTCCGTTCTATTTGAAATCCAAGTCTCTACAGTTGCAGATCTGGCTTTTCTACACTAAAATAATTACGTTCTTCTACACTGTCCAACTACTGTGAGCATGGGCCACACCAGGCTTTCTAAAGTCCTCTGCCACAGAGTTCTGGTGTCGCCACATTTTGCCTTTTATGAAGTTGCAGAGATGTGGTCCAAAATGTTGAAAATGCTTAAGAAAACTTACAGCAAGGGTTGGAAACGCTTCTGTATCCCTGTTCTGCATCTCATACAAAGACTTGGACTCCTCGATGACTTGTTTCTCTCTTCGTTCTTCTGGAGTCAGGCCAAAGTGGACACTCTCCTTTTTGTGGAAGCTTGACTCCTCACCTCTTTCTCGATCAAGCTTTCTGTGAAAAGTATAAAGACTGCTAACAATGTCTGCAATTCATTCTCCATACATGCAGATCTGAATATACAAGACGAGTCCTAACAAAAATCCAAGCAGAATCAAATAGAATACAACCTCAATTACAAAAAAAAGTTGAGATGTTCTGTAAAATCTACATAAAACAGAATACAATGTATTTGCTAATCTCATAAATCCATATTTTATTCACAATAGAAAATAAAAAAAAATCAAATGTTTAAACTAAGAAAATGTACCATTTTAAGAAATGAAATAAGTTAATTTTGAACAACAGCAACAGGTCTCAAAAAAAGTTGAGACAGGGCCATATTTACCACAGTGTAGCATCCTCTTTTCTTTTAATAACACTCTGCAAATGTCTGGGAACTGAGGACCAGTTGCTGGGGTTTTGGGAGAGGAATGGTGTTCCATTCTTGCCCGATATAGGATTCTAAATGCTCAACAGTCGCTGGGTTTTCATTTTTGTATTTTTTGTTTCAAGATGCGCCAAAAATGTTCAATTGGTGAAAGGTCTGGACTGTAGGCAGGCCAGTTATACACCCGGTCCTCTCTACTACGAAGTGATTCGGTCATAGATGCAGTATGCAGTTTAGCATTGTCCTGCTGAAATATGCAAGGGCTTCCCTGGAAAAGATGCTCTCTGGATGGAAGCATATGCTGCTCTAAAACCTGGATACATCTTTCAGCATTGATTGCGTCTTTCCAGGTGTGCAAGCTGCCCATTCCATACGCATTAATGCACCCCATACTCTGAGATGCAGGCTTTTGAACAGAGCGCTGATAAGCCGGAAAGTCCCTCTCCTCCTTAACCACTTCCGGACCGCCTGCCGTCATACGGAGGTAATTTGCCATTAAATACCATCGCTATGGTAGCAGATAGCTACCATAGGCCCAGTTTTTTAAAATGGCGGGCGGCCGGCTTTCGGATAAAAGTGGACTCTGCAGCGGATTCACCGCAAGATCGCTTTTATCGGGGGCGAAAGAGGTGTTCAACCCCCTCCCGCCACTTTCCTGTCGTCTCCACCACTTACTGGATCCGCCGGTAGCAGCGCAGACGATAGAGTCTGCTCGCCCCCCCAATGCCTGTGTGCCGAGTGAGCGGAAGATGCCGCCCACTCGCCTCCATAGCATTGCAGGGCGGAAGCGACGTCAAACGTCGCTTCTGCCCAAAGCTCTTAAAAAAGGGACCTTTTTTATTCCAAGTGTCATTTTTTTTTTTTTTTTTATTTCATTTAAAGCGGCGTTCCACCCTGTTAAAAGTCAGCAGCTACCAAAAGGGTAACTGCTGACTTAAACAGCCACTCACCTGTCCCTCGTTCCAGCGATGCGGCCGCCCGAGGGCTCGCTCGTCTCCCCCTCCCCTCGGCGGCACCGGCATCACAAGTGTGGGAACCCAGCTTTGGGAGGTGAACTTCCTTCCGGCTCCTCGGCGTCAGGAGAGGAAGTGGACCTGGGACCCTCCACAGTCGTCGCCCCCCCCCCAAAAAAAATGACATGCCAATTATGGCATGTCAGGGAGTCACCTTCTCTTGAAGCGGAAGTTCCACTTTTGGGTGGAACTCCGCTTTAAGTGTAAAATATGGGATCTGAGGTCTTTATGATCCCAGATCTCATATTTAAGAGGTCCTGGCATGCTTTTTTCTATTACAAGTAAAGTTTACATTTCTTGTAGAGCTGCACGATTAATCGTAATAAAAACGCAATCTCGATTCACACCCCCCCTCCCCCCTGCGATCTCCATCATGCATTACCGCGATTTTCAGTGCAGTTAACGGAGTCCGACTTAGGGGGCGACTCAGCGTGACTTGACTGTAAAAGAAGTCAATGCAAGTCGTCTGAAGTCTCCCCAGGAACCTTTTTCTAAGTCGGATCGACTTAAGTCTCTCCCATCTGGGCAGACTGCCAAGTCTATGATCATTGCTGATAAAAGAAGCAAAGAGATACAATGTTTTTAGTTATCAAAGGAATTAACTCCGAGTTCAGTTTAACCATTTAATGACAATTTTTTCTGACATTTGTTGCTTACAAGAAAAAATTCTGCTAGAAAATTACTTAGAACCCCCAAACATTATATTTTTTTGTTAGCAGACCCCAGAGAATAAAAAAATGACAGTTGTTGCAATATTTGATGTCAACACGGTGTTTGCGCAGCAGTCTTTCAAACGCAATGTATTGGGAAAAAATTACACTTTAAAAAAAAAACGAAACCGTGGTGTTAGGCCAATTTTTTGTATATGTAAGACGTTATGCCACAAGAATCGTGAGAGAACCGTAATCTTTATTTTAAGCAAAAAAATTGTGATTCTCATTTTGGCAGAATCATGCAGCTCTAATTTCTTGTAATAGGAATAAAAGTGATTACTTTTTTTTTTTTTTTTTCAAGGACGGTGTAAAAATAAAAAAAAAATAAATGAGGGAAAAAAAAAATAAAGTAAAGCGCCACCGTCGAGCTCACGGGCAGAAGTGAATGCATATGCAAGTCCCGCCCGCATATGAAAACTGTGTTCAAACCACACACGTGAGGTATCGACACGATCGTTAGAGCGAGAGCAATAATTTTAGCTCTAGACGTACTCTAACTCAACACTGGTAACCTGTAGGAATTTTTAAACGTCGCCGATGGCGATTACGTGCAAAAGTTTGTTGCAATTCCACGAGCAGGCGCAATTTTGAAGCATGACATGTTGGGTATCAATTTAACCAGCGTAACATTATCTTTCACAATATGGAAAAATTGGGCTAACTTTACATTTGTGTTATTTTTTAACTCAAAAAAGTGATTTTTTTTCCCACCAAAAAAAAAAAAAAAAAAAAAAAATTGCACTTGTAAGACTGCTGACCAAATAGTGTGACAAAGTATTGCAATGACCGGAATTTTTATTCTCTAGGGTGTTAGAACAAAATATATATATATATATATATATATATATATATACATATACACACACAGTACAGACCAAAGGTTTGGACACACCTTCTCATTCAAGGAGTTTTCTTTCTTTTCATGCCTATGAAAATAGTAGGTTCACACTAGTGGCATCAAAACTATGAATTAACACATGTGGAATTATCTACACAACAAAAAAGTGTGAAACAACTGAAAATATGTCATATTCTAGGTTCTTCAAAGTAGCCACCTTTTGCTTTGATTACTGCTTTGCACACTCTTGGCATTCTCTTGATGAGCTTCAAGAGGTAGTCACCTGAAATGGTTTTCACTTCACAGGTGTGCCCTGTCAGGTTTAATAAGTGTGATTTCTTGCCTTGTTTGGGCTAAAGAACACAAGAAATGGACATTAGACCAGTGGAAATCTGTGCTTTGGTCTGATGAGTCCAAATTTGAGGTTCCAACCACCGTGTCTTTGTGCGACGCAGAAAAGGTGAACGGATTGACTCTACATGCCTGGTTCCCACCGTGAAGCATGGAACAGAAGGTGTGATGGTGTGAGGGTGCTTTGCTGGTGACACTGTTGGGGATTTATTCAAAATTGAAGGCATACTGAACCAGCATGGCTACCACAGCATCTTGCAGCGGCATGCTATTCCATCCGGTTTGCGTTTAGTTGGACCATCATTTTTTTTTCAACAGGATAATGACCCCAAACACACCTCCAGACTGTGCAAGGGCTATTTGACCAAGGAGGAGAGTGATGGGGTGCTGCGCCAGATGACCTGGCCTCCACAGTCACCGGACCTGAACCCTATCAAGATGGTTTGGGGTGAGCTGGACCGCAGAGTGAAGGCAAAAGGGCCAACAAGTGCTAAGCATCTCTGGGGACTCCTTCAAGACTGTTGGAAGACCATTTCAGGTTATTACCTCTTGAAGCTCATCAAGAGAATGCCAAGAGTGTGCAAAGCAGTAATCAAAGCAA
Organism: Glandirana rugosa; assembly: GCA_018402905.1. Classification (NCBI taxonomy): domain Eukaryota; kingdom Metazoa; phylum Chordata; class Amphibia; order Anura; family Ranidae; genus Glandirana; species Glandirana rugosa. The sequence goes on from BLSH010479977.1 coordinate 145,294, forward strand.
AAGGTGGCTACTTTGGAGAACCTAGAATATGACATATTTTGAGCGGTTTCACACTTTTTTGTTATGTATATAATTCCACATGTGTTAATTCATAATGTTGATGCCTTTAGTGTGAATCTACAATTTTCAGTCATGAAAATAAAGAAAACTCTTTGAATGAGCCGTGTCCAAACTTTCGGTCTGTACTGTGTGTATGTGTACGTATA
>BLSH010479977.1:159525-173291 GCA_018402905.1 Glandirana rugosa
CCTTTACAGAGTGACGGACACTAATCGTGTCCCAAGTAAAGGACCAAGGAAGTCAAGGCTTGTGCGGGTTTGGGTAGGCTGCGACTACTCGGAGGTATGTTCGATCAATAATCACATTGTGGCCTTTGCAGTCAGAATTATCAAATAACTGGCATCGGGCTATAAAGGCATACATGGTTGTTGTAAAGATTGTAGAAGGGAGGGCAGAAGAGCTGGCCGTTTTGGACAGAGCTGGAGTGTACGGATGGGTTTGGGCGTGTTCGGAACTGAAGGAACCAGGAAATGAACCCTGTGCTAATCACAGGCAGTGAGACATTTCCCCGATGCGCAACTGCAGCGATCGGGGAATGTCTCACTGCCTGTGATTAGCGCAGCGCAGGGTTCACTTCCTGGCGGGCTTGGGCACATTCGGTTTCAAACACGTCCAGGCCCATCCTTACTAGAGAGGACTCAGATGAGCTAGACTCTAGGAACAGAAGACCACATGATTCCAGGCTGTCAGCCAAATTAATGTGTGCATTACGAGCAGCACTGGAGCTGTAAGTAGAGTGTGAGGTGGGGGAACCCAGTACAGTAGAATGGTCAACACTGTGTCTAGAACAAGGGCATGTCACAATGTGGTAGTTTAGCAATGCAAGGCTCAGGGTACAAGGCAAGGCTTCAGATACTCACAAAACCCAAACAGCTGGTAGCAGGTGAGGGTCAGATGGGTCGAGGTAACCACTGTCACTGTAGGGCTGCAATAGGAAGAGACCAAAGTGGGAGGTCCATGTGGCTCTTTACAATGCAGCAGCAGTGAATGGGTGCTGGTGGGAAGGAGAGCTCAGAACATACATGCACGACACTCCACCCAATGGGTGAAGTCAGCACCTCAGCAATAACCTTCTGTAGGAACCAGTAGAAAATGCATACCGTGGCGGACCTTCTGAGCTTCTTGCCGGAACCAAGGGCTTCCGTGTCCTCTCTGCAGTGACTGCCCACCGCTGTTAGGGCTTTGTTCTAAGGTACGTATTTGATAATGTGCTAGTATGCAACGCATACTAGCACATTATGCCATTATCTTACAGGTATTTTTTTTTTTTTTTAAGTCTGCAGCGGTTTACTACCGCTTTAAAGCGGAGTTCCACCCAAAAGTGGAACTTCTGCTGGTCGGATTTCTCCCCCCCTCAGGTATCACATTTGGCACCTTTCGGGGGGAGAGGACACCTGACAGGTGTCCTATTCCCCACATTCAGGAGCCCAGGCCGCGGCCGCTCAGATCAGCAGCCAGGCTCCCTCCTCCTCCACCGGACTAATGAGAGAGCGCAGCGGTGGCTCGCCCATGCACAGTAGGGACCCGGTCGGGAAGCCAAAAGGCTACACTTCTGGGTTCCCTTAGTCTCAATGGTGGCAGCACTCGTCCAACCAATCCGAAGATCGGTGGCTGTGCTGACATCGCTGGACTCCAGGACAGGAAAGTGTCCTAATGTTAAAAGTCAGCAGCTACAGTATGTGTATCTGCTGAATTTTAATTTTTAAAGGGGCGGCGGCGGACCTCCTCTAAGTTAGCCAGATCAGAGTTAAGGTAAAAAATGTGCAACCTCCTGGGAAACTATCAAAAAGCTGAGGCATGCTATTAGTGGAAGGGGTTATCCTGGGCTGGCCTACTGTGGGCAACAGTATGACCTAAAAGTAAATTACTTTGTGTCTCGCACTTTCATATTCATAAACTGAAAATACAGAGTGGTGGAAAACAATACACCAGGGACTGCAGACAAACAGAATAGGAGAACAAGGAAGAAACATCCCTAATATCTATGTATAAAATGGCTTGTGTCTCTGAATCAAACATCCATCAAAGCAATGAGTGAACACAGAGCTTAGCTGCAAGGCTGCTGGAAAAACTAGAATGTGGGTTGACTAGACTTCCAAGGCTCCTGCACCACCCTGATGGTAAAACAAAAAAAGTAAGCCGCCACCAATAGGAAATAAGGTTATTATTTGGACTCTGATAATATCAAAATCACCTTCTGCAAAAAAAAAATTTAAATGGCATTTTATTCAATTATATAAAATGTAAAAGCTTGCCTTCCAGGCACTTTTGGAGTCTTGCTCTGCCCTTTACTCTCACTCAGGACAGTCTGATCTGCAGGAAGTCCATGCTGCTTGCTTCCAGGGGCTTGTTGCGAGCGCGGAAAAGGTACAGATTGAGTCTTATGCGATTTAGTTAAACTCTTCTGTCCTCTGTTTTCCTTCTCTGCCAATAAGAGAAAGAATAAACTTTTCATGGAAAACACTGACCACCACCTAAAGATTTACATAAAGCATCATAAAATGTTATTTACCGAACTGTACCACCGGGCCACTCACACAAGACTTTTTTAACTTCTTTCCAGCAACAGTGCTCCAGCCATCATTATTGCTGACAGTCAGTGGGACTGGTTTAAGGTTTTTCAGTGGAACACTTTTTCTAGATAAAATACAGGTTACACAATAGATTATATATACATACTTTAAATGATATGAACACATTAACACATTTTTCACAATTCTGAACCCCCATGGTAAAAACATTTTAGAAAGATATGTTTCAGGTAAGCCCAAAATCGTTTGTTAGCTGCAGAAAAAAAAAAAAGGGATTTTATTAAAACTTACCGTAAAATTATTTTCTCTGAGTTCACTGACAGATGCAGCCCTTCATTAGACAAGTGGGGTTTATGCTCATTCTACTAGGAGTAGACTAGGCAAAAAAAAAAAAAGAAAAAGAATAGGCTGGCCCCTTCCAGGGGGCCGTCCTCACTTCAGCATATAATCCCCCTGCTGTACATAGCATATCAGTTCGTAACAAGCCATGCAAACTCAACACAGAGGGGTGGGTGCTGCGTCTGTCAGTGAACTCAGAGAAAAGGATTTTACAGTAAGTTTTAATAAAATCCCTTTTTCTCTTACGTTCACTGACAGATGCAGCCCTTCATTAGACAAGTGGGGATGTCCCAAAGCTGTGTCAAAAAACGCATATTACAGTGCACACATGATATATACTCCTACCAGGCTGTTTAAAAGCATCTAAACGTATATAGCAAAAAATGCAAAAATACGGGGGTTTGGTCACACTAAATGGCCAAGAAGTGCTTAAGCCCACTGACTGCTGCAAAGTACCCCGTTTTTACCAGTGGGTCCTACACTAACCTTAGAGTGAATGCTCCTATCTCAAACCATGGAAGCCAACGCCTCTCTTTATGGGAGACCAGAGGACACATACCATGGATCAGGTGGACACTGATTGGGGGTAATTAAGGAGGATGGGGTTCTCAAGCCCAAAAGGTCTGGTCAGGACCTCTCAGCATACAAAAAAATACATATTGGGGGGGGGACGACATCCTACCAAACATATTTTTGCATTTTTTGCTATATAGGTTTAGATGCTTTTAAACAGCCTGGTAGGAGTATATATCATGTGTGCGCTGTAATATGCCTTTTTTGTCTATTGGTTTTTACAAGCAGCACCATTTGTTTGGTAGGGTATCCCCCCCAAATATGTATTTTTTTTTTCCAAAGCTGTGTCAGTCAAGAGGGGTTGGCAAACAACAACTGTACCCAACGGAATCCTCTCCGGAGGCGCCAGCCGCGCCTACACCGCCGCCTGCAAAACTTTGTGGCCAAAAGCAGCATCCGCCGATGCTGAAACATCAACTTTGTAAATCTTAGTAAATGTGTGCACCGAGGCCCAAGTGGCCGCCTTGCACACCTGTGACACTGAAGCCTGGTGTCTGTAGCCCAGAAAGTGCTAACTGCCCTGGTGGAATGAGTCGTGACAGGAAAAAGGGATACTTTGCCCCAAACAGTATTCGCATGAGTCACGGTCTGTCTGATGCAGCGGGAAACCGCAGCCGACGAGGCCGCCAAGCCTTTGCGCGGACCTTCCATCAGCACAAACCCAGCAGACTTCCGAAAGGAAGCTGTAGCTGCCAAATACACCCGCAAAGCTCTCACAACATCCAAAGAGTGTAGATCAAATTCCTTGGAATGCGATGGGTGTGGGCACAATGAGGGAAGAACAATATCCTCATTCATGTGAAAAAGAAGAGACCACCTACCGTAGAAACGAAGGGGAAAGTCGCAAGACAACCTTGTCCTAATGACGGACCAAGTAAGGAAACTTGCAGGACAACGCCGTCAACTCAGACACCCGACTAGCGGATGTAACAGCCACTAAAAAAGCCACTTTCTGCGACAGCAATTGTAAGGGAATATCCCTGATCTTCTCATATGGTGGCCTCTGCAGTACAGAAAGCACCAGATTTGAATCCCATGGCGCCAGGGGCGACCGTGTCTGAGAAGCCACATGTCGTACACCCTGTACAAATGCTGATATACCGGCGTCTGCCATTTTTTGTGGTCAGGAGAACGACTTTTGAACGCCAATTCAGGGCGTTCAGATAACAGCCCAAAAACGCCACTGCTGATAAAAGACAATAAACGACCATGTGTGCATGGACACATAGGATAAAATAAAGTGGCTTTTTGGGCTGTTAAAAAAAAAAAAAACGCCAAAACGACCAAAAACTGTCGTTTTTGAGATACAGTGTGCATGGAGCCTAAAGGACGTTGAAAGAGAATCGCCAGAGCCGAAATCTGACCCTTGAGAGTACACAGTGCCAACTTTTTATGCAGGTCCTGCTGCAAAAAAGCCAGCACCCTGGACACCACGTAAGAGCAAGGGTTCCAACCCTCCGCCTCACACCAGGCGATACAGGCCTTCCAGGTCTGACGATAAATCTTGCGCGAAGTACACTTGCGTGCCTTAAGCATGGTAGGGATCAGGGAGTCAGAGACACCCCTATCCCTCAACACCTGGGACTCAATAGCCAAGCCGTCAAAACCAGCGAGGGTAAAGCAGGGTGCAGGATGGGTCCCTGTGACAGTAGGTCTTCGCGTAGCGGAAGACGCCAGGGAACATCTGTTACCATCGGCCCCACGTCGGCGTACGAAGGGCGCCGAGGCCAATCCGGAGCTACCAGGATTGTTGTAATCCCTTCCCCTGCTATTCTGCGCAGTCACCGCGGTAGAAGCTTGATCAGAGGAAAGGCGTGCAGGAGCCGATACCGACTCCAATTTGCTACTAATGCGTCCCTGGCGACTGCCAATGGGTCTCTTGTTCTGCACACAAAGGTCTGCACCTTGTGAGTGAACCTGGACACCATGAGGTCCACGTCTGGCGTGCCCTACTTGTGGCAAATCTGGCGGAACACCTTTGGATGTAGGGACCATTCCCCCTGATCCAGTGTCTGGCGACTGAGAAAGCCCGCCTGCCAGTTTTCCACCCCGGAATGTAAATGGCGGAGATTGCCAGCACGTGAAGTTCTGCCCATCTCAGAATGAGAGCCACTTCCGCAGCTGCTGCCGAGCTCCTTGTTCCGCCCTAATTCACATACGCCACTGCTGTGACATTGTCCGACTGAATCCGAATCGGGAGGCCGCGCAGCCTTGCCGACCAGTGGAAGAGACCGAGCCTGATCACCCTCAGCTCCAACACACTTATCGGAAGGCGAGATCCCTGCGCCGACCAATGTCCCTGAGCAGATTACTGCCCCAGGACCCCTCCCCAGCCCGAAAGGCTGGCGTCCGTCGTTACTATCGACCAGTACAGAGGGAGGAAAGACTTCCCCAAGCTTTTGGGCCAGGGCCCTAAGCCACCAAGTCAACGATCCTCTGGTCTGGTGATCCAACCTGATCAGCCTGTCCAGGGACAGCGGTGACTTGTCCCATCGTGACAGAATCACTTGCTGTAGAAGCCGAGTGTGACTCTGGGCGTAAGGTATTGCCTCGAAGGCTGAAACCATGAGCCCCAACACCCGCATACAGAACCGCAAGGAGGGCCACTGACGTGACAGCAGGGTTCGCACTGCTGCTTGTAAGATCAGTAACTTGGCCGGAGGTAGGAACACCCTCGCCTGCTCCGTGTCCAGAATCAGACCCATATACTCCAGGCAACAGGACGGGATCAATGTCGACTTCTGATCAGCCAGCCAAAGTCTTTTAGCGAGGCCATGGTGATAGCCACGTTCTCCTCCAGAGCCGAATCAGACTCCGCTCTCAGGAGTAAACCGTTGGAGGTATACTACCACCGCAATGCCTCTCTGCCTCAATAGTGGCAGCACCGGGGCCATCAGCTTGGTGAACACCCGAGGAGCCAAGGTCAGACCGAAGGGAAGAGCCACAAATTGGTAATGTAGGTCTCCCCACCGCAAAACGCAGGAAACGCTGGTCCCGGAGACAAATGGGAACATGGAGGTACGCGTCCCTGATATCCAGAGACGCCATGAAGTCCCCTTGGTGCAGGGCGGCCACGACCGAACGAACAGATTCCATTCTGAATTTCCGCGCCTTCACAAAGTGGGTTAGCGCTCTTAAGTCCAGAACTGGCCTGACTTCACCCTTTTTGGGTACCACAAAAAGATTTGATTAGAAACAGCGGAACCCTTCCAGCGGAGGTACCGGCACAATTACCCCTTGTTCGGAGCGCTTCCGAACAGCCTCCAGGAGAGCCTCCCGACACCCCAGAGAGAGTCTTAAGTTCGATGGGAAGATACTGTCTGGGGGTAGAGTGCTGAACTCTATCCTGTACCCGGAGGACACCACTTCCTGCACCCACCGGTCGGAAATGCGGGTAGTCCACCTGTCTGCGAATCCCAGAAGTCGGCCCCCCATCCGAGAATCGGGCGGGGGCAACCCATCATGGGGAGGAGGACTTGTCCTCTGCCTTTTTGTTCTTACGCCGCCAGGGTCGTTTACCGAACCCTGAGGCAGACTTGCCGGGCCTTGAGCCCTTGCCCACTGCACGAAAAAAAGTCTTCTGACCCGAAGAAGCAGCACCCTGCTTACGGCGGAACTCCCGCCACTTGGGCTCCGGAAGAAAAGTACTCTTCCCTCCAGTGAAATCCTTAATGATTTCATCCAGTTCCCTGAAAAGGGAGATCCGCGAGACCCTTCTTAGACGCATGGTCACCCGACCAGGAGCGTACCGTCTGACAGTGACTGCGAAAAAGACACTTTAGAGAGCATGGGAAGCAGGTTCAAAGCTGCATCACACAGGCATCGAAGCCCCTCTATCAGGTGCTCTGCTCGCTGTGACGCCTCAGGTGAGTTCCCGCAACTCAACTCGTAGTGCAACTCAGTCGCACACTCTAAGTGATTGCGCAGCCATAGCTGACGCCAGAGCCGGTCTCACGACTGACCCAAACAAGGACAGTGCCTTGGACACCGCCTCCATCAGTCTATTGGCCGGATCCTTAAAAGAAGGAGACCCCTCCAATGGGATGGTCGTCGCCTTATTCAGGCGAGCCACCGGAGGGTCCACTGCGGGGGATGCCCACTTCTTCACAAAGCTATCCTCAAAAAGGGTAGAGTACAGCGAAACGTTTGGCAGGGCGAAGGAATTCTGCGGACGCTGCCATTCCTTATATAACAGCTGGTAAAAAAACAACTGATCCTAAGGGTAAGCCCTAGGAGACCTAGGTAGATTAAGAGACCCACAAACGTATGCGGACTCCTGCGACTCCCCATCTTGGTCCAGTCGCAAGAACGCACGAATATTGGCGATCAGGGTGGCCACCAGCGCCTTTTTGCTCGCTACTGGGGCCCCCTGATCCTCTTCGCCATCCGAGGGCACCAGCTCGCTCTCTGAAAGCTCTACTACGGGGGTCCCCGTGACCACAGAGGCCACTTCCAGTTCAGAATCCTCCCCCGATGAAGGGGGGGGGGTGACATCTTTTAGGGGCCCCCTTTGCCCGGTCCGGCTCCTCCCGGGGAAAAAATTTCCCAAATACTGCTCTTAACTGGTCCAGGGATACCAGTGTTCCCAGCGCAGGTTGCGCTTCCACCGGCTCCAGCTTGGAAGGACCTGCAGGTTCAACCGCCATTGTGCCACCAGACCCTGACAGACAGAAAAAACTCTGGCAGCCCCACAATGTGACCACCACCGCTACCCCGCAGAACACCCAGGGAAGGCCCAGGAGGACTGCACCCACCGCTACCAGCACCCCAGGGAGAACACAGCTATACTTGCTGTTTGATGCCTCAAGTGCTGCTTCCCATTAGGAATTTTCCATATGACCGCCAGTCAGAGGCACCGCCTGTGCCATCCATGCTCCAGAGTGAAAGAGGAAGTGTCTGCAGAGAAAGCACGTTTTTTTCTCCTTCCAGGCATATCCCAAAATGGCCGCCGGGCAGACACAAGAAGGCCCAAGCCTGATTATACAGGGCGCGACTACGGCAAAATGGCCGTCGGTCGACACTAGAGGCCAAAATCCACAGCAAAATGCCCGCGGCTACAGTAAAAAAGGGATTTTATTATAACTTACCGTAAAATCCTTTTCTCCGAGTTCACTGACAGACGCAGCTCTTCATGACTGTGGGTTTTATGTTCGTCCTACTAGGAGTTAACTAGGCAGGGAAAAGAATCAGCTGGCCCCTCCCTTGGGGGCCATCCTCTTTCCCTACATCAAACCCCCTCACAGAATAGCTCTTCAGTTCGTACACAAGCCGCACCAAAAACAGAGCCCAGAGGGGTGGGTGCTGCGTCTGTCAGTGAACTCGGAGAAAAGGATTTTACGGTAAGTTATAATAAAATCCCTTTTTCTCCTACGTTCACTGACAGACGCAGCTCTTCATGACTTTGTGGGGACGTCCCCAAGCTGTGTCAAAAAAGAGGGGTGGGTAAACGCAAACAACTGTACCCAACTGAACCTCTGAGAAGGCGTCAGACGCGCCTACACTACCGCCTGCAGAGCCTGCGGCCAAAGGCAGCATCCAAAGATGTGTGAGAAATCGTAGCCGAAGAGGCCGCCAGACCTTTTGTGCGGTCCTTCAGGCACAACAAACAAGGCGCCAGCCTTACGAAAAGGAGCTGTAGCAGCCAAGTACACTCTTAAGGCCCTTACTACGTCCAAAGTATGCAACTCAAACTCCTTGGGGTGCGATGGACGAAGGCACAATGAAGACAGGACAATATCTTCATTGATAAGAAAAGAAGAGACTACCTTCGGGAGAAAAGAAGGAAGGGGTCGCAAGACAGCCTTATCCTATGCATTACCAAATAAGGAAACTTGCACGATAGTGCAGCCAATTCTGATACTCGTCTGGCAGAAGTAAAAGCGACTAAGAAGGCCACCTTCTGCGACAGAAGTTGTAAGGGAATCTCCCTGAGTATTTCATAAGGTGGTTTCTGAAGAACAGAAAGCACCAGATTCAGATTCAGATCCCACGGAGCCATCGGAGATCTCACCCGAGGCGCCACATGTCGCACACCTTGTACAAAGGTACGAATCAGAGAGTGCGAAGCCAAGGTCTTTGAAAAGTATGGCTAAAGCCGAGATCTGGCCCTTAAGGGTACTCAAAGCCAACTGCTTATTCAGACCCTGCTATAAAAAGGGTCAGTATCCTGGACTACAAACGAGCGAGGGTTAAAAGCCCTTCGCCTCGCACCAAGCAATGAAAGCTTTCCAGGTGCGGTGATAAAACCTGCGAGAGGTGCACTTGCGAGCTGTCAACCGAGTAGGGATCAAGGAGTCGGCCACTCCTCTATCTCTGAGCACCTGGGACTTAAAAACCAAGCTGTCCCACGGCAGCCACCGAACGCAGACTTTCCACCCTCGATGGGGGGCATGCTGCCGGCCCAGAGTCGCCCTGCCGAACGAATCGGGAAGGGGACCATGTGGGGGAGCTCGCCCCGGGCCACCCGCACGGAACGGGTAAGATGCAGCGGGTCCCTGTGTTGGGGCCGGCTTCGCATCATGTTGGCCAGGTCGGGAAAAGTACAGAGAACCAGGACTCTCGATGCCCCGACCGGCTTCTTGATAGCAGATCATCTTGATTGCAGCAAAAAAAGAAAAGAAAATAAAAAAGAAAAATGGTCACAATAGGACCGCAGTTCCATATAGGGAAGCCAGGTCAACTCCTTGCGAACTAGGCATTGAAACTGAAGAGCTATTCGGTGAGGGGGTTTGATGTAGGAAGAGAGGACGGCCCCCAAGGGAGGGGCCAGCTGATTCTTTTCCCTGCCTAGTTAACTCCTAGTAGGACGAACATAAAACCCACAAAGTCATGAAGAGCTGCGTCTGTCAGTGAACGTAGGAGAAATGGCGGCGATTTTAAACGGTGCAGGGGTGATAGGAGGGGGCGAGGACACCCAGGGGAGGCCTGAGCCCCAAAATAAAAACTCCACCGGCCGGCTATCCGCAAAAATTTTGCCCAGTTGCCCCCCTCCGCGGGGGGGGGGAGGTCACTCACCAGTCCGACGGGCATAGCGGGTAGCCACCCGGATGCAGACCTTCCTCCCACTGTGGAGAGGGATGCTGCAGGCCAAGGCCTCTGGACAGGAACCGAGTCCGATCACTGGGCGCAAGTGGGGCTCATCCACTGGCCGCCCGCACGGAACGGGCACGATGCCAAGGCTAAGGGTAGCTTGCATCCGTCGGCCGTGCTGGGGAAAGTTCAGGGTTTTTAGATATCCTCTATGCCCCAGCCAGCTTCTTGATAGCAGTCATCAGATAGCTTGAGAAAAATAAAAAAGCGGTAGCAAAAAAGGTGAACTGCAGGTCCCATAAGGGAGCCAGGTCTAACTCCTTGCACTAGGCAACTAAAACTGATATTCTATGTACAGCAGGGGGATTATATGCTGAAGTGAGGACGGCCCCCTTTTGCTTTTTTTTTTGCCTAGTCTACTCCTAGTAGGATGAGCATAAACCCCACTTGTCTAATGAAGGGCTGCATCTGTCAGTGAACGTAAGAGAAAAAACTGTACATAACTACTGTGTGAGACACTCACCGCAACACCTCTGTCATTTATCTAACAAAAATGGAAGCTTTGGAAGAATTTTACAAGCAAAACCTCCATCACCAACAGAAAAAAAAAACCCATCAATATGTGCCGGTTCACACATATGTGATGACAGGCATTGCAAGCGATTCGCCATGTCCAACCCCTCTTCCTTTAGCTTAAACCCTGGCTATCCTTTTTCCTTTCCTCTTGAAATGGTATATTCCCTGTCACCTCACTACCAATTATGAGAAGTTTCTTGTGTGACACCTTGGTAATGAGACAAGGGGCAGGATTGCATTCTAATTACCGATAGCTTTGTCTTTTTGCACCTCCCTTTCTTCATGTGTTCAATACTTTTACCCTGTGTCATTCCATTTTATTACACATAGCTTAATGTTTGAACTTATTTGTTTTGGTTTCTTTAGATGTATGGATTGCATGGATTGTTACCAACATGTGGTGAAAATTTCATGTCGGTAGCACCTTTAGAAATATATGTACGTAGAAAAATGGTGACGTGTTCAATACTTACTTTACCCGCTGTATGTTCTAAAACTTTAATAAAGCAAGATTGAAATTAAAAAAAAAGACTGACCACGTTGGTCTTTAGGTCCCTGGCATAACTATCTTCACTGTGGGAAGCCAGCTGTGACTTCCTAATGCTTCACAGCCAGCTCCTCACTGTGCATGAGTGAGAAGTGTGGTGCTTTCTGAATGGTCAGCTTGGGGCCACCAAGCCTGTTTATGGACTACAGGCCATTTTCTACTAACACTCAGTGTCCCATCCCAACGTCTGCAAGAGGGTGAATTGGTTCTTTGTTCAGAAAATTTGAGAATTCCATTTTTATAAGGAATCTTTTATAACAAAATTAAATGCTTCTCCCCTGGAATCGAGATGCCTCACATTAAGGATAGCTTAATAAATGTCCTCCCATTCACAGCTAATAGTGAAAATTTAGCAAAAAATGCCAAAACAAACTGTCAATGACAGCTTATGTAAAGTTAACAACTGGAAACAGATCAGAGCAATTCCAGGGTCATCAGATTACATCACCAGCTATGAAACTGACAGTCTTAAGGTGAAACAGACCTTCCCTAAAGAGCCACATTATAATGCTGTATCCTGGTATGTAATAAATACTGCCATTCAACACTATCTAAGGCTTTACAAGTGTCCAGAGACACTATCACTCTCCTATAAGAGTGGGCATGTGGATATTTAAGGAAAAATCAAACAGCCTATGAATGTTTATCCGACTAGGCCAGTGGTTCTCAACTCCTGTCCTCGGGACCCACTAACAGGCCGGGTTTACAGGATAACTGAAATGCATCACCGGTGAGATCCTTTGCTGCTCAGTGATTGCAGTATTCTAGTCTGCATCTCCCCAAGGTAATACTTAAAATCTGGCTCCCGAGGACAGGAGTTGAGAAGAACTGTTGTAGACCTATCTGGAATAAAACCTCCCTGGTCACTATCCACTAGATACGTGATCACCTTGTTCCAAATGGGCAAAATTTTCACCTGGATCTTGACGTATACATGAATAAAAGAAATGGGTCAATAAGGGCTCTTTCACACTAGCAGAGTCCATTTTGACAGACTCAGCTGCTCAGCGGGGATCAATCCGTTGACCCCTGCGGAGGACAGGTCCGTCTCTGCTGACTGTGCAGGGACGGACCTGTCAGAGCCCCCGCTCTCCTCTATGGTGATTGGACAGGCGGACCGTTTTCATCCGATCCGCAAGATGGATGCAAAATAGTGTTTCTATCCATCTGTATTTAGTGGATCGGAGCGGATGTCAGCGGACATATCACCACCGACATCGGTCGTTCCATAGAGATGCTGGCGCATCCGTTCAGGTCCGCCTGAAAAACTGACAGGCGGACCTGAACGGGTCCATATGTGTGAAAGGGGCCTAAGACTTCCATATGGTTGGATCCTTCTGCCATTTAAAATAACAATAAGCACTTCTCACATACAGTGGGGAAAATTATTATTTGATGCCCTGCAGATTTTGTAGGTTTGCCCACTTACAAAGAAATGAAAGGTCTATAATTGTTATCAAAGGTGTATTTTAAATGATAGAGACAGACTATCAACCACAAATACAGAAAAAAAATATGCATGATACAAATGTTATAAATGTTGCAGTTCAATCAGTAAAATAAGTATTCGATCCCCTACTAACCAATAATAATGCTGGCTCCCACAGACTGGCTACAGTATGTGCTCATGTGGTACACAGATTAGTCCTGACAATTTAAGGTGTTCCTAGCAGAAACTCATTGTGTGTATAAAGGGACACCTATCCACAGAATCTCTTTCTTCCATTCAAATTTCACTATCATGGAGTGATTATTTGCAAATGAAAGAAATACAAAATAACCATCAATTGTCCTTGTTCTGCAGCTCCATGCAAGATTTTGCCTCATGGGGCAAGGATGATCATGACAAAAGTGAGGGATAAGCCCAGAACTTCACGGGAGGAACTTGTGAATGATCTCCAGGCAGTTGGGACCACAGCCACCACAGAAACCATTGGTAACAAAATACGCTGCAATTGATTGAAATCCTGCAGCGCCTGCATGCCCCCCCCTCCCCCCCTCCTCAAGAAGGCACATGTATAGGCCAGTTTGAAGTTTTCTAATGAACATCGAAATCAGGGGTAGGCAACCTTAAAGAGATGGAGATCTACTTGAACATCATGGGAGAAGTCAAAGATCACTGGGCGGTGTGGCCTCCTCACACCTGATTTAAACCTATAATTGCCGTACAACTGTGTCACAATCGTGTGCATTCCACACCAATCGTGGATTTAAACCAGGTGGTAAGGAGGCAACATTTTGCCTCCCCGCTAACTATCAGGCACACTTTGATCACTTTTCAGAGGAGCAGCAGCCCCTTGTGCACTTGTGAATGAACCCTTAGTTGCATTCTGGAGATGCATCCTTAGGGCTCGTTCAC
>BLSH010479977.1:192587-214838 GCA_018402905.1 Glandirana rugosa
AGGTAACGACGACCGTACGTCATAAGACACCCTCTGTTTACGTTTCACTCAGAAATCAAAGAACATTGGTAGAGTACATATATAGAAACGGTGAGGTCGTGCACGACTGCATTTGTCTCCCACAGAATACTGCATGCCAGCAGCAATGGAGAAATCAATCCGTTGCTGATCTACAAAACACAGCAAAACATGTAAGTGCACTCGCAAAAAATTGAACTCAAAAAAAAAAAAAAAAACACACAAAACCTCCCTCCCTGCGCTTGAAAAATGAACTGCTTGTTTTGTCTAGGGGATACTTATGGTATTCCTTACTTTCCAGGCAGCCAACACTCTTCTCATCTCTTTAATACTTCTGGTACGCAGACAAACTCTCTGCCATCTCACATACAATGCATGACTGATTGTCCCGCAATGTACATGACGACACCAGACAGCTGGGACCGGTTGAGCAGTGAAGAGGAGCAGCTTCAGGAGACGAGTTGTAGGAGGAGAAAGTCTGTGTAAGCAAAGAATAAGGCATTTTGTGCTCCCCATTCTCCATAACTCGGTCCTTTCTGTAGTGCAGTGGTTCTCAACTCCGGTCTTCGGGACCCACCCAAAGGCCAGATTTTAAGTATTACCTTGGGGAGATGCAGACTAGAATACTGCAATCACTGAGCAGCAAATTATATCACCTGTGATGTATTTCAGTTATCCTGCAAACCTGGCCTGTTGGGAGGTCCCGAGGACAGGAGTCGAGAACCACTGCTGTAGTTAGTCTCAAAATACTGTCCCTGGAGAGCTATAATGGAGTCATACTGGATTATTCTATAAAATTTCATAAACATGTGGGAGTTCTGTTTTTAAACGCTGCCCCCTCTCACTAAGGCCTCGTTCACAAAATGTGCAGAGATGCAAGTTTTTCTGCACATGTTCTACAAGGGCACAAAGAACACCAAAAAAAAAACAATGGTTCTCTATGTGCCCTGTTCACAACACCACTAGTATAATGTGCAGATTTTTTCTGCGCAGGAAATCAGCAAGGTGTATAAAACTCACTGGAACACGCATGAAAACTGATGTAAACTTGTGTCTTTGCAAGTAAAATCTGTGTGTCAGTTTCCATCAGTTTTTCTACACGTAAGGTGTGAATGAGGCCTAAACCACACTACATACTGAAGATGGAAACAAATGCACATTTCAGGAGAAGAGGAATGACAGACTGTGTACGTGCAACCAAGTAACCATTATTTCACAGTTCTGAATCGGCTGTACCGCCATCTTTACTTTATGTAATATAAATATATATAGAAATAACCTGCGTCGCCCTCCAGTACTTGCTCCAGACCAGTTGTCACACTGCCTCTTATCCTTTCCTAAATGGTTTTCTTGCCTCACTACTGAAAGCAGCCCCTGCTCTGCTTCTTCTACCCACTACAGTTATTGCCAGCTTTGCCTTCCGTCCCCTGACCACATTATCTCAATGGTCCAGTCAGCTACTACTAACAACCTCTCTTCCTCCTACCTCTGATCAGTTTCAACCTCTACACTCTTTCAGACAACCTTTTCCCCCAGTGAGTGATCAGCTATTGCTCAGTCAACTCTTTTCCCTGTATACAATTCTCTCCACCTCTGCCTTCTCTCAGGTCCTTGATCAGCTCTCCCCTATGCTTCTTCTCTCTCACCCCTCCCCACATTTTTTATCAATTGCCATTCTCCCTACTTTCTTGCTGTTGCACAGTTTACCCCATTTTTCTCTCCACCACTTCCTTCTTCCACTCATGGTCAAGGATCGGCTCTAGTTTATCTGCCACCTTGACTTTACAATCAGATTCCACTCTGTTCCCCAATGTGTTGCCCCACACAAATTATTTTTGCTCAACTTCCGAACAACATCTGTCTGCTTCTTTCTGGACCCTGGGTAATAGCTGAAAGTGAGATTGAAACATTTCCATCTGAAAAACTGTCAGCATCTATAGCATCAAGGAACACTCTCTGGCTTATCAGGGGGTTCCCTAACCTGTCTGATCACAATTTCCCCAGACTAAGGCAGGCCATACATTATACAATTTCCTTTACTTCCACTGAGTGTAAGGAAACAAAATTTCTTGATTCCCCCATCAATACAGTCAGTGTTAATGGGTAAATTATTCCCACAGCGCTACTGTATTTTACCAGCGACACTTGTCATTCAGGAGAAACCCAGCAGGCAGGTTGTAAACAAGTCAATTGATAGATCGAATTGTGTACAACCAGGGTGCCCATACATGGATTGAAACTGATCGGTTCCTTGCTGAACCGGCTGAATTTTGATCCATTGAATGTTTAGCTGTAGCCAGTCCCATCTGCAGGCAGTTTCAGACACTAGAACCTCTATGAGATAGAAGTTTCAGCCACATTAGGAGACTGATCTGTTTATAAGCACTTTTAGAAAACAGTGTCCGATCCTTCAGGACAAGCTGGTGGCTGACATATCTACATGTGCTTTACCCATATCCTTCACAGGTAAAAGGAACTTCCCTGTGACAGTTAATCCTGTGAACTGAATCATGACTATACAGCCAACAACCCCCCACTTTCCCATCCTGGTGCAACCATCATCAGAGCTTAGATTTAGAACAGAAGGGTAGCATCCAAAGCACTGAATCTAGGAATATAGGTTTTCTTTTATGAAAATTAGAAACATCACGATGAACATGTGGTGATATAATAGGTTGATAGCGATCAATCAGGTGGTCTGTAGACCTATCTATGGGGACGGCTTTTTACATAGTAACATAGTTAGTCAGGTTGAAAAAAGCCACAAGTCCATCTAATTCAACCAAAAAAAAAAAAAAATAGAAAAAATTCTAAATAACCATACAATCCCATATACTATGGTTCACCCACAGTTGATCCAGAGGAAGGCAAAAAAAAACACACAGCACGATCCAATTTGCTCAAATGGATGCAGTCAATTTAAAGCAGGTGGCTAACAACAAGTTGTACAATATGTAGAACATATGTATTTATATGCAGATATTTGATGTTCCTTATTATGAAGAGGAACAATAGTTTAATTTAAGAGACTGCTGCTTACCCCTTTGTGACTTCATCCAAACCTCATACTCCACATTTCTGAAAACTGCTGGATTAAGTGATCGAAGAGCAGCTGCTGACACCACTGAATTACTTTCCTTAATCTGTGGCGGCTGCAATGTACCAAAAATTGTATGTAAATGGAAAACCGTACCATTGAGAAATACTATACAGTAGCACATTTGAAGCATACCTTCCCATCCTTGTGAGATTTAAATCCATTCACACCAACAAAATTCATGTGATCTCCACAACTAGAGGAAAACGATATAGTTAGAACTCTTGCTAAGTACTTAAAAAAAAAAAAAAAAAAAATTGAATGTATACTTGTATTTTTATGACAACAAATTACATGAGAATTATACTGTATTTAAAGTAGAATTCCAGAATTTTACATTAAATCATTTATTTGGGCCAAGGTGGTCCAAAAATGATTTGCATTACAGAACAATGCAATCTCCGAGTGCTTTAATAGACTGTGGTAGCATCTGCTACATACAGTAAGCAGTGTTGTATCCCAACAGTATTACAGGCAACTTCCTGTCTACTGCGGTAATTAAAGCGAAGTTCCACCCAAAAGTGCTTTGTATGCATTAATAGAATGCACCACTTGTCGTGATTGGCTCAGTGCGGTACATGCAGTACTACAGCAGAGGAACGTTCTCTAAGTAGCCGAAGCTACAGTATTACACATCCAGGGGGTTAAAAGATTAATAATAGGGAAGTTCTGTATGTAGCCGAAGCTACAGTACTGTATTAGGGCACATCTAGTGGGCTGATGTAATTAAATGGTGTTGCCTCGGCAGGGAGGCAGTCTTATACGGCGAGCATAGGGCAAACCCTATGATTTAACTGAATTAGGGGGGGTCGCCTTATACGCCGGAAAATACGGTACATAGCAATAAGCGTATATTGATTGGTTTGCGCAAAAGTTATAGTGTCTACAAAATAGGGGATAGATTTATGGCATTTTTTTTTTTTTTTTTTTACTAGTAATGGCAGCTGACTTCCAAGTCCAGCACAGGATCCTAAGTCAGCAGGAAAAAGGACTTAACACACCAAGCACCAGCACTTTATAGGAGTTGATTCTTTGGCACATTTCTGCTTCAAATAGACACAAATATTGCTATGAACTTTCTTGGATTTACAATTTTGTTAAGCTCTAGTACTTTAGATCTCAGAGAGATTATACATACAGTATATGACTATTCACTATCCTTTAAGGCTGCATTCACACTTGGGAATAGGCCCGCCCAATAGCGTTTACATCCAAAACCCCAGGGGATTCTCCGCAACCAGCTGCAGGAGACAGCCCCACTGAAAGCAATGGGAGTCCGCCGGCTCCTGCTGCTAATCGAGGCTGCTCTCATGTAATCGCTATGCAGCAATCCCCTCCGAGTGATCGGCCCTGGACGCAGTCTGAATTCACAGCTGATCACGTGCAGGTGAACACTGCATGGCAATTATCTGCAAGCCATGATTAACTGCAGGAGCAGGCAGCCTCCCATTGCTTTCAATGGGGCTACCTTCGGAAACTGCTGCTGAGGTTCTCATGTAAACACTGTTGGGCACATTCGCAAGTGCGAGTGTAGCCCAATAGTCACCGAATTAACTTTGAATGAGGAAAGTTAGCAAACATTGCCTACAGATGACTGAAAAGTTCCTATGCTGAACCCTGGAGAAGCCAGACCTGGACGAATCTTACAGGGGTTAGGCCCTTCATAGGCAGGATACCTGCTAGGGCACTCAGTAGCAGCTCTCTTCCTAAGGGTCCATTTGAGTGTCCTACAGTGTGGGTACCAAGAAGAAGCAATAGGCCAGACACGGGCATCAACATTGAGAGAAGTATCAGGTGTGCAAGAGTGACACAGAGGATACACATCCCTTGAAAAGCACAAGGATGACAGAAACAACTGGACCCAGATGACCTAATGGGACAAGGAGTCCCTCTGGAGAAAGAGGGACAACACAAAGTTATCAAGTACCACTGATTATCTTACATTCCCCAAAATAAGTTACTGAGAGATAGGAGTGTGGTGCCTAGGATGGGACACAGCGTAGAGGTCGAACTGTCAAAGGAACTGGAGCCAGGAACTTTGGGTTTAAAAGATTCCAGAGATGGGGAAAGGTCTGGTAATCCATGCAGTGGCAGATGGGGGTCGACGGTGATCTGCTGAAGAGTGCCAGAAGCAATGGGTTGGCCAATGAATCTAAAGGGGTGTGGTATGCACTTGAATGCCTGAAGGGCAAACTGCCCAAAATCCCTGTGAGGATTAGCAACCATGTCCCTGCTTGGAAAAGTGGGAAGCACACATTCATGAAAAGTGGGGGCAGCTCTGAGGGCTTAACAAGTTTCTGCGGGATGACTGAGAACCGGGTTTAACAGGCCTGGATGTACTCCCTCCGAAAATAGATGAAAGAGAAGGCTGGGACCTTTCCTTGGACTTCTTATACTGTACTGAGGCGGGTAAATATCGCCTCCCACGATATTCTTTTTTTATGGTACCCAGGGTTGGAGAGAACAGTCATAAAGCATCTGTGTCACACCATCTTAACCAGAGTGCTCTGTGCATCTGTATGGACGTGAGAACCATATGGGACACAGGTTTAAACACTTCTAACAAGCCATCTCAATTGAAATGTCAGGCTCCAGACTTATGCGCCACAAGTTTATTAGGACAGAGTTCACTCCAGCAGTGGAAAAAAGCAAGTTAGATTTACTGGTAACTTGTTTTCAATAGTCTTTCAGGACAGCACCTGAGATCATGGCTCCTCCTCCAACAGGAAACACCTCACCATTCAGAACTCAAAAGGAGGCCTCCACGCCAATACCCTTCAGTTGTTTGTAGAGAACCTCCAGCCACGGCTGAAACACATAAGCAACAATTATGTCATAGTATACAGCAGATAATACAACAGGGCGGGTTATTGCTGTCCTGAAAGACTACTGGAAAACAAGTTACCGGTAAGTCCAACTTGCTTTTTTCCAAAGCGTCTTTCAGGACAGCACCCGAGAGGATAAACGAGACTTACCCCCATTAGGGTGGGACAACAGCCTGCAGGACTTTCCCGCCAAAAGCTTGGTCCTGCGCCGTCAAGAGGTCTAACTTATAGTGATGGATAAAGGTCGTCAGACTTGACCATGTGGTTGCTTTGCAGATCTGCTCGGGGGTGGCACCAGCACTCTCAGCCCAACTCACCACTAACGCTCTTGTAGAATGAGCCCCGATACCTCCCGGGCTTCCTAGGCCTGAAAGAGTAGGCCTCCGTAATAGTCAGTCATTCTTAACCACCTGGCAATGGTTCCTTTAGAAGCTTGCTTTCCCTTCCTGGTACCAGCATATGAAACAAATAATGCAGTAGAGTGATTAAAGTTTTTTGTGGCTTCCAGATAACACAAAACTGCTCTCTTAACATCCAGGGTATGTAATTCCTCTTCCTTCTTCCCTGTCGGATTAGAGCAAAATGTAGGCAGGATTATCTCCTGGGCTCGATTTTGGACCGAAGCGACCTTCGGTAAGAAATTAGGGTCAGTTTTCAGAACAATTCTGTCTGGGAAAAACAGAAAAATGGTTCCCTTTTTGACAGGGCCTGAAGCTCACTATTCTTCAAGCTTTGGTTATAGCAACTAAAAAGACAGTTTTTAAGCACTCGCCGACCGTCACCCGCAGGTTGACGGCGACAAAGTGGCTCGATATCACAAACCGCCGTCATACGACGGCGGCTGCGAGATTGCGCACTGTAAGCGCGCCGCTGGAGGCGCGCTCACTGTGTTCGGGGAGGGCCAGGGAGTGGGTGCGGCGGACTCGATCGCCGCCGGCTACCCGCGATGCCCCCCCCCCCCTCCCGGAGTGAAAGAACGGAGGTCTGTGTAAGTAAACACGGACCTCCGTTCTGTGAGGGGGAAGGGTTGTGATCACAGCCTTCCTCTACATGGAAGCTGTGATCACTTCCCTTCCCCTGCTAGGGCAGCCCACACACAGTTAGAACACGCCCAGGGAACACAGTTAACCCTTAGAGCGCCCCCTGCAGGTTAACCCCTTCACTGCCAGTGGCATTTACACAGTAATCAGTGCATTTTTATAGCACTGATCGCTGTATAAATGCCAATGGTCCCAAAAAAAGTGTCAAAATGGTCCGACATGTCTGCCCCAATATCGCAGTACCGCTAAAAATCGCAGATCGCCGCCATTACTAGTAAAAAATAAAAAAAATAAAAAACCCCAGAAATGAATTATCATCCGTAAACGCGGCCACTTTTGCGCAAACCAATTAAACGCCGATTGCGATTTTTTTTTATCACAAATATGAGGATGAATATAAATCGGCCAAAACTGATGAAAAAAAATTTTTGTATTTTTTTTTTTTTTGTATTTGTATTTTAGCAAAAAGTAAGATATTTGGGTTTTTTTGCAAAATTGTCGCTCTTCTTTTGTTTATAGCGGCAATCAGAAATGACGCAGCGATGATCAAATACTACCAAAAGAAAGCTATTTGTGGGGGAAAAAAAAGGACGCAAATTTTGTTTGGGTACAACGTCGCACGACCGCGCAATTGTCAGTTAAAGCGACGCAGTGCCGAATCGCAAAAAGTGCTCTGGTCCTAAAGTGTGAAATCCTTCCGGGGCTGAAGTGGTTAATGTGATATGCCTCAATGAAGCAGACTCCATGGGCTCAAAGGGTCCATTGGTTAGGGCCTGCAGGACAGTTGATAAGTCCCACTTCGGGCAAACTCTGCCCACCACTGGTCTGGATCTAGTGAGGGCTTTGAAGAGCTTACCTATTAGTGGGTCGGTTGAAACAGGCTTCTCGAGAAATACCCCTAATGCTGCCACCTGGACCTTGAGAGTACTGATTGCTAGGCCCTTGTCTGCCCCCTCCTGCAAGAATTCCAGGATCGAGGTAACACGCCTTACCGGTCTTCCAGTTCTGGTACACCAAGATGAGAACACCCTCCAATTTTTAGCATAAATTGCTCTGGTGACCTTTTTCCTGCTTAACAAGAGGGTAGTCACCAATCTGTCAGAAAATCCCTTCTGTTTCAACAGTTGCTCCTCAGTAACCAGGCTGTGAGATTTAATTTCGCTATCTCCTGGTGGAACAGGGGACTCTGCGTTAGTAGATCCTGTTGCAACGGAAGGTGCAGAAAAGGTTCCAGATGCATCTGGAGAAGGGCTGAGAACCAGGCCCTCTTGGGCCAGAAAGGAGTGATGAGGATAACTGTCATTTCCTTCTGGATTTTCTTTATGACCTGAGGTATCAACTGAAACGGAGGGAAGGCATAACATAGGCGAAACTCCCACCTGTGCGCTAGAGCGTCTAGCCCCAGGGATGTGTCGGATCTCCTTAAGGAGTAGAAGAGAGGCGTCTGGGAATTTTCCTGAGCGGCAGAGGTCTATCTCTGGTTGACCCCATTTTCTGACCAGCATCTGGAATACCTCTGGGTTTAACTGTCACTCCGCCTCGTATATCCGATTCCTGCTGAGGAACTCTGCCATCTTGTTTAAGGACCCCATTAGGTGGACCGCCAACAAGGATAGAGTATGCTGTTCTGCCCATCTTAGAATATTTTCTGCCAGCTCTTGCAGGGCTTTGCTCCTTGTACCCCCTTGTCTGTTTATATAGGCCACTGTAGTGGCATTGTCGGATAGAACCTGCGTGTGGAATCCCTGGACCTGTCTCGAAAAGGCCAGCAGGGCCAACTCGATTGCCTTTAGCTCTCTCCAATTTGAGGACCTTGCAGCCTCATTTGAGGACCTTGCAGCCTCTTTTGTGGACCAAGACTCCTGGGTCCATTGACAGCTCATGTGAGCACCCCAACCCCAGGAACTGGCGTCAGCCTTACCTGGACTGGGAAGGACCACAACAGACCTGCTGAGAACCTCTCTTGGTTTTTCCACCACCAAAGACTTCTTTTTACCAGGGTGGAAATCCTCACCAGCACATCCAATGACCGCTGTTGGTGATCCCTGACCCTCAACAAAAAACTGGAGCGGTCTGAAGTGGAGTCTTGCCCACTGGATCGCAGGTATGGACGAGGTCAGAGTCCCCAAGACGGACATAATCCTTCTGATGGGCAAAAGATTGCTGGACTAACAGAGGCGCCTCTTCCATCAATTTTATCCTCTTCTCCTCTGGGAGAAAGATCTTTTGTTTCACAAAGTTGATGGAGTATCCCAAGAATATCACCTCCTGTGCAGGGACAAGATTTGATTTCTGGAGATTTAAGATCCATCCTATGGACTCCAGATGACTCCGAGCCCTGGCCAGGTTTTGCAGAAGTGTCTCCTTGGACTGGGCAAAGAAAAGGAGGTCGTCTAGATGGGGAATTACTGAGATCCCCTCCAGACGCAAAGGTGCCAGAGCATTGGCCATTACCTTGGTGAAGACCCTTGGGGCTGATGAACCAAAGGGAAGGGCTCTGAACTGTAGATGTACTATTTATCCTTCCCTCAGCGTTAATCTCAGATACTTTTGGGATCTGGCGGCTATAGGTATATGAAGGTAGGCGTCCGTTAGGTCGATTGACGCCATGTAGCACCCTTGGTACAGTAGGTTATATACAGAGAAGATGGAATCCTTTTAAGTTCAGTATAAACCGAAACTTTCCTGAGGGTTTCTGGACCAGGAATACATGGGAATAGAACCCTTGACCAAACTCTTTTGGGACCGGAATGATCACTCTCTGAGATCTCAGTTCCTGAACTAGGGACTTCATGGCAAGAGCCCTGGCCGGATCCATTAGGGTGTTTGTCACCAGGAATCTTCATGGAGGTTCTTCCAAAAATTCGATTGCGTACCCCAAGGAGAGCAAATTCAGAATAAACTGGTTTGATGTATTGGCCCTCCAGTTCGGAAGAAACTCCTGAGGTCTTCCTCCCACAGGGAGGGCGGAGTCACTGAGATTTTCCGGGGCCCGTAGGATTGAACAGCACTCCACTCCTACCCTCCGGCTTCTGGGAAGACCATGGCTTCCTTTTCCCCTGCGTCCTATTTTCCTGCTGCCCTTTTTGAGGCCGAAAAAAAAAAAAAAGCCTTTTTGTCTGGATCTTTTTCTTAACCGGAAAAGCTTTCTTCTTGTCAGCCGTGCGGTCAAGAATAGAATCCAATTCAGCGCCAAACAAATCTCCTGCAAAGGGGATACTACACAGCCGATTCTTTGACGCTGCATGCCCCGGCCAAGTCTTCAGCCATAAGGCCCTTCTGGCTGAATTTGTTAGAGCCGCTGACCTGGCAGACATGCGAATTGATTCCGCTGAGGCGTCTGCGATATAGGACACCGCTGCTGACAAAGTTGAGAAGGAGTCCAGAATTTCCTGTTTTGAGGAGTCTGCCAGAATATGCGTTTTCAAACTATTGAGCCAGTGCACCAGGTTTCTTGCTACACATGGTGTTGCCATTGCTGGCTTCAAATTGTTCATAACTGTCTTTTAGTGAGCCCATGTCTTCAAAGGCTAGGTTAGTTGACTTGTTGTACCAAACAGCATCAGGACTATCCTCAAAAGAAAATCTCTGCCTATGGGCCCAGGAAAAAAAATGGTTTCTTCTCTGGCTCCAGCCATTCTCTCTTAATCATCTCTGAAATAACGGTATGAACTGGGAAGGTGCGGCTTTTAGAGTCTCCTAGTCCCACATACATGCGGTCATGTAAAGTGAGTTCTCTCTTTTCTTCCTCTATGCCTAGAGTAGAATTAATCACTTTTGGGAGTCTGCCTACTTCTTCAAGCGCCAATTTGTATTTAGTAGTTGCATCAGATTCATTTTTTTCCCTCATCTGAATCCTCCTGGTCCTGAGATCTTGCCCCCTGAGAGGCTGAATCTCCTCCCAGTTCCAGGGATACCGAAGAATCCTTCTGAGAGCCCACAAGCAGTTGCTGGGTCCTGGATTCTCTTGAGGGTCCTGGTCCTTCCGTTAGGCTGGACCTAAAGCTTTGGAAGGTGGCCCCAAGTTCATTTCTAATTGTTCTCACTAGGTCGCCACAAAAAGATGGGGACTCCTCTGACAATATTAGCAGTACAATCTTTGCAAAGAGTTTTTGTCTAAGAATCGCTCAACTTGTCTCTGCAAACTGGACATAATCTATTAACTGGTTGAGCCTGGCTTTTAGCCTGAACAAACAGAAGAGACAACAAAAAGACCACGTTGAAAAGGCTGCATGGAGCTGGCAGAAAAAATATACAATACACCCAGGTGCACTAGGAAAAGAACCTTATACATGTGCCCAAGAAAGCCCCCACCACCAATACCCCCTATAAGATTCCCTATTCCTAGAGAGGAGTGCTATCTCAGCGCACCCTGCCTAGACCTGTGCTGCCACCCACAACTCTAGGGGATCCCAGTGGATAGAGGTGGGGGGGGTTTAAAACAACTCATAGGAGAAGCAGCCTTGTAAGCAGGTACACAGACCCTTACCTTGCCCCCTCAGCAGTCGCTCCCCTTTCCTCCATCGCAGAGTGCACTACGGTTGCGTGCTGTTGCCGGTTCCGGATTCAAAAACGCTGCTGCGCCGACCCAGAACCGGAACTTTAAGAAGGCACCAGGTGACTCTGCCCTCTCCCCCTGCGCTTTTCGGAAATGATGCCGCGCGCCCGACCTGGAAGTGCCTGCCCTTTCCTGTGAACACACCAGGAGCGACTACCACCAAAAAGATGGCAGCGCCGCGACCCGCCGTTGCGCTGTACTGCGAGAACGGCGGTTCACTGCAAGCCGCTTGCTGCCAAAAGTAGGGGCAGCACTGCGGCCGGTACAGGCTCTCCACGAGCACAGAAGGGGAGAAGGAGCCCACAGACCAGCCAGCTCGGAGTAGGTGGGAGGATCACAGTCTCCAGGAAGCCAGAATGGAGGTGAGGGCCCTTGTCTCCCAGGCAGAAACCTGAGAAATCATGGCCCCTCACCAAAGGTGTTCCTCCCGGTTGGAGAAAACACAAAAAACTGAAGGGTATTGGCGTGGAGGCCTCCTTTTGACTTCTGAATGGTGAGGGGTTTCCTGTTGGAGGAGGAGCCATGATCTCGGGTGCTGTCCTGAAAGACGCTTTGGAAATACCCTTTTTGAAGGAATATAACTAATTTTGCTATGGGTTGACATTTTAAGATCACATCAAAATGCTGGAGGAAGGACAAAGTCTGCCAGAAAAAACTGGGCTTCAAAGGAGTGATTCCAACTGCTGGTGAGAAAAATCCTTGAAGGTAAGCACATCATTTTCTGGTCTAGTGGCTTCCCTGTTAGGGTGGGTCACTGGGAGATCCACAGTGACTATAGACCACTGTTCAACAAACTTTCTCTCAAAGCCATTTTAACACACTCTCAAGCTGAGGCCCAGGACCCTTCAGAGAGCTTCCATACTGCATAAAGTATATCACAAATAGTGGGTATATGAGAGAGGTCTTTACAAGGAGCTCTGAAAAGCTGAAAACAGCACACAGATATCCCACATATTTAGTGCATACTGCATCTTTGACAGCCAACACAAACTCTTGTAATTCGGAGGTGATGGCAGGTGACTGCAGTGCCTCCAAAACTGTATTAAAAGAGTCTGTAGGGACTGAGTTAGGGATGGT
This sequence comes from Glandirana rugosa, assembly GCA_018402905.1. Classification (NCBI taxonomy): domain Eukaryota; kingdom Metazoa; phylum Chordata; class Amphibia; order Anura; family Ranidae; genus Glandirana; species Glandirana rugosa. The sequence goes on from BLSH010479977.1 coordinate 205,203, forward strand.
TTTTGCAACCGGTGGCAGGTGACTGCAGTGCCTCCAAAACTGTATTAAAAGAGTCTGTGGGGACTGAGTCAGGGATGGTTTTTGCGACCGGTGGCCAAACTTGTTTTAAGGTCTTTGGAGAAATCAGAGATAGCCTCCGCAGGAAATGGCATAGGAGTGCGGTTAGAGCCTCTACAGTTGGTATCTGTAACAAATTGTGCAAGTTGGGCAACAAAGACTTGCGTGACTGCAGTAGTGACCAAACCTCTGACAAAAGGGTAGGGGACTCTGCAAACAACTGAGTGAAGGGGAGACTCAGGAAGAGAAGTATCTCCAGAATAGTTAAGGAGTGTGAGCAGGGGGTCAATCATAGCATGCTGCAACCATGCGGTGGTGGTGATGCAACAAGCCTCAAGGCACGAGGCAAGGTCTTAGGCAGAGATGATGGGGTCAAATGACTGAAGGTGGCCAGGATCTTGTTGCTCAGCCAATACCAACAGCTCTAAACCCAGAAAGCACTCAGTTGCTAACTTTTACCAGTACTTTGGGTCTTCAAAAAGGGCCACAAGTAGAGCCCAGTGATGATCACTTTCAGGCAAGCCCCACAATGACCAGTCTAGTAGGGTCCAGATACAGCACTCCAAAGTCAGGCCCATGTAGTCGCTTGCACACAGACACCGAGGCTTGGTGTCTAAAAATCCAGGAAGTCCTAATCACTCTGGTGTAATGAGCCGTGACCGGAAAAGGGGGTTCTTGGCCCCGAACAGTATACGCATGGGTCACAGTCTGTCTGATCCAACGGGATATAGTAGCTGATGAGGCCGCCAAACCTTTGCGCGGTCCTTCCGTCAGTACAAAGTATCAGACTTCCGATAATAAGCTGTAGCCAACAAATACACCCGCAGAGCCCTTGCTACATCCAAAGAGTGCAAAGCAATCTCCCTGGTATGAGACAGGTGTGGACACAATGAAGGGAGAACAAGGTCCCCATTAATGTGAAAAGAGGAAACCACCTTCGGTAGGAACGAAGGAGAAGGGCACAGCACCGCCTTATCCTCATGAAGGACCAAGTAGGGAAACATGCATGACAAAGCCGCCAACTCAGACACCCGCCTAGCAGATGTAATAGCCACCAAAAAAGCCACCTTTTGTGACAGCAATTGTAAGGGAATATGTCTGATTTTCTCATATGTCAGTTTCTGCAGTACGGAAAGTATTATATTTAAATCCCACGGCGACCGTACCTGAGGAGCTACATGACGTACACCCTGTACAAATGTACGTATCAAAGAATGCGTAGCTAAAGGCCGTTGAAAAGGGAATCGCCAGAGTCGAAATCTGACCTTTGAGTGTACTCAAAACCAATTTGGTATCCAGGCCTTGCTGCAAGAAGGCCAGCACCCAGGATATAGAGAAAGAGCGGGGGTTCCAACCCCCCGCCTCACACCAGGCAATATGATCCTTCCAGGTGTGATAACATATCTGCGCAAAAAACACCTACGCTCCTTAGGCATGGTAGGGATCACGGAGTCAGAGACACCCCTATCCCTCAGCACCTGAGACTCAATAGCCAAGCCAACAAAGCCAGCGAGAGTAAGCAGGTTGCAGGATGGGTCCCTGTGACAACAGATCTTCGCAAAGTGGGAGCCGTCCGGGAACGTCTGTTACCATCCGCACCACTTCGGCGCACCAAGGGCGCCGAGGACAATCCGGAGCCACCAGAATTGTCAGGATTCCCTCAGCTTCTATTCTGCGCAGGAGCCGCGGTAGAAGCTTGAGAGGAGGAAGGCGTACAGAAGCCTGTACCGGGACCAAGGTGCGACTAGTTCGTCCGTGGCGGCCACAAACGGGTCCCTTATCACGCACACAAAGGTCTGCCCCTTGTGATTTAACATGGACGCCATTAGGTCCACGTTTGGCGTGCCCCACCATTTGCAAATCTGGAGGAACACTTCTGAATGCAGAGACCATTCCCCCTGATCCAGAGTCTGGCGACTGAGAAAGTCCACTTGCCAGTTTACTACGCCCGGAATGTAGATGGAGGAGATTGCCGGCACGTGAAGTACTGCCCACCTCAGAATGAGGGCCGTCTCCACAGCTGGTGCCAAGCTCCTTGTTCCGCCCTGATGGTTCACATACGCCACTACCGTGGCGTTGTCGGACTGAACCCAAACCGAGAGGCTGCGCAGCCTTGTCGACCAGTGGGAGAAAAAGAGCCTGATTGCCCTCAGCTGTAGCACATTTATTGAAAGGCGTGATTCCTGCGTCGACCAAACGGCCCTGAGCAGACCACTGCCCCAGGACTCCTCCCCAGCCTGATAGGCTGGTGTCCGTCGTGATTATCGACCAATTCAAGGAAGGAACAACTTTCCCAGAGTCAATGCCGGGGCCCGGAGCCACCAGGCCAAAGACCCCCTGGTTTGATGATCCAATTCGAGACTTGTCCCACCGCAACAGGCTCGCTCGCTGCAGGAGCCGAGCGTGACTCTGGGCGTACGGTATCACCTCGAAGACCGAGACCATGAGCCCCAACACCCGCATACAGACCCGTAAGGAGGACCACCGACGTGACAGCAGGACTTGCACTGCTGCTTGCAGTATCAGCCACTTGGCCGGAGGTAGAAAACCTTTGCTTGCTCTGTGTCCAATATCAGGCCCAGATATTCTAGGTGACAGGACAGGGTCAGTGTCGACTGCTGTAGTTTGATCAACCAGCCGAAGTCTCACAGGGAGGTCAGTGTGATAGCAACATTGTCCTTCAGAGCCAGAGCCGGAGCCGACTCCGCTCGCAGGAGTAGATCGCCCAGGTAAGCTACCACAGCAATGCCTCTGTCTCAAAAGAGCCAGCGCCCGCAACTTGGTGAAGACCCATGGAGCAGAGGCCAGACCGAAGGGGAGTGCCACAAATTGATAATGCAGGTCCCCTACCGCCAAGCGCAGGAAGCGCTGATGCCGGAGGCAAATGGGAACACGCAGATAAGCGTTCCTGATATCCAGGGATGCCATGAAGTCCCCTTGGTGAAAGGCAGCCACGACCGAAACAGACTGATTCCATCCTGAAATTGCGCGCTTTCACAAAATGATTTAGCACATACGGTCCAGAACTGGCGTTACCTCACCCCTTTATGGGCACCACAAAGAGGTTTGAATAGAAGCCGCGGAACCTCTCCAACGGAGGGACCGGCAAAATCACTCCTTGTTCGGACCACATCCGGACAGCCCCTAAGAGAGCTTCCCAACGCCCCGGCAGAAGCCTCAGGTTCGATGGGAAGAACCTGTCTGGAGGTAGAGTGCTGAACTCTATCCTGTACCCAGAGACCACCACTTCCCGTACCCACCGGTCGGAAATACGAGCAGCCCACCTGTCTGCGAACCCCAGAAGTTGGCCCCCCACCCGAGAGTCGAGCGGAGGCAACCCATATGCGGAGGAGGGTTTGTCCTCAGTCTTTTTAGGCTTGCGCTGCCAGGGATGCTTACCGGACCCCGAGGCAGACTGTTGGGCCTTGAGCCCCTTGCCCGCTAAACTGGGCGCGCGAAAAAAAAACGCTTATGGGCCGAGAATGAAGGATCCTGCTTACGGCAGCAATCCCGCCGCTTGGGTTCTGGAAGAAAGGCACTCTTCCCCCCCGGTGAAATCCTTAATGATTTCACCCAATTGCGGAGGTCCGTGAGGCCCTTTTTGGACACGTGGTCACCCGACCAACACCGCAACCCCAGCAACCGTCTTTTAATGACTGCAAAAACAGACATCTTTGACAGCATGAGCAGCAGGTCCAAGGCTGCGACACAAAGGTACCAGAGACCCTGTATCAGGTGGTCAGCCCGCTGCAAAGCCTCAGGGGAGCACCTGCAGCCCAAACACTGTGCAATCCTGTTGCCCATTTCGTAAGTGGCTGTGCCACCATGGCCGACGCCAGAGCTGGCCTCATGGCCGTCCCTGCCACCAAGAACAAAGCCTTGGATACCCTCCGTCCGCCTATCGGCCGGAACCTTAAAAGATGGAGACCCTTCCAAGGGAATGGTCGTCGCCTTATTCAGGCGAGCCACCGGAGGGTCTACTGCGGGGGATGCCCACTTCTGCAAAAAACTGTCCTCAAAAGGATATCGCAGAGAAAATGTTTGGGCAGTGAAAAAGGAACTCTGCGGGCGCTGCCATTCCTTATACACAAAACTGGTCAAAAAATTGGACATAAGGACATGCCTCAGGGGACCGTGACAGCTTAAAGCAGTGTTTCTCAACCTTTTAGGTGAAGTACCCCTGCAGGTCTAAAAAAATTTCCTAAGTACCCCTGTCTCGAGAAAGAAATTTCTATTGTTGGGTTTGTGTTTGTGATGGTTTTTATGTGCAAAATCAACATCAAATGCAGCCTCACCAGTGTCCATCAATGCAGCCTGATCAGTGCCCATCAATGCAGCCTCACCAGTGCCCATCAAAGCAGCCTCACCAGTACTGGTGTCAGTGCTCTGTTTCTCAGTGCTGGTGTCAGTGGTATCTCAGTGCTGGTGTCAGTGGTATCTCAGTGCTGGTGTCAGTGGTATCTCAGTGCTGGTGTCAGTGGTATCTCAGTGCTGGTGTCAGTGCGCTCTATCTCAGTGCTCTCTATCTCAGTGCTGGTGTCAGTGCTCTCTAGCTCAGTGCTGGTGTCAGTGCTCTCTATCTCAGTGCTGGTGTCAGTGCTCTCTATCGCAGTGCTGGTGTCAGTGCTCTCTATCTCAGTGCTGGTGTCAGTGCTCTCTATCTCAGTGCTGGTGTCAGTGCTCTCTATCTCAGTGCTGGTGTCAGTGCTCTCTATCTCAGTGCTCTCTCAGTGCTGGTGTCAGTACCCTCTATCTCAGTGCTCTCTCAGTGCTGGTGTCAGTGCTCTCTATCTCAGTGCTGGTGTCAGTGCTCTCTATCTCAGTGCTGGTGTCAGTGCTCTCTATCTCAGTGCTGGTGTCAGTGCTCTCTATCTCAGTGCTCTCTATCTCAGTGCTCTCTATCTCAGTGCTCTCTATCTCAGTGCTCTCTATCTCAGTGCTCTCTATCTCAGTGCTCTCTATCTCAGTGCTGGTGTCAGTGCTCTGTATCTCAGTGCTGGTGTCAGTGAGGAAGATAGCAGAGACGAGGCAGGACGAGGCAGGACAGCATGGCTGAAGATCAGCACTGGACTGGGCTGGGACCTCCTGACCCCTGCAGTGGGGGTAAGGGCAGGGTGCAGGGAGGGGTCAGGGGCTGTCAGTCACAGGTGAGCACCTTGGCAGAGGACAGAGCTGTCCTTACTGTTTTGTGGCACTCATAACTAGGATGAGGGAAGTGGATATAATGACCAGTGGCTATGGCTGAGGAAAGCTGGAGGAGCAGGGATTGGGGGGCTGGCTCTCTCTCATGCTGGTGGTCACTGCCTGCAGAAGGGGGTTTTGACATAGTAGCTCTCTCACCTTGATTGACAGCCCCAGAGAAGGGCCGCGGGACACCTTCTCTCCTACCTCCCCCTTCCATCTCTCCATGCAGCCCCAGTTGGATTTCCTCCCCGGCGGGACCCTCCTCTTCTCCTCGCCATCGCAAATGCCTCCTCCGGGTGTGCAGGGGGCCGCTCCGTGAAGCACTTTGGTGGGGGGAGGGGGGGCGAGTGCTCCAGCTGCTGCTATGAGTCTTTTCCCCCTGTCCACAGTGCTGTCCTGGCTCCTCCCCAAGACACAGCCCCCGCTCCATCCTCTGTCTCCACTGCCTGGCCATTAACACTCTGCTGGCCGCAGCGGCATTGTTGTCAGCAGAGGCGGCTGTTCAATTCATGCAGCCTTTTCACCCGACATCAGAGAGGCAGCGTACCCCCTCCCCTTGGGAAAAGAAAAAGGTGAAACGGCACTCCACGAACAATGATAAGCTTGCTGTTTATTGGTCAGGCAAATACAGGTAAGACGTAAACCCCCCCGCAAGGGGTACGCGTACCACGGGTTGAGAAACCCTGGCTTAAAGGACCCACAAACGTGGGCATTCTCCTGTGACTCCCCGGGTGGGTTCAGCCGCAACGACTCATGGATATCAGTGATCAGGGAGGCCACCAGCGCCCTTTCGCGCGCCATCGAGGCCCCCTGGTCTTCCTCACCGTCCGAGGGCGCCAGTCCAACATTTGAGAGCTCCACGTGGGATCCTGTGTCCACGGAGGCCCCATCCGTTCAGATCCCTCCTCAGAGGAAGGCGGGAGGGTGGACACTTTGTCACCACCCAAGCGGAAAACTCTCCACAAATGGGAGTTAACTGGTTCAGGGGAACCAGAGGTCCCAGCGCAGCTTGCGCTTCTGCAGACCTCCCCCCCCCCCCTCGGAGAAGAACCCGCTATTGTACCACCAAACTCTTCTAGGGCCTATGGGCCATTACACCCCACAATCCTGCCCCACCTAACTGACCCACAGAGCGACCAGGGTATGCCCAGGAGGACTCTGCACCGCCGCCACCGACACCCCAGGGAAAAGTCAGCCATACCTGCTGTACTGTATGCCCCTCTTAGCCATCGTAGGTGTGCTGTCCGCCACAGTCATTTTTGCTGCCACTGCCGCTGTGTGTGCACCGCTGATTCAGGGAGAAAAAAAACGGCGCTGACACGCACGTTTTTACTAGCAAGGCACACCAAAGATGGCTGCCGATCGGTCACAAGAGGCCAAAGCACATGCTAAAAAGGCCGCGACTACGGCAAAATGGCCACCGAATGCGGCCAAAGGAAAATGGCGGTGAAAAAACGCAGCATGGTGGTAAAATGGCGCAGGGGGTGCGGTGCGGGATCGGGGGGGAATGGTACAGGAACCTTGACCCCAGGACCCTCCGCCGGACTAATGGTACCTTTAGTTCCCCCCCCCCCCCTCCGTACCCCAGAGGGGGGAGAGGGGGGGTGTGACTCACCATTCCCGACGGGCGCAGCGGGTAGCCACCTGGTAGCAGACCTTCCTCTCCCCAGGTGGGGAGGGATGCTGCCGGCCAGAACGCCCCTGGACGCGAGTGCAGCCCGGTCACTCGGACGTAAGTGGGGTTCACCCACAAGCCCCCCGCACGGAACGGGTACGATGCTGCAGACCCCGCTAAGGGTAGCTCGCATCGGTCGGCCGTGCTGGGGAAATTTCAGGATTCGAGGTATCCTCTATGCCCCAGCCGGCTACTTGATAGCAGTCTTCATCAGATAGCTTGAAAAAAGCAAAAGGAAGCAAAATGGGGAACCGCAGATCCCAGCAGGAAACCAGGTCTAACTCCTTGCACTAGGCCTAAAGAAACTGATATGCTATGCAGAGCTGGGGGGTTTTATGCTGAGTGAGGACAGCCCCCTGGGAGGGGCCAGCTTGCTTTCTTCTTTTTGCCTAGTCTACTCCTAATAGGATGTGCATAAACCCCATGTGTCATGAATAGTTGCTGCATCTGTCAATGAACGTAAGAGAAAAATCCTTTTCGACTCTCCTGTTTTAGACTTGCCTGGAGAAGAGTCATTCAAGTAAAAGATGGCAGCAGATAAGGCTGCATGAAGTAAGCTAATGTTTTTTTCAGATCTCATGATGACAGCACACATCACCTGACTGACCACAACTGAATCATGTAACAGAACACTGTGGTCTACCAAGGGAAACAAACTATGCAGTCCCTCACAGCTACGCCTACATAATTATAACAGAGCACTTAAAACTCACTTACCCAAGCCCACTTGGGGCTGGTTTATACCCAAAACATTTTTTTTCACTTCTAGATAGAGTGAGGAAAGACTGGAACCAATCAGGTTGTACTGTCTTTAGATGCACAGTTGAAGATATTTGTTCACTCTGTGTCTAGTAAACCCGATGTCTTCAGGATAGGAAGGATGGGGAAATCGCTCCAACAGAAACACAGACAGAACATATAACGCTTTTCTATCTTAAGTATTTTTTTTCTTAAAGTGAATGTGAAACCGATTCATGAAATTTGAGCTGGTCACATATCTGTAGAGTTTTATTATCTCTCTCCAAAGCACAGTGTGTAGCTGTCTCTTCCTCCGTAGCTTTATCATCAGCCTGATACATTCTCACACGTTCTCCGAGACGAGACACAGAAGTGTGCGATGGGGAGGTTGCTATAAATAGATTAGCACACTGCTTGTCATCTAAGAGCAGAGCTATGTACATTGCTTTCTTCCTTTGCCCATGAGGAGAGGGGGTGTGTGCCCTTCCTCCAATCAGCTGTATGCCAATAATCCACTCCCAGAGGTAACCAGGAAGAGAAAAATGTTAACATGATCTGCACTTTCTAACGGATATTTACAGATGAAGACAGCAGATATACATGTAAAACTTATTACAGGGAGGTTTGTTTCATCCCAGTGTATCTTCTGAGGTCGTTCACTTCACTGGGTATATGGAGGATTTACATCCACTTTAACTAGTGGAACTCAAGAACTTCTTTCAGCATTTTATTATTTGTTTCACAGTTTCCCTCATCCCGTGTCTGTTAACCACTTAACGACGACCCATTGTTGTTTTACTGCTGCAGAGTGGCTCGTTCCCATGTATCGCTGTCATTGTGTGTGGGGGAACGTGCCAATGTGGGCGTGCACGCTTGCTGCCAAGCGGGGGGAGGCAATCAGAGGGTGGGGCGAACTTGATGGCCACCCGCGATCTCTCCAGAGCAGCCTCTCTCAACCTTTTCAACACCGATGAACCCTTGAAATAGTTTTCCAGTCTCGGGGAACCCCTGCTAAAAATTAAAAATCTACAACTAATGATACATTAGTGTGATGGTCAATGGGAAGAATGCTCCTTACGCTTGTGGTCATTGAGAAGATTTACCCATTACAGATAGCTAAAAAGATCAACAATGTCATTGGGAATTTATCTGAGGTAGAAATTGACCATTGCTCAAGGAACCCCTAGCAACCTCTGGAGGAACCCTAGGGTTCCACAGAACCCTGGTTGAGAAACCCTGCTCTAGAGAGAGACAGAACGGGGATCAGTGTAAACAAAGCAGATCCCCGTTCTGGTAAATGGGAACAACGATCTCTCTCCTCCTCCAGTCAGCCCAGCCCCCATACAGTTAGAAACACCTAGCAGGGAACATTTAACCCCTTGATCACCAGTAGCGTTAACCCCTTCCCTGCCAGTGACATTTATACAGTAATCAGTGGCTATTTTTAGCGCTGATCCGCTGTATAAATGTCAGTGGTTCCAAGTGTGTCAGAAATATCTGATATGTCTGCCGCAATGTCGCAGTCCCACTAAAAATTGCTGCTCGCCGCCAGTACTAGTAAGTACAGTGCCTTGCGAAAGTATTCGGCCCCCTTTGAACTTTGCGACCTTTTGCCACATTTCAGGCTTCAAACATAAAGGTATAAAACTGTAATTTTTTGTGAAGAATCAACAAGTGGGACACAATCATGAAGTGGAATGAAATTTATTGGATATTTCAAACTTTTTTAACAAATAAAAAACTGAAAAATTGGGCGTGCAAAATTATTCAGCCCCTTTACTTTCAGTGCAGCAAACTCTCTCCAGAAGTTCAGTGAGGATCTCTGAATGACCCAATGTTGACCTCAATGACTAATGATGATAAATAGAATCCACCTGTGTGTAATCAAGTCTCCGTATAAATGCACCTGCGCTGTGATAGTCTCAGAGGTCCGTTTAAAGCGCAGAGAGCATCATGAAGAACAAGGAACACACCAGGCAGGT
>BLSH010479977.1:235215-247018 GCA_018402905.1 Glandirana rugosa
AACAAAAAAAAAAAAAAAAGACTAATTGAGGTAGGGTCCGGCCTACTATTCCAAAATCCCTAATAAGCTTTGATGCAACCAAAAGCCTACATAATACACACATTACCTAAAAGGGAGTCTTGATGTGGAAAATGTAAATGTCACCAATTAACTCAGCCTTTTCTGAAAGGTCCCAGAGTGTATAAGAGAAAACATTTAAACAAACAGAATCATGAAGGCCAATGGGTTATCATCCGGCCTGGGATGGAGTTAATCAGAAAAAAAAAAAAAACAAGTAGGGTTGTACACTTTTTTAAAACATGTGTGTGAGTGCTTTTACCTGTCAGGTAATGTGTTATAGCAAAGAATTTGGCTGAATGTTTCCTTCTAACAATCAGTGACTTCAGTTGAAAAAAAAAAAAAAGGCTTTCCAGGAGGTCCAATTTACAGCTGAAGTCTGGAAAAATCAAATATAGTCTGAAAAACCAAAAGCCGTATGTATTTTTACTTAAATCTTGGTGTGCGCTTTGTATTTCCTCCAGATCTTTGCATTATTCAAGTGTGAAATTTTGTTTCTGCTGCTCTGTCCTTGTGCAGGGTGGGTTGTCTTGTCTTCACCCCCTCCCATAGTTTTCTTCAGTCTAGTCAGTGGAAGCCTGCTGGGTCCCTCCCACAACTCTGCTCTCTAAACAGGCAGCACAGTGATGATGCCATGGCTACTTTTACAATGTAATATCTGCAGTTGAAAAGACTGATGCACACAAAAATTGATTTGTTTTATTTGTGGCTATCAAGGAATTTAATTACTGTAAACGAGAGCTTTAAAGTGGAACTACACTGTACGTTACTAGCACGCACCAAAAACTTTAATTTTTAATATTCAAAAGCAAACTCCATCCATCAATCCATCGATGTCTCCATTCTTTATTTTGCTGATAAATCACTTTGAAAAACACCCCCTAGCATTTCTGGTTGTGGCAATCTTAAGTAATGGAAAAGTATTTGTGCAGCATTTATTTCTTGTAATCCATCTGTCTTTAGCTCAGGCATGCAGGCAGGAGTTCAGCTAAGAAAACCCCTCCTCTCCTCCTGAAGATTCCTGGCATGTATGACATGCCTAGACATTAAAACCAATTAGTAACTGAAGAAATGTAAATTAAAAAAAAAAAAAAAAATTAAAAAAAAGTTTAAGAAGTAAATATATACTTTCCTATCTATTTGCTAATGCTAGCAGCATAAGGATTAAAGCGGAGGTCCGGGCTAAAAAAAAAAATTAAAAGTCAGCAGCTACACATACAGTAGCTGCTGACTTTTAATATTAGGACACTTACCTGTCCTGGACTCCAGCGATGTCGGCACCCGCCGCCGATCTTCGAATCGGGGGACGGGTGCAGCCGCTTCCATCGCGGGTAAGGGAACCCGGACGTGTAAGCAGTACAGCTTCACGCCGGGCACCTTACCGCGCATGCGCGAGCTCTGCCACGCTCAGCTACTGGCCAGGCGGCCAGTAGCAGAGCGAGCAGGGAGGAGGGAGCCGGCTTCTGACGTCATCTGCCGCGTCCGCAGGCCAGAACTCCCGGAAGTGTGGAAAAGGACACCTGTCTAAAGACAGGTGTCCTCTTCCCCCTCCCCCCCGAAAGGTGCCAAATGTGACACCTGAGGGGGGGAGGAATCCAACCAGCGGGAGTTCCACTTTAGGGTGGAACTCCGCTTTAAAAACTGTCAGCCTGGGTTCACACTAGATGCAGTGCAAATTCGCTGCAGATTCCGCACTGCATCTAAATCATAACCCGTCCATGCAAATCCATAGTGGAGTTTACTTAATGACACCCTGCAATTGGTTTGCAAAAAATGCAGCACGATTTGCATAACCGGATCGCATGGGTGTCAACACCCATGCAATCTGATTCTAGTTCAGACAAAAAGGGTCCTGCATCAGTTTGGTGCAAATGCAGTGTGATTTGAACCATACATATCCATGGCTCAAATTGCACCCCAGAGACACCGTATGTAATTCACACAGAATGTGCTGCGATTCCTGTGTGAATTATATGCGGTGTCTTGCAACGCCGGAGTGTGATCCCAGGCCTAATGCTGCTTGAGAGAGTGAAGTTCCCCTTTAAAATGTTACTAAACCCACAACAGTAAAATCAGTCTGTATATGCAGTAAAGAATGCTGGTTATACTCACTGTGGAACTTAAGGGGTTAACCCTGCACATTTTGTAAAAGGCTGTTTGATCCTGTCTTCTGATCCTCCCTTTATTCCACAGTGCCCAAACCATCTCCTGATAGAATAGAGGCTTGAGGACAAGCTGCCCATGCTCAGTTTGGTGTGTATTGCTAGAGAAATTTCTTCTTGGAAGAGCGCATGTGATCAGCACAGGGCCAATCAGCACCATCCAGACAGAGGATCAGGGCTCCTGCAGCCTTATAGGGCAGTCAGTGAGGGACGGCAGCTGATCCATGGTTGCTGTAGAAGGACTTTGAACGAGGCCATCAACCTTGGGGCCGCTTCAATGTTTGGAGGTGCGGCGGGGAGCAGAGGGAGAACATCTCTCACGCCCGCACCCTATTAGCGCTCTCCTGCCCCTTAACACTGACATCCTCTTCTGGTGGCAGGCAGTGTGGCAAGCGACATCCTCTTCTGGTGGCAGGCAGCGTGGCAAGCGACATCCTCTTCTGGTGGCAGGCAGCGTGGCAAGCGACATCCTCTTCTGGTGGCAGGCAGCGTGGCAAGTGACATCCTCTTCTGGTGGCAGGCAGCGTGGCAAGTGACATCCTCTTCTGGTGGCAGGCAGCGTGGCAAGTGACATCCTCTTCTGGTGGCAGGCAGCGTGGCAAGTGACAAGCCGCATCTGGTGGCAAGTGACACTCGGGGCTCCCACTGACTGCATTATGGTGAGTTGAACTATTTAATTTAATATTACAAATGTAATAGAAATAATGCACTTCAATCATCCTGACACCATAACAACCATGGTGCCGTGATAACTGAAGCGCCAACACCAGTTTAAAGGCTTTTCAGACCAAGCCAATCGGAGCCATGTTTTGGTTGGTATTAAAGTAAAATTGCCATTCCTGCTGAATGTCATCCTGGTCAGCCAGAGCTGATAGCCAAAAAGGGTGAAGGTGCCAGGTATGAGACATAACCGCCAGGGCGGGGTTGATGGTTGTCCAGTAAGGAGCATGATTAGATAATGTTCTAGGGTGAAATTCTACTCCCTCTACCAAGGGAAGCATAATGTTAGACACCCGTATAAAGTCTATACGAGACATGGTGGAGTGCGTCTAACGCGCTTATAACGCCAGGCATCTGTTACCGCGAAGTCTGTAAACAAGCGGCTAAGGCGGCAAAGGTGGTTGGTTACAGGCATTGAAGCGGATGGTGATGTATGCATACGATCTATTGCAGGGTTTAAGACCATGTTGAAGTCCCCCAGCCAAATAGCAGGTGTAGCAGGGTATTGAGCCACAAATAGGAAACGGTCATTGATTACAGCCAAATTGCACAGAGGAGGCATGTAACAGGCCAGCACCAAATAAGGCTTACCATATAGAAGGACATGCATGAATAAGACTCTGCCCTGAGGGCCCAAACATACGGAGATAATTTCAAGCTGAACCGTTTTAGCAATTAGAATTGAAACCCCTGGGAATAGGGGCCATGAGTGGCATGATATGCCCAACCTATCCAGGGACACTTGAGACAGTTGTAGTCGACCAGTGACATGCGTCTCTATTAGAACCACTATATACATCCGATGGGTTTGCAGATAGTTGAAGACAGCAGAACGTTTCAGCTTGTCTCGGATCCCACACACATTCCACGTTTCGGGAGGGTCATAAGGAGGGTGCAATGTTGAAAAACAGGAGGGACAGTAGCTCGACTCCCATAGCAGATCCGTGTAAGGCAGTATACAGTACATAAATAGGCTACACCTGAGTTGCGAACTGTGATAGTACCAGTCACCATGCATTGGTCATTAGCTTGCAAATAAATAACAGTATCCACAACTAAGTAACTTCCCAAACCACCCCCCACCCTGCTCTCCCGAAACAGAGCAGGAGCCCAATAACCATAACACTGTTAGTTTTACAAGAGGAGGGGTCAACCAGAAGGCCATCAAGCCCTGGTGTCAGAACCTGAATGTCCATGATGAAAACCAAAATTAGGGGAAAAAAATTATAAAAGGGAGAACATAAAGTGGTAAAAACCCTATGGGGACGATCACTCGCTAGAGAAGGACTAAGTAGTAGGCCACGTGGTATACCCGTGTATTAAGTGATGCTTTTCAGGAGAGCTGGTAATGGTTCTTGAGCAAACGCACTGTGCATAAAAAAAGGGATTTTATTAAAACTTACCGTAAAGTCCTTTTCTCCGAGTTCACTGACAGGCGCAGCTCTTCGACTTGTGGGGTTTATGCTTGTACCACTAGGAGTTAACTAGACAGGGAAAAGAACAGCTGGCCCTCCCATGGGGTCGTCCTCTCTTCCCACATAATCCCTTACATTACATAGCTCATCAGTTCGTATACAAGCCGTACTGTAACAGAGCACAGAGGGGTGGGTGCTGCGTCTGTCAGTGAACTCGGAGAAAAGGATTTTACGGTAAGTTTTAATAAAATCCCTTTTTCTCCTACGTTCACTGACAGACGCAGCTCTTCATTGACTTGTGTGATGTCCCAAAGCTGTGTCAAAAAGAGGGGTGGGTAAACGATAACAACTGTACCCAACAGAACCTCTAAGGCGGCGCCAGGCGCGCCTACACTGCCGCCTGCAAAACTTTGCGGCCAAACGCAGCATCTGAAGATGCTAACACATCAATATTATAAAACTTCGTGAAAGTGTGTACCGAGGCCCAAGTGGCCGTCTTGCACACCTGTGACACCGAGGCCTGGTGTCTAAAAGCCAAGGAAGTGCTAACCGCCCGGGTAGAATGAGCCGTGACCGGAAAAGGGGGAACCTTGCCCCGAACAGAATATGCGTGGGTCACGTTCGGTCTAATCCAACGAGAGACAGTAGCCGACGAGGCCGCCAAACCCTTGCGCGGACCCTCTGTCAGCACAAAGAATCAGACTTCCGAAAGGCAGCCAAATACACTTGGAAGGCCCTTACTATGTCCAAGGCATGCAACTCAAACTCTTTTGGGTGCGAAGGACGTGGGCACAATGAAGGAAGAATAACATCTTTGTTAATGTGAAAGGAAGAAACCACTTTTGGAAGGAAAGAAGGAGAGGGTCGCAAGACCACCTTGTCCTTGTGCAGGACTAGGCAGGGAGACTTGCACGACAGTGCCGCCAACTCAGACACCCGTCTGGCGGAAGTGATGGCCACCAAAAAGGCCACCTTCTGCGAGAGCAGTTGTAAGGAAATCTCCCTGATTTTTTCATATGGCGGTTTCTGAAGCACAGAAAGCACCAAACTCAAATCCCACGGAGACATCGGAGACCTCACCTGAAGCGCCACATGTCGCATACCTTGTACAAAAGTACGAATCAACGAGTGCGAAGCCAAAGGTCTCTGAAAAAGAATCGCCAAAGCCGATATCTGGCCCTTGAGAGTACTCAAAGCCAGTCTTTTGTTCAGGCATTGCTGCAAAAAAGTCAGGACCCTAGACACCACGTAAGAGCGAGGGCTATGACCCTCCACCTCGCACCAGGCTATGTAAACCTTCCAGGTGCGGTGATATATTTTGTGAGAGGTACACTTGCGAGCCTTTAACAAGGTAGGGATCACGGAGTCAGCGGCTCCCCTGTCCCTCAGCACCTGGGACTCAGAGCCAGCGACGGTAAAGCAGGGTGCAAGATTGGCCCGAGACAATAGATCGTCTCGCAGCAGGAGCCACCAGGGAACGTCCACCATTTGCACCACGTCGGCGTACCACGTGCGCCGAGGCCAATCTGGAGCCACCAGGATTAATCGGTATTCCCTCCGCTACTACTCTGCGTATCAATCACGGTAGACGTTTTATCGGAGGGAAGGCATACAGGGGGCTACCAGAGCATCCGTGGCCACTGCCAACGGGTCCCTCGTTCTGGACACAAAGGTCTTCACCTTGTGATTGAACCAAGACGCCATGAGATCCACGTGCGGTGTCCCCCATCTGCGGAAAATCTGGTTGAATACCTCCGGATGGAGAGACCACTCTCCCTGGTCCAGCGTCTGGCGACTGAAAAAGTCCGCCTGCCAGTTTTCCACGCCTGGAATGTAAATGGCGGAGATTGCCAGAATGTGACGTTCCGCCCAACGCAGTATGAGAGCTGTCTCCGCCGCAGCCACTGGACTCCTCGTGCCGCCCTGATGGTTCACATATGCCACTGCTGTGGCATTGTCCGACTGAATCCGAATCGGACAACCCTGCAACCTCACTGTCCAGTGAGAGAGGCATAATCTGATCACTCTCAGCTCCAGCACATTGATGGGGTGGCGAGCTTCCTGCGCCGACCAATGGCCCTAGGCAGATAGCAGCCCCAGGATCCCACCCCAGCCCGAAAGGCTGGCATCCGTGGTGATGACCACCCACCGAAGGGGCAGGAGCGACTTCTCCTGAGTCAGTGCCGAGTCCCGGAGCCACCAGGTCAGAGATGCCCTGGACTGGGAGTTCAGGCGGATCAGAAGGTCCAAGGACCGAGGAGACCTGTCCCACCGAGACAGAATCGCTCGCTGAAGAAGACGAGTGACTCTGGGCGCAAGTTATCACCTCAAAAGTCGAGACCATGAGCCCCAGCACCTGCATACAGAAACGTAATGAAGACCGTCGGTGTGACAGAAGGGTTCGCACCGCAGACTGCAGCGACAGCAACTTGGCCAGAGGAAGGAACACCTTCGCCTGTTCTGTGTCCAGAATCAGACCCAGATACTCCAGGCGACGGCTGGAGACACCGTTGACTTCTGCAGGTTGAGCAACCAGCCAAAGTCCTGCAGAGAGATCATGGTGATTCTCACATTCTCCTCCAGAGCCGCGGCGGACTCCGCTCGCAGGAGCAGGAGGTCAAGGTAGGCTACTACCGCAATGCCCCTCTGTCGCAGTAACGCCAGCACCGGTGCTACCAGCTTTGTGAAAACTCAAGGGGCTGAGGCGAGCCCGAAAGGGAGTGCCACAAACTGATAATGGAGGTCCCCCACTGCAAAGCGAAGGAAGCTCTGATGCCATGGGCAAATAGGAACATGGAGATACGCATCCCTGATGTCCAGAGACGCCAGGAATTCCCCTTGATGGAGGGTGGCCACAACCAAGCGGATCGATTCCATCCGGAATTTTCCGCCTTCACATACTGGTTCAAGGCCTTCAGGTCCAGTACTGGCCGGACGCCCCCTCCTTTTTTGGCAACCACAAACAGGTTTGAGTAGAAACCTTGAAACCTCTCCGCTGGAGGCACTGGCACGATCACCCCTTGGTCCGAAAGTGCTTGGACAGCCCCGAAGATGGCCTCCCGGTGTGCCTGCGGGAGCCCCAAGTTCGATGGGAAGAACCTGTTTGGGGGTAGAGTGTTGAACTCTATCCTGTACCCGGAGAACACCCCTTCCTGGACCCACCGGTCGTAAATGCGAGCAAGCCACCGGTCTGTGAACCCCAGAAGATGTCCCCCCACCCGAAGCCTGGGTGGGGGCAGCCCATCAGGCGGAGGAGGGCTTGTCCTCCGCCTTTTCGGTTTTTCACTGCCACTGCCGTTTTCCGGCCCCTATAGGGGCCTTACCAGAACGGGTCCCCTTTCCTGCTGCGCCCAGGGCGCGAAAAAACCTCGTGACCTGAGCAGGGGGCCCCTGTCTATGGCGAAACTCACGCCTCCGGGGCTCTGGGAGGAAGGTGCTCTTACCTCCTGTGAAATCCTTAATGATCTCATCCAGTCGTGGATCGAATAGACGTCCACCTTGAAAAGGGAGGTCTGCAAGGCCTTTTGTTGGTCGCATGGTCCCCGGACCATGAACGTAGCCAAAGTACCCGCCTAAGGAGGACAGGCAAAAACCGCCATTCTGGACAACATAGGCAGTAAATCCACGGCTGCATCACAAAGGTACTTGATGCCCTGATGCAAAAAATCAGCCCTCTGCGGCGCATCCATCAGGCGGCCGCAGTCCAGATCATTCTGGAGCTCCGCCATACGCTCAGACAGATATTACACTGCCATGGCGGACGCCCGGGCCGGCCGCAGAGCTGAGCCTGCTACCAGGAAGAGAGCCTTTAACAGCGCCTCTGTCTGTCAGCCAGGTCCTTAAAGGAAGGGGCCCCTTCCAGAGGAATGGTCGTCGCCTTATTCAGACGAGCTATTGGTGGGTCCACCACAGGCGAGTCCAATTTTTTCAAAATGCTTTCCTCAAAGGGATAGCGAGCGGCAAAACGTTGATCATAGGGGTAAGCCTTGGGGGCCCTGGAGGGCCCACATACAAACGTAGAGGTCTGCAATTCGCCATCCTGGCTCAGTCGCAGCGTAGTGCGTATACCAGTGATAATAGTGGAAACCATCGATTTTTCGCACACAGCCGCTGCCCCCTGGTCCTCTTCTCCGTCCGAGGGACCCAGTTCACCGTCAGAGAGGTCCACTGGGGTCCCTGTGACCCCCGAGGCCATTTCTGGATCAGAGTACTCCCCTGAAGAACAAGGGGGAGGACGACGCTTCTTAGGGGCCTGATGGGCGACATCCGCCCAGGGAAGAAATTCACTAAAGACCACCCGCAGCTGATCCAAAAAAGCCCCTTGCGCAGATTGCACCAACGCTGAGTCCTCCTCTGCAGGTTCAGCAGTATAGTCTGTCATCGTTCTTCCCCCAAAATCACCCTCAGCAACAAGCAGATGTACACTTAACTTGAGGCACACAGCCGCACACCACCACCCCACAGCACACCAGGGAGACCCAGGAGGACTGCACCCGCCACCAGCACCCACAGGAGAGCCCAGCTATACTTGCTGTTTGCTGCCTGTAACTGAGGATCGTCAGAAGAGCTGCGCCGTCAGGAGCACACACACCGTTCCAAAGAGAAAGGAAAACGTCTGTAGCACGTTATCACAGCAGCAGGGGACTCCAATATGGCCGCCGAGTAAACTCTAGAGGCCAAAACCACCTGCAGAGGAACGTGTACCACAAATGGTCGCTCTGAGCGCTAGAGGGAAAGCTCCATAAGCCCAGCATGTCCGCGACTACGGGAAAATGGCGGCGGTCCACCGCAAAAATGGCGGCGAAAATTTGAAAAAGCAACGCCAACGATTGGGTGCGGTCCTGGCGGGGGAATGGGGGTGGGGTGAAAAGGGGCCCCATGTGCCCCTAATCAGCGGCTACCCAGAAATTCGCCGGGGGTCGTCAGCCCCCCCCTCCGCCCCTGAAAAGGGGGAAGGGAGGAACTCCCACTCACAGCTCCTGTCGGGCACACCGGCTAGCCACCCGTTTGCAAATCTACCGCCCCTGCCTGGATGGGATGCTGGCGGCCGAAGAAATCGCCCGAACCGGATCTCGATCCGGGACTTGGGCACAGATGGGGGTCACCCCTGGCCGCCCGTACGGAACGGGTACGATGCAGCGGGTCCCCATACCGTGGGACTAGCTCGCATCGGTCGGCCAGGCCGGGGAAAGTACACAGTCCGAGCGACTCTCTATGCCCGGGCCGGCTTCTTGATAGCAAACTTCGTTGCTTGATAGAAAGAGTTGTAAAAAAAGTAAAGAAATAAAAATAAAAAAGCGATCACATTCCGGACCGTAAATCCCCAAAAGGAGCCAGGTCAACTCCTATGCAAACTAGGCATTGAAACTAATGAGCTATGAGAGGATGGCCCCATGGGAGGGGCCAGCTGTTCTTTTCCCTGCTTAGTTAACTCCAAGCATAAACCCCACAAGTCAATGAAGAGCTGCGTCTGTCAGTGAACGTAGGAGAAAAAGGAGGCAAAATGAATCTGAATAGGTAACCAAATAATAAAAGTCATCACGACGACATCCATGACAAAGGTTATCACGCGCGGTGATTTCTGTCAGCATCTTGTTGATCCAACCATGCAGATGCCATTCTGGGTCTTCAAACGAAATTCACCAGATCTTCACAAACCACACGGAGACCGGAAAAAGGGATTTTATTATAACTTACTGTAAAATCCTTTTCTCTGAGTTCACTGAGAGACGCAGCCTTCTTAGGACACGTGGGTTATGCTCATATCACTAGGAGTAGACTAGGCAAAAATATAACAAAGGCATAGGTTGGCCCCTCCCAGGGGGCCGTCCTCACCTTAGCATATAACCCCCTGCTAGACGATAGCACATCAGTTCGTAACAATCCGTACAAACTCAACAGAGGGGTGGGTGCTGCGTCTGTCAGTGAACTCGGAGAAAAGGATTTTACAGTAAGTTATAATAAAATCCCTTTTACTCTTCCGTTCACTGACAGACGCAGCCTTCTTATGACACGTGGGGATGTCCCAAAGCTGTGCCAATCAAGAGGGGTAGGCAAACCATAACAACTGTACCCAACAGAAAAAGCCCTCTCAGGCGGCACCAATTGCGCCTACACTGCCGCTTGTAATACTTTGCGGCCAAAAGCAGCATCCGAAGATGCTGAAACATCAATTTTGTAAAACTTAGTAAACGTGTGCACTGAGGCCCAAGTGGCCGCTTTGCACACCTGAGACACCGAGGCCTGGTGTCTAAACGCCCAGGAAGTACTAACTGCCCTGGTGGAATGAGCCGTGACTGGGAAAGGGGGAACCTTGCCCCGAACCTCCTATGCATGAGTCACGGTCTTCCTGCTCCAACAAGAAATGGTAGCTGACGAAGCTGCCATGCCTTTGCGCGACCCTTCCGTCAGCACAAATAAAGAATCAGACTTCCGAAAAGAAGCTGTAGAAAACAAATACACCCGCAAAGCCCTCACCTCATCCAAAGAATGCAGTTCAACTTCTTTGGGATGCGACGGGTGCGGGCACAATGAGGGAAGAATAATATCCTCATTCAAAATGAAAAGAAGAAACCACCTTCGGAAGAAACGAAGGGGAAGGTCGCGAAACCGCCTTGTCCTTATGAAGGACCAAGTAAGGTGACTTGCAGGATAACGCTGCCAACTCAGACACCCGCCTAGCGGATGTGACAGCCACCAGAAACGCCACTTTCTGCGACAACAGTCGCAAGGGAATGTCCCCAATCTTTTCATATGGTGGCTTCTGCAGCACAGAAAGTACCAGATTCAAATCCCACGGAGCAAAAGGTGACCGTATCCGAGGAGCCACATGACGTACACCCTGTACAAACATACGGATCAATGACTGACGCCAAGGGCCGTTGAAAAAGAACCGCCAGGGCGAAATCTGACCCTAAAGCGTACTCAACGCCAGGTTCTTGTCCAGTCCTTGCTGTAAAAAATGGATTTTTTGTATAACTTACCGTAAAATCCTTTTCTCTGAGTTCACTGACAGACGCAGCCTTCTTATGACACATGGGGGTTATGCTCATCCTACTAGGAGTAGACTAGGCAAAAACAAACAAAAGCGTAGGTTGGCCCCTCCCAGGGGGCCGTCCTCACCTCAGCATATAATCCCCCTGCTCTGCATAGCACATCAGTTCGTAACAAGCTGTACAAAACCAACGCAGAGGGGTGGGTGCTGCGTCTGTCAGTGAACTCAGAGAAAAGGATTTTACGGTAAGTTATACAAAAAATCAATTTTTCTCTTCCGTTCACTGACAGACGCAGCCTTCTTATGACACATGGGGACGTCCCAAAGCTGTGCCAATCAAGAGGGGTGGGCAAACCATAACAAATGTACCCAACAGAAAGACGCCCTCTCAGGCGGCGCTAACCGCGCCTAAACTGCCGCTTGTAATACCTTGCGGCCAAAAGCAGCATCCGAGG
>BLSH010479977.1:333736-370067 GCA_018402905.1 Glandirana rugosa
CACTCCATAGTTGCGTTTGTCGTCTATCACCCGTCATTAAGATATATTACGTGCTCCCCGTCTAGGTCCCCCCCCTTAACGAGGGGGGCTCTTTTATAATGTCAGGTTTCGTCGACGGGACATCGGGGTGGGGGCCTGGAGACATAAAAAGTCGGTCGTCTCCCCCGCGTCGGTCCCAGACCAACTACAGGGGAGGGGGTGGTCAGGGAGTGCGGACATACTGCAGGAGAGGGGACAGTCAGAGATAGCGGACATACTGCAGGGGAGGGGACGGTCTGGGGGTCTCCCTCTCAATTCTCCTTTTCTCCTTCCCGAGTACAGTAACAGGCTGCATGGGGCGGGGTCCTGGCTGCGCCCCCTCTGCTGGCTGAAAAATACAGAGGTCCGGGGGTGGGGCTACAGGGCAGCTGCTTTGGACTGTAATATTTTCTCGGGGGGAGCAATTCCCCCCCCTGGATCTGCCCCTCGTGCATTATATAGAATTACTGCCCACTATCTGCTGTTTGCGTTGATACCTCACATGTGTTGTACGACTGCTGTTTGCCTGTTTGCGGGACTGACACGTGCTTTGGCTTTTTGTGAGCAAGGGAGGACGGGGACACTTTAATTTTTTTTTTTTTAATTATAAATTTTTTTAATTTTTACAATATTGCTTTAATTTTTTTTATCACTTTTATGACTGTCACAAGGAATGTAAATATCCTTGTGACAGCAATAGGCATGTGTCAGGTACTCTTTATGGAGTGATCTGGGGTCTATAAGACCCCCAAATCCCTTCTCTGCACTAATAAGCATTCAAAACACCAAAATGTGGGTTTTTGGATGCTTTAAATTTTTTTAAAAAATGGCGTCAATGGTCTCTCAGGTCTTCCTGGCAGGACGGGAGGGGCCGGGGGGGGGGGGGGTGGAATGTCCCCTCCCGCTGTTTGTAATAGCAATCAAGCGGCTAGCAAGCCGCTTTGGTTGCTATTACAAGAGAGCCAACTGCCAGCTCTAAAATACTATACCGGGGAGCTGCAGGCATCATTCCGATACAGCCACCAAAAAGATGGGAAGTCATTAAAGAACCACCTCTGCCCTTCTCCCCGGGGGACGCCCCCCTAGTTTAAATAACATTGTTATTATCATTCTATTTATTTTTACAAGTTGTTAGTGTGTGTTTGTTTTTTGTGAAATGTTTTGGTAACCTCTTCTGGCCCGCATAATGCCTTAAAGGGGTTGTAAAGTCTCGTTTTTTTTTTTGTTTTTTTTTTAATGTAGCCATTGCCCCCTTGGGGGTTGCTGAATGTAGTGGTTTCACCCTTCACACTGCCCTCAATCACACTTTTCCTTTCTTCCGGAGTCAAGAAACAGGCCGGTACTTTGTTTTGTTTTTCTATTAGGAAATTGAACTGGGATAGGGATTGGGATAGTTATGGGATGCCCAGTGGATTGATTCCAACTTGAATCGGACCATCTATATACACATCCTGTATATACACTCCTTCTCTTCCTCCAGCGCACACTTGATTCTCAATAGCTCCTGTTCCAATCTCCTGCACGGACTTGCTTCTCAATGGCTCTTGTTCCACTCTCCT
Source organism: Glandirana rugosa (assembly GCA_018402905.1). Taxonomy (NCBI): domain Eukaryota; kingdom Metazoa; phylum Chordata; class Amphibia; order Anura; family Ranidae; genus Glandirana; species Glandirana rugosa. Next base: position 335,314 of record BLSH010479977.1, read on the forward strand.
GCACAAAACTTGGTTTCCCGGCCTAGCTAGCACATGGTGAGGTCTGCTGTAGTTTTAGCACAGTCTCCAAACCGCCCATTACAGGCAGGGCTAGTGGGCCTCCAAAGTGTAGCAAAGTACATCATTTGTTAGCTAGCCTGATGGACTACTGCTCCTAGCCCATCTTCTTGCAGGCCCTTCCAGCCCTCCTGGCTGCAATGGCCCTCTCCACTGCCACAGTGACACCACAGTCCCGACTGGCACTTGTACCCTTCTCAGACTGTCTCTTACCCCAATCCGCTCCGGTGTACCTCTTCCAGCTTTCCAGGGAGTGCATTACTCACCAACGCCTATCATTTGTAGTTCCTCTCCTGGAGATCTCTCCGATAGTTCTCTCTCCCGCTGTCCTTTCCCTCTCTTCCTTGTGCCTCTCTTCCAGGATCTCACTCTCTCCTCGTGGCTGCACCCAAACTCTCCCAGGCCAAGTGAATATAGTGTGCGGTGGTGTTGCACTGTGATCTGTTGAGACTGCAACAGAGTTTCTCAAAATGGAGTTCTATCAATTAAGCACATAGTCTGTTTACCCACATGGACTAACATAACAAGATTTTTTTTGTTTTTTACTTGTGTTGTTTATGCTGGGACTGCACCAGTTTCTCAAAATGAAGTTTTACTAATTAAGCACACAGTTTGTTTATCGATTTATGCACGTTCACTGATGTGAGGCTTTATTTTTGTTACAGTCCACTGGACCTTTTCTTATTAGCAGCTAATTATCACTCTGTGACTGTGTGTGGACACTGTATTATCATGTTTGCCATTTACTTAGTGTTTAGCACTTTTATGACCACACCTGTATACCATCTCAGATCACAGCACAACGCCCCCGCACTATTCCATCTCCATCTCTTCCCGAACTCTTCTCCCAGACTGGGCTGACCCCAGGTACTTAAAGCGGAGTTCCACCCTAAAGTGGAACTTCCGCAGGTTGGATTCCTCCTCCCCTCAGGTGTCACATTTGGCCCCATTCGGGGGGGAGGGGGAAGAGGACACCTGTCTTTAGACAGGTGTCCTTTTCCACACATCCGGGAGCTCTGGCCGGCGGCCGCGGCTGCTGACATCAGCAGCCCGGCTCTCTCCTCCCTGCTCGCTCTGCTTCTGGCCACCTGGCCAGTAGCAGAGCGCGGCAGAGCTCGCGCATGCGCAGTAAGGTGCCCGGCGTGAAGCTGTACTGCTTAGACGTCCGGGTTCCCTTACCCGCAATGGAGGCGGCTGCACCCGTCCCCCGATCCGAAGATCGGCGGCGGGTGCCGACATCGCTGGACTCCAGGACAGGTAAGTGTCCTAATATTAAGGAGACCTGCCTCCTGCCAATCCAGGTTAGGGATTGGTCAGAGCTCCTTAACATACCTCAGGAAGCTTCACCTCCTTTTCTCCACCCTTTATTCCAGAACTTTCTGAACCAGAAAAGAGGGGTTACCAGGAGTTGCCACTACCTGCAGTCACCAATTATTCCCTAGGCCACCTCCCGACCCAGGATCAAAACAATCAGGCCTGACTAAATTTACCTCACCAAACACAAAAAAATCTCTCTCTAAGCACCTACCTATAACAAAACATGCTATACTTACCACCTCAGTGCAAGGGTTTTGCACAGAATGGCTCCGATCCTCTTTTTCTGGGGTCCCTCAGCGGCGCTCCTGGCTCCTCCACGCATAGAGTGCTCCAACGGAGATGTCCTGCTGCTGTGTCCATTGATAGACAGCAGGACTCTGCCCCGCACCCGGCTCCCGAGTCATTGGATTTGATTGACAGCAGCGGGAGCCAATGGCTGTGGTGCTATCAATCTAACTAATCAGCACCAGAGATACCGGCTGAAGCTGGTGTGCTTGTCCCCATCGCTGGAAAGATTGGGTTCAGGTAAGTAAAAGGGTGGCTCTGGGGGGCTGCTGCATCACAGGAGGTTTTTCACCTTAATGCATAGAATGCACCCCCAGCTGCAATATACATGTGTCCCAGGCATTTATGTGGTTGTGTGCATTCTGTGAGGTTAAGAGCGCACTAACTCAGCACACTAACTGAGCTGTCACTGAGAGCTCTTAGTCACAACTTGGTCAAGGCCTCTGATTAGGGACTGAGGGCCAGGCTCCCGATCATGTGACTGCCTCCCTTCATTAAAGCTCATTTAAAGGGCTGCTGGTAGGCTGCATTAAGGGGTTAACAAATGGCATTGTTAGAAAAACATAATTCTTTGAGTACCTTCTGTATCTTCTAATAGCTGCATTCTGTATTCTTCTGTATATTGCAAGGGGAAACTACTGTATATTATAACAAATGATATCTGTAACATACAACATTTAAAATAATACATATATAAATAGACCTATAGGTACTGTGGAAAATTATGCTTACAATTTGGGCACAATCACACCAAAACACATCAAAATATCGCAGACCACTATTATATAGACTCAAAAAAAATAGCTAAGCTCCCTGAGAGTAATTTTAAAGGAAATCAATACTAAGAGAAATAAGAGGCCACCACTGCCAACCTCTCCTGAAAAGGCCAGTTGCTGATTTTCTGGCTGTAATATTTGTGACCTGAAATAAGCACACAGATCAGGGATTTTGACTTTACTTACCGCATGCTTGTTTTAGGTCAGTGACTTACAAAATACAGAAAACGGAGGACCAGCTTGTGTGTCGGGCAGCTAGCATTTTAAGCCGTGGTTGATCAAAGTCTGCTCATGTTTTTTTCTCAGTACAGGTTTCCTTTAAGAATATTAGCTGTTAGGCAATCATAATTTTCTTTCTCTCATTATATGTAGCATCGCCCCTGTAGGGGCCGTTGGAAGATGACTGTCCTCAAAGGTTGCCCTGACCTTGCAAGCCTCCCGACACCTCTGACACCCTGGGTTTGGACATAATGCACAAAAGAACAGAATTGCAAAGACACCAGACTGTAGAAAAGGAAATTAATATTTTACTAAGGATTCTTAAGTCAAGAGACAGAAAGGAATGTTTATGCAGATATATTTCAATATAAAACTTTTAGTCTTAGCAAATACAAAAAGCGGATATACAATGAAATGCAAGTCACAGTAAATTAAACAGTAATAACAAATTACCCCAGGTATAAAAAGGGAAAAATAAGACCTTCCTGTGTCAAACTGCTCCCTTAAAATCCTGATTCCACGGGCCCAGAAAACAAACAGCATAATCTACAACAGTGGTTCTCAACTCCGGTCATCACGTTTGAAATACCATGGTAGTCCCCTTGGTTATTAGGTTATGAGTAAGCGGACGAGAGGTCCGTGAAACGTGTCAACCTGCCACACGCTATGTGGCTCTAGCCCAGTGGTTCTCAACTCCTATTCTCGGGACCCACTACCGGGCCAGATTTTAAGTATTACCTTGGGGAGATGCAGACTAGAATACTGCAATCACTGAGCAGCAAATGATATCACCTGTGATGCATTTCAGTTACCCTGCAAACCTGGCCTGTTAGTGGGTCCCGAGGACAGGAGTTGAGAACCACTGATCTACAAGAACACGATGTGAACAATGCAATAAGCAAATTCTGAGTAAGAGTTCCCCTTAATGTGCACATATGTCATGAAATGAGTACCTTATATGGGGGGGGGGGGGGAGGAGAGATGTCCTTGTAGTGTAGGTGTTCAGAATCTTCAGCTAGCTCAACAAGGGCCCTGATAGATTGCTGTGCAATAGTGACAAGCAATAGTGGATAGCATGTGCAAAGTGTTTCCTGTTAGAAGCTTTTGTGTAAGAGATGGGATAAAGGTGTCTGCATGCAGTGTCTTTTGTAGGGTGTACACAGGATGGGCTTCTTCCTGCTCACCAATCCTGATGTTACCAAGGCTCAAGGGAATAGGATGTCCCAAAACAGGCTCTGGAACCAGTGAAGGGTAACTGATCATGCACCTGGCAATGCTGGGATTCAGCTGAGTCTGTAACAGTGACAATGAGAGTGACCCTTGGCAGTCATTACGCTGACAGGGAGCTGGTGATGGTGGATCTGCCTGCAGATGTATGGCTCACTCACTGAAGACCCTCCACGCTGTCCGTGCAACGGTACCAGCCCACATTCCCGAGAGCGGCCGGGTCCCTGCTCTCAGCTGAAGGCCATGGTCCCAAGAGGAAGAACTCCTCCCCGGGCCAGGCTATTTATGTCCTCTCCCAGCATTCTTCCCTCTCCAGCTGTCTGGAACTTGTAGTTAGGAGCAGCACTGGCCAGGGGTGTAATGATAGGGGTTGCAGGGGTTGCGGTTACAACCGGGCCGCGTGCTCCAGGGGGCCCGTGTGCCTCCCTTGTACACTTGGATAGGAGCGATGGTGGGAGGCATTTAGAGGAACCAATCTCCTCCATTTTCCTTCTAATGGAGGAGATTGGTTCTCTATATGTTGCCCTGCCACCCCTCCTATCCAGTTTACTTGTCTTCTGCTGTTCCCAGGGTCCCTGTGTGCTTCCCTGGTCGCCCCCACAGAGCTGCTGTCTTCCCCCCTCCTCTCTCCTGCCAGCTCTTGTAGAAGATGTGTCATGATGGAGAGATGGGAACGGGTCAGTAAATTTGTCATTTACCGACTCCTTCCTTTTCTGAATGGACAGAGTCAGTGATTGGTACCAATTGGTTCATTCATAACTGAAGCATAGTAAACAGTTTTTACTATACTTCCATTTCTGAATGAATGGGAGGCTTGGTACACAGCTATCCCTGTCCATTCATTCTGTGCAGCTGAGGATACACAGATGGAGATTGAGAGCTGACGTTTGTTTAGACCCCTGATATCTCATCAAAGCGCCCCAACAGGGCTCCTAAACAAAATTGTAAAAAATAATAAAAATAAAATTGTAAAATAAATAAAATGAAATGGTAAAAAAATCATAAAATTAAAAACTACTGACACCAGTAGGGAACTATCAGGATTGCAATTGGGACCGGGCCCTGGCATTTCACCACCATGTGAAGGCCCGAAGATGGCAGAAAGGGGGCCCACTGCAGAACTTGTGAAAGGGCCCCACTGCAGTACCGTAATAAAGGGCCCCAGGATCAGTGGGAAGAGGGAAGGGCCCTGGCCAGGGGAGCTCTTCATAATTTCTTGCACCGGGGCCCTTAAGGTTCGAGTTACGTCTCTGGCATGGGTTCCATGTAAAACCCGGCTCTCCGGACCATATGTCCCACGATCCCCTTCTCTCAGTAGTCTCTCTCCCTGTGCTTTCAGGAGATTATGTCACAATGGCCAGCAGTGTTGCCAACCTACCAGATTCAAATTTACTGACACAAAGCCAAAAATGTACTGGCACAGCCAAGTTTTTACTGGCATTTTCAAAAGTTACAAAATTACAGTTTTAAGTGCAAATTTCAGTATTTAGGCTACAAACAAGTACAATATGCAATATGATTTAAGGTAGATAGTAAGGCCAAAAAACATATTTCTTATTTTATTTTCGATATAGTAAGTAGCTCAAGGACAGGACTTAGGAGGGCATGAAATTAGAATGGGAAGACACACACACATAAAATTGACTTTCACAGTGACACTGACAGCAGTGTGCAGCAGCACAGATGATGATGAGACCTCACTGATACAACACACCCCTCCTGAGTCACAGTGACTGTCTCTCTCCACGCCAGGTCCCTTCAGTCAACTCCGGTCTAAACAGCACTGACAGTCCTGCTCCTAGCCTGCCTTGCTCCCATACCACAGACCCACACACTCTGGCCTGCTCTGCTTGGCTCCCTTGCACCATGACATCACACTAGCAGGCGCTCGGATGGTCTCGGCCGGCTCCAGACTGAGCTGAATGTCAGTCGTATTTTTTACTGGCAACCTTTTTCTTTTACTGGCATTTACTGGCAGGAGAAAATTGCCTATTTTACTGGCGATTGGCAACACTGATGGTCAGGCTGAAGACTAGAGAGAAATAAATTCAAGGCAGTCTTTGTTAAAGAATGTCCCATGATGACACATGCAGACTAGCCAGCACCAGACTACATATACTTTTACTTAAAGGAGAAAACAAAGCAAAACAACATTGCTAGTCTTAAAGCATTAAAGGATAATTGTAGGTGGGCCACCTGTTGGGCCAGAAGCGCCCACTAACTCACTCCACCGGGGCCCTCCACGAAAGGCTCACCCAGGTTTTCTCACTGGCCATGAGTATTGACCAGAGCCCTTGCAGAATTATATGACTGCCCACCATCCGCACACGTGTTATGTCAGTAGCAAAGTGCCAAACTGTTAGGCTCACTCACAATGCTCCTGGTCTCTCTTGACAATAGCATGTCTTTTTGCCAAGGATACCAATAACATCAAGCCTGAAGACATCTTGTGGTTTCAGGACAGCACTTTTCCTTGTCTTTCGGTCACTGGCCCACAACTACACCAGGTTTGCGAAACCGTAGGCTAAACCAGGACTCTTCTTCACCAGGTGGGAACTTCATGGGATGTACTGTCTAGCATAGCCTAACAGTGTGCTTTCCCACTTCTCCACAGCAAGGTTACTGAGAATCCACTTCAGACACAAGAAGCAGCCATAAGCTCGGTCCAACACAATTTTATTGTGTCATAGATCCAATAAAGCAATCAGCTTCTTTTCAGTCCTTCATACAGTACATCCTCCAGTCAAGTAATAACAGTTCCAACTAGTGTGGCATTGTACCCTCTTGTGCCCAGCTACAGGGGTGCCCCATCTAGGAGGAGGAAAGAATAAAGTCTCAGACCTCTACGTAATAAGCTCTCCCATTGCTTCCCTCTTTCCCATCAGCCAGCCAACTCTCTGAGCTAAACACCACCCATCCTATATATGAGATCCTGCCAGGAAGGGAATGGAATCATCCTCCTTCCTGGAAGGATTTTAGAAGAAAAACACAATTAAATAGGCTACAAAGCGGACCCTGCCTACACTATAGTCTTGCCAGAGAGCAAACAAGATGTCAACTGCTACTGTAAGGTAAACCAGATTCCCAGCACCAGAAGACCAGTGCAGGCTTATGCACATATTCGTGCCTATTCGTGTGTGTGTGCATTGATCACATGCTAATGCTTCTAGGCAAAGAGGCAATAGATGTATTATTCCAAGTTCATCATGCCCGCATTCATTCATGTTCTTGTGCACGTGCTCATATGAACATGCTTGGTGCCCAGTTGCCTATTTAAACTAGCCTGTCACCATGAGCAGTTGCTGAATGGTCTTCAACTTGTATCCATATTCCTGTGACCTGATCCCTTGAACCTGCTTACCTGTGTATGATCCAGATTTCTCCTGTACTTTGCCTTTGCTCCTGCATTAACCTTGTTCACCTGATCTCTCTGACCTCGGCCTGTTTACTGGACTCATCTTTGCCTGCTAATTCTGTACTACGCTGCCCGGCTGTTACCGACCTTGGCCTGCTTTCTAGACTTGCTCTGCCTGCTGATATCGTCCTTTGTTACCCAGCTGCTGCTGGTCACTGCCTGCATACCGGCTCTGCTACCATCTCCTGCTCTGGTGCCAAGCTGCTTCAGTATCCTATCTTAGGACTGCAACCTCCAGCTTCATCTACCTAAGAACGGACTTCACCAGCCAGCTACTCCTGCACTCGTGCCACTCCGTGCCCTCACACTCTCTGTCTCTACCTTCAGGAATGTTGGGCAGGTGGTGCAATAGAGGCCTCCACAACATTCCGGTTGTCACCAGGTATGTGATAGCTACCTTTACTAACCAATTTGTTCCAGCTGATGAACAAAGGGATTAAAAGCTAACCCCTTTCAGGCCATATTTAGAGTGTAACATGATTCATAGTCAGCGTGCACAACCCCTTACCTCCAAACTAACCTCTACTTACAGGATTGCAGGGTTCTTTTCCCCTGTCATATTTGAAATTGTGTGTGGCACAGGAGGCCCATCTGCCACCACAGGGACTGTAGTTCTTAACCCCTTGGCACTGGCACCTACTGGGCCTTTAAGGGGGAGGCAGGGTGGGGTTTTTGATCATGTGACCGGCGGACACATGATCGGAAAGCTCCCAATAGCAAGCAGCGATTGGGAACTCTTTCTATTAGCCGCCTCTAAACGCGTTGGGAGTGTGTAGGTCGCAACTGTTTTTGCAATATTGCATGCAAATATGTGGCCACTCGGTGCCAAGGCCCACCCTCTGAGAGGCCACATATTTGCTTGCAGCCAGTGCCAAGAGCTTAATGAAGCACAAGTATGGTAACATCACCATATTTGTCAATTGATGCTTCCTCCAGCTCTGTAACTGAAGGTCTGTACCTCTATTGGGCTGGAGGCTCAAATGCAAAAAAAAGTACATGCAAAATGGGTGTGTTTTCTACTCCTTTTTTTTTTATCCTCTATGGAGCGACGGATGTCAGCGGTGACAAGTCCGCTGACATCCAATCCGCTCCGATCCGCCAAAAACAGACGGATGGAAACCCTATTTTCCATCCGTCTGGCGGATTGGATCAGATGAACACGGACAGACGGTGCGTGTTCATCCGATTCTCCATAGAGGAGAACGGAGCTCTGACAGGTCAGTCTCTGCACTAAGTGCAGAGACTGTCCTGTTATCCACCGGCTCAGCGGGGATAAATGGATGGATCCCCGCTGAGCAGCAGAGCCTGTCAAAAAGGGTTCCGCTAGTGTGAAAGGACCCTTAAGGTTTGGAATGTGTATGTCATAAAACCCTTATCTGTGTGCCTCTCTAAACATGTTTACCTTAGTCACTTTGTCAGTTAGGGGGTCTTGTACTGGTCAATAGCTATTTAAAATTACAAGTTTATAAACTGATCTATTTTTTTAATTGCTTTCATACAATGTTTTTTTTTTTTTTTTTACAAATGCATGTTTAACCACTTGACCTCCGGAAGATTTACCCCCTTCATGAGGGCCATTTTATGCGATATGGCACTCCTTTGCTTTAACTGACAATTGCACGGTTGTGCGACGCTGTACCCAAATAACATTTTTGTCTTTTTTTTTTCCCCACAAGTAGAGCTTTCCTTTGGTGGTATTGATCACTCCTGCAGTTTTTATTTTTTGCACTATAAACAAAAAAGACAAACCGACAATTTTGAAAAAAAAGAAAAAATATTTAGTTTTCTTTCTGCTATAAAACACATCCAATAAAGAAAATGGAGAAAATCGAATTTCTTCCTAAATTTAGACCAATATGTATTCTGCTACATATTTTTGGTAAAAAAATCCCAATAAGCGTATATATTCATTGCTTTGTGCAAACGTTTTAGCGCATGCAAACTATGGGATATTTTAATTAATTTATTTTTTTATATATATATATTTTTTACTATGGTAAAATCAGCGACTTATAGCAGGACTGCGATATTGCGGCGGACAAATCGGATGCTGACTGACACTTTTTGGGGATCAGTGACACTAATGCAGTGATCAGTACTAAAAAATATGCACTGTCACTGTACCAATGACACTGGCTGGGAAGGGGTTAACAAAAGGGATAACTGTGTGCCTAGCTGGTGTTTCAGTGTAGTGGGGGAGGTCCTTTTACTAGTGGAAGGCATGGATGAGCTGACAGAATGGCAATCTGCCTTGATTTCATAGGCAGATTGGCATTCTGCCTCTGTACTGAAGCATCGGCGGGTGTCGGCAGACATCGCCGACCAGCTCCTGCTGTGTATAATCAGACCCAGAAGTACAGGATCAAGTAGTAGGTACGTGAGTAGTTGAGAACAGAGGCTATGTGATCACATTAAAGCAGCCCTTCAGTCGTTTTCATCTCTCCATCTATTAAATCTTCTGCCCTTGTTGTTTTAACTTTGGATAGTAAAACATTTTTTTCTGCCAGTAAATACCTTATACAGCCCACTTCCTGTTTCTTGTCTGGTCATTAGCCTAGGCTTATGACATCATGCACAGCTCTCTCTGTGTAAATCCAGGAAGTGAACAGGCAGCAGGTTCAGCTGCCCACAGTTAAAATGGATGCAGACTAGGGTTGCCACATCATCCCTTTTAATCCAGGACAGATACTAATCACACGGGTTCTGGGGCTAATTTAATGCAGATAAGACACCAAGTGAGTTTAATTACCACCTTAATCAGCCACAGAACAACCTGTGTAATTAGTATGTGTCCTGGATTAAAGGGATGATGTGGCAACCCTAATGCAGACAGACTTGGTGGAGGGAGATTTCTGCAGCATATTTGACAAGTACAGAATCGCAGTATATATAAAATAATATGCAAAGTGGTTGGAGGGAAGCTTTTGAATGGCAAACTTCAGTTCCTCTTTAATATAAAGTGCTGTTAATATCCAACATTTGCATCACTTATGGGGCTTTCTAACAAAAAAGCCCAGCAGTTGCTGCCGCATTTCTGTCTATAACTAAGGCCTCATACACACGGACGTTTTTTGATGCCGGCGTTTTCTGGCGTTTTTTGCAGCTCTCCATGTTAGTCAATGGCCCCATAAAAACGCTGACGTTTTTGAGCTGTAGATGGCGTCGGCGTTAGTGAGCTGAAACTAGAACCCACGGCCAGTGCGTTCTGAGGCTGTAACGTTTTGGCATTTTTTGACGCCGACGCCACAAAACGCCGACTAACGCCAACAAACGCTAACTAATATTGTACCGGCGTTAACCGGCGTTTTTTGACGCTGACGTTTTTAGGTTGAAAAATAGCAGAGGGATGATTTTTTTTCAAAAACACCTATTGACGCCGACGCTCACTAACGCTCACTAACGCCGATGCATAACGCCGAAAAACTCCAATTTTTTTTCCTTGACGTCGGGCCCAACGTTTTGTTTATTTTTTAAGAAACGTCCATGTGTATGAGGCCTTAACCTCGAAAAGGATGTGTTCTAAATAGCAGATCAAATTACAACCTATTTAGAGTGAAAAGTGTAAAGATGGTGCCAACTGATTCCATTGCACCACCTGCTGGCTGCAGCTACTAAATATGACATATTCATATACAGTGCTTCATATTTACCTGGCTAAAAAGAAATAAAAAAAACCTTTAGGTGAAACTGCGGTGAATTAGGCTTTCACCAGAACTACTGATGTTGTTTTGCTTATTCTTGCCATTTGTCTAATTCTTGCTGTAACGCCGAGGAAACAACCTAGTAGTATATAATGTGCCTTTACTAATTAGGAATGCTGCATATACAAACTATTTACAGTTACAGAAATACAATACAAGACACACAGAATGTTATAAATATGCATACATACAGACAAACACACGCTATCTATCTTTTTCTAGCAAATGCAGTAGTTTGTACGCAAATGGGTTACACTAAAAGTTACTTATTTCTGTTCTTAGCTGGTCCACAATTTCTATAGCAAACAGGACTCCAGACATTTTAAAGTGATTGTAAAGTCTATTTTTTTTCCTATAAAAATAACAAACATGTTATACATACCTGCTCTGTTGCAGTGGATTAGAGCAGCCTGGATCCTCTTCTCGGGGTGCCTCTTCTGTGATCCTGGCCCCTCCCTCCTGTTCAGTGCCCCCACAGCAAGCAGCTTGCTATGGGGGCACCCGAGCTGAGTCACAGCTCCTTGTGTCCATTTAGATATGGAGCCCCAACCCGGCCCCACCCCCTCTCTCCCCTGATTGGCTAGCTGACTTTAATTGACAGCAGTGGCAGCCAATGGTGCCAATCAGAAGTGAGAATCTCGGACGGCTGGACATCGCTGGACAGAGAGTGACCTCGAGTAAGTATTAGCAAAAAAAAAAGCATTGGTCAAGGTGACTTAGAATGAGTACCGATCACTAAAGAATAAGACAGTATGAACAATTTGTACTGGTAAACATAGCACATGAATCAATAAGTAAAATTGATGATCCAATATATATACACACATACAGCATGATTGCACAGCATGGACCCATATACATGTACATACAAACAACGTAACCCAAAGAACAGTCCAAAGTATGCGTAATACAAGTAATGAAATAATAAACCATGATCAAATGTATATCAACCCTGTTGAATTGGTGTGGATTTGATATTGGTACAAATTTGCATCCCTTAAAGCTCGACGCGTTTCGTGGTTAAGACCACTCATCAGGAGTGGGTGCTTGGGTATATCTGTAAAGGGAGGGTATTAATAGATTAAAAATATAGCTCAAAAAGAGCAGAGGTAAAAATAGATTGAATGTGAGGGGAGGAAAGGATTAACCGATCCCATACAACTTAAATGGCGTAAAAATTCAAGGGACACGCGCTGAAAAGGGGTCCGGGGTCAGGTAAGTATTAGGGGGGCTGCTGCACAAAGAAGGCTTTTTATCTTAATGCATAGAATGCATTAAACCTAAAAATCATAAAAACCTTCTGCCTTTACAACCACTTTAAGCGATTGCAGGAAAATGAATTTGTGTTCTTGGCAGTCTCCCTCTATCTTGTAGTGTGGCTTCTAGTGTTCTCATTTCAACTTGTGCTGCTGGCCTTCGTTTATAAAAAGTTTTGTAGCTAATCCCACATGGGTGTAGATATTTCAAATTAAGTTTCTACATCATTTTCTATAAAGGATGCATTTCTCTGCACAAACTCTAGATGGCAACAAAGTACATAAATGCTACATTTAAATATCAAACGGTTAGGCTATTGCTGATTCTTATTGACAGAACTACAATTAAACTGTAACTATGGCCAAAATAAAAAATTGCATATATAATGCAGTCTGTCAGTAACATTAACACAGCAGCTTTTGTTTTTCTGATTCCCCTGTAATATAGTTTTATTATCTGGTCTTTCAACCTGTAAAGCCCCATACACACAATGTGAATTTTGGACGGGAATTTTCATACGACGACCGATCGTCCGAAATTCTTACCGTTAGTATGCTCCTTTCGACAGCCAATTTTCTTTTTTCGGATGACAAAAGCTGTATGTGCAGACTAGTACATTTTTTTTGTATGTCAAGTCAACATCCGATTTTCGTACAATTAGTACGGTTTTCGTACAAAAAAAATCGTACGATCAAGACTACGCATGCTCAAAAAAAAAAAAATACATACAGAACTATTCAAAACATTACATCACTTCTGACGTTGAATTCGGTCATACGAAAAGTTTTGTATTGTTAGAACGCTCTTTACTTTCGACATGAGACAAGCATCCAACAAAAAAACGGTTATGTCGTCTGAAAATCTAAGCGTGTGTACGAGGCTTTAGTCTGTTGTTTTTCAACCTAAACTGTCTAGCAAAGGTGGCAGTTAGATGGTTGAGGCAAACCCTTTACCATTGAAAGAAGTGCTTACAATGGTTAACTATTATTGATATTTATTCATTTATGTAAAACCTTTATCCCAAAAGGAGAAAAAAAACAGTTTTTGTAACTGCTCAACAAGTGTTAGCTGGAGTTGGGCTTTACATTATTAGTCACTAATGTAAAGCCTATCTAAATATATTAGCCCATCCAACACCATTCTCTCCACTAACTGACAATGCTGCTGTTCAAGGGTGGCTATGTTGCTGCTCCACAGATGCAGATAAGGAGTAAATGTAGCCACTCTAAGACAGGAGATGTGTTACTGGCGGCTGGTGGTTTATTTTTTTTGGGGGGGGTGGCAATCCGTCCACCGCCAACCCCCCTACTGCAGGTCGGGTCTCCCGCACCCCCTATGGTCAGTCGATCAGTCCACATACTTACCCCATCTAGGTTGCGGGCTTCCTCTGGTCAGCGGGCCTTTGTGTCTCCTCCTTCCTCGGCTTCCCCTTCGTCTCCTCCCTCCTCCACCTCGGCTGCCAATAGGATCATTTCTCCTCTTGGCCAATCAGGTCTCAGGCCCCGCTTCCTGAATAATAATTCACTATTGTAACACAACTGGGTGGGCTCTGCACCCTGAGCCCACCCTTTTTTGAAGCCAATTAGAGCCTCAGGCTCTAATCATGTGCTTCTAAAAAAAAAAACCTATTAGAATCCATGCGTCCGGTGCCCTGCATGTAAATTAGGGGCTGGGCGCATGAATTAAGGGGGCGGCGCCCCTGCGCCCCGTATGGACGGGCCGCCGATTTTACTGGCCAATCACCAGGTAAAAACAAAGGTATAAAACCCTTAAAGATTTTAAAACTAATTCAGTCACCACATCCAGTGATTGGTAAGCTGCAAAATATTACATTTTTGTTTTTGGGTTTAGTTACGCATTATTCTTGGGTCCCGTGTTTGATAGAGCACAATGGGAATAGCTAATTCCAATAGCTCACCCATATTTACCTATATATATACTGGCATAATACAATGTTACACTGCTAACACTGCAGAGTGCAGCAGACAGGACAGCTTGGGGGTGGGGGCTGGTGACATTCAACTTGCGAGCAAATCAAACTTAAAAGACATGCTAAAGGGCAGGGCAAGCTGTATTGTATCATGTATTGTACAGGTTGGCAGAACCTTTGATCAGGGGCAGGCTAAGCATTGCTAATGAGGCCAGTTGTAGAACTACATTGTGACCACAGTAATAATGGACGTCCAGCAGGTGGCAGAGATGAGCATGCAGTTCCTGCAGTCTAAACTTTCCTATGTACTCCAAGAGAGGAGAGAGAATTAGCAGCCCATGATCTGCAAACAGAGAGCAGATGTGTGCAGATCATTACAAATCTCCTTAAAGTGATAATAAACCCTTGTGTTTTTTTGTCTAATCCTGGCCCTTTAACGTTGTCTATTCTGAATTTACTAACCTTGCCATCCAGTTCCGTTTGAAAGTTCGTTTTTTGAGGGTCCGTTTTCTCCACTTCCTGTCCTTCTAGATGGGTAACCCCTTCACAGGGGCCTTCTCAAGGGGTCACCCGATCATGCATGCTCCCAGCACGGGGACTACAATATTGTGTGGACACGCAGGCTGTGTTCGGTTCTCAGTGTGAGAACTTCAGCGGCTTCAGATGCACAATCGGATAGTGAGAGTGAGAGGAGCACCAAAACGGATTCTTATTAAAGGAAAGCAATTTTAAAAAACGGGAAATAGTTATGTATACTCAGTGGCATTATACAATATGACTGCTTAATATATTTATTAAAATGTTTTTTTCTTCCATGCACATTTTTATTAATCATCCCTAGCCTGCTTTATGTGTCACCTCCTCCATCCCAACAAACCCCCCCCCCCCAAGCATTGTCTAAGCCATCCCAGGAGCTAGTGATGCCGGGCAGGTCTCCAGTAGGGAACCACCAGTCACAGTCAGGAGGGCTGGTGAGTGACGTGCAGTCAGCAGGACTGGGGAGGCACGCCTGAGGGGACTGGGGTCCAGAGCCAGCAGTGAGGATTGCAATGTCATGGGCAGTGGAGTTGGGCAGCTGCAGCCAGGAGGGCTGGCAGTGCCAGAAGAGGACTAGCTGGGATCAGTAGTCCACCATTAGGACAGCTAGCACCAGAACTTTCTATTGCTACACCATAGGGGCCCGCAGTCCCTGCCTGCAAAAGGCTGTTGCTAAGGCCTGGCTAAGTCAGGGTCAGGCGTAACCACTTTGTGCTAACTGCTCCCTGGAGTGAAGTGATGTGCAGGAGGAAGGAAGAGGAATAGTCTTCAAACAAGGAATGTACTGGAGGAGTCTGAAGTAGTATGTGCAGGGAGTGTACAGTTTTTCCCAACTAAAGTTTTGCAGTCTCTTGGGCATCCCATATTTCCCAATCCCTATCCAAGTTTAATCCCCTCAAATAAACAAAAGAAAATAAAGTGCATAGACTGGTTTCCTGACTGGATGTCTGAGAAAAGCGTGACTGGCTGGACAGGGTGACAGGTGGACCACAACACTAAGGAGCCCCTACGAGGGTACCTCTACAGATATGTAATGTTTAAGGATTCTAACAAATTTTCTAGCAAAAAATAGTGATTTTTGCTTGTAAACTAAATAGTCAGAAAAAGGCCTGGAGGTCAAGTGATTTATGCACTGCCATTGACTTCTATGGACCTTCCAAAGCATTAAAACACACAAAAAAAATTCATATTTTTTCAAAACGCACTACACTGGAGCGCTAGGAGATGGAAACAGATACAACTTTTATAATGGGGAAGTTGCAAACTTGCAAATGTGAGCAACACAACAGTGTAACTGGGCCCTAAGAAAATAGATGATTGGATGTACATCAGACATGCATTATATAGAGTTTTTATTGACAGGCTGATTATATTTCTAAAGTATGTTCTTCTTGCTATTTCATTAGCCTTCCCTATGTATTACAGTACTGTGATCCTATATATTAGTTACATTGTGTTCACAATTTTATTCAGCATTTTTTGTTTTTAACCGCTTCACCCCCAGAAGGATTTCCCACTGTAGGACCAGAGCACTTTTTTTTGCAATTCGGCAATGCGTTGCTTTAACTGACAATTGTGCGGTCGTGCGACGCTGTACCCAAACAAGATTTGCGTCCTTTTTTTCCCCACAAACAGAGGTTTCTTTTGGTGGTATTTGGTCACCTCTGCGTCATTTCTGATCACCGCTATAAACAAAAAAAGAGTGACGATTTTGCAAAAAAAAAAACAATATTTCTTACTTTTTGCTAAAATACAAATAAAAAAAAATATAAAAAAACTAATGTATTCATCAGTTTTGATCAATTTATATTCTTCCTCATAATTTTGGTAAAAAAAAAAATCGCAATCGGCGTTTATTGATTGGTTTGCGCAAAAGTTGCTGCGTTTACAAATCATGAGAATTAATTTCTGGCGGTTTTAAATTTTTTTTTTTTTTACTAGTAATGGCGGCAATCTGTGATTTTTATCGGGAGTGCAATATCGGGACGGACATGTCGGCCATTTTTGACACTTTTTTGGGACCAAAGACATTTATACATCGATCAGAAATTTAAATATCCACTGATTACTGTATAAATGTAATTCGCTGTGAAGGGGTTAACCTGCGGGGGGATATCTAGGGGTTAACTGTGTTCCCTAGGCGTCTTCTAACTGTGAGGGGGCTGGGCTACCATGGGCATAAGAAAACTAACTGATCCCGGTGACAGGGATCAGTAGATCTCTTACATGCCCACTGACGGTTCCCCGTTCTTTCCCTCTGGCAGGTCATCGCGGCTCGCCGGCGGACATCGGGTCCACCCGAGCCACGGGCACACTCCTGCAGAGTGCATTGGGCACGAGAGCTAACTGCGCACGCGCGGATCGTCGGATATATACGGCGACTCGCAGAATAGAGCCACACTGCCGCTGTACATATACAGTACGTGGTCGGCAAGTGGTTAATCAAAAGCAACATTCTCAGGCTATCATGCACATGAAGAATTTCTATACATATTTTAGCTGCATATAAAATTTGGACAGAAAAGGGAGGGGCTAACATTTTTGGGGAAAAAGACTGTACAGTACAAGTTAGTGGAAATTAAGTCCCCAGATGAAACTGTCAAGGCACCGCAGTGTCATTTTGCTGTAAGTTATCTGTCCTGCTAATCTCTTTCCCAATGCCAAAATACTTTCCTAGTACCATCAGTTTACAGATGAAAAATATTTCCACATACACAACTGGAAAATCAGTTAATGAGAAAGAAATAATACTGACTTACATGACACAAACATGCATTACAATGGTTAACGAGCCTATTCTCTGTCTGTCAGGGTCATCTGTCTACGAAAACCCATACCCTTCTAAAACTAACATATCTGTACCTTTCATTGCAAGATAACGAAGGTTATTGACCTAGATTTTCATTAATATTAGCTAACATTCATTCCTAAATACTATGATGTCTGTATAAATCATTATACTGTACATCCAAACTGTGCTGGGCCCCAACGTGCTAAACCTGCTATGACTATAACTATACTCTTGGGTGCATATATTCAGATATGTCCCCATGCCCTATTGTGTTTTGGATGCTAATAGGCTGTACAGTCAGATTACATTAGGTCTAATAAGTAGTTCTTTAGCTTAACACATTGAGCACAATAAAATAAACATTTCCCATAAACTTTTTGTGCAAATCCTTACCCCCAGCACTTGCAGTTTACAACTTTCAATGCTTCTGGCTCCTGCACTCTCAGTGCTGCTTCTTTGATCTTCTGGTTTTCATAGTGTAGGGCATTCCCTAAGGAGCTGCAAGTATACTGGGACCCCCCACCCTGCACAGCCAGCAACACCGAATCTTCACAGGCAGTCCTGAAACAGAGAACAATCCATGACTTTGTTTTGTTATTTATTGAGGGTAATAACTTGGATAGGGATGGGAGGTTATGGGATGCCCATTGACTTCAACAACAACTTCAGAGTCAACTTTTCCTATATACAGTCTCTATATACAGCTCCCTTTCTTCCTCCTGCACTCACTTGCTTGCAGAACCCAGATGGAACATTGTGAATACCTGGCAGTCACTCAGTCATCTTATAAAGATGGCCCATTACAGGCAGGAACCCGAGGCCTCTTGGTTGTGTACCAGAATTTCAGTGTACAACTTGCATCACTCCTGTGGCTACTGATCCCAACACCACCTCTTCAGGCACTGCCAACCCGCCTGGCTGCAGCTGCCCTTTCACTAGCCCTCCAGGCTAACTTCTTCCTACAGTCCTCTACGCTGACATTTAACAGCCCATCTGGCTGAGTCTCAGAAGATCTCCCAGATGTGCTGACCTGCTCCTGCTGTCATTTCTCTCCTTGCTCCTGTGCCTCCAGGAGGGGCTTCCTCCATGTGTTTTGGTAGGATCCTTCCAGCACCTGAGCCCCGGCCCCAGAATAGGGGGCACCCTCAAGGTCTACCAACAGCCTCCTCAACACTCCATCTCCATCTTCCACACAACTGCCCCTTCTGGCATGACTCATACCTATTTATGAGGTGACCCGCCCCCTGCCAGCTCTTTACTGGGGATTGGCTGAGGCCCTCATAAATATTCCAAGCAGCTCCTCCTAACCTCCACCCACTATGTCTGGAACATTCTCCAATGTCCCAGAAAACAGGAGGAGGTACCAGAGAAGCTGCTAGGATGAGTCACCCAGCCCTGAGTCACTAAACCCTGACCCAGATTCATAGCTCAGGCTTAGCCCTAAGCTAAAACTAATTTTACCTAGACTAACAACAAACCTATCTACATCTAGCACACATACCAGAGGGTGATACAATAGAAAAGAGTCAACAGTGGACAGTGCAGTTTCCGGTCAGTCTATTAATGTGGAGAAGGGAGGGGAAAGAGCAGGAGAGTGCCTTGCCATCGTAAGCTATAGGGCTGTGTGTTTCAATTGATGCACATAGTGTATGGAGACACAAATCTAGTCCCTGTATAAATGGATGGATCCATAGGATGTCGCAAAAAAAAGGATCCAATTTCAAACAAGAAAACTGGGGCAGCGGTCGTGGCACCAGCTTAAACAGGAACATAGGCAAAGATTGAAAAATAAAGAAGCTGCAAACTCGGTAAGTGATAAAATGAGCTGCTGATTGTGAACTTAGGGTTCAAAGTATAACTAAAAACAAAACTTTTTTTAGAAGAGGGATTGTAACACCTGTCAATTTTTATTGCTGTCTGTGTCCCCATTAGGGAGATTCGCCTTCTCTATTTGTTCTCTTTACCATTATCATTGAAAGTGAAAGTAAAAGAAAATTCCACATTTTGGGTTTTCCCCAGAAAATTGATACAGGGGAAATTTTCCAATGGGGACACTAGTTCTGGTGATCTGGGCTCCCCAAGAGATTCCCTTACTTTTCAGGGATTTCCTCTCACTTCCTGTTTTGGCTATGGGACAGGAAGTAAAAGTAAATCTCCCAAATGGGACAAAGATGACAAAAATAAACCTTACAGGGTTTAAAACCCTCCTTTACTAAAATGAAAAAAAAAATTGCCCATGGTTCTAATTTAACCTTTTCCCTATCACGCTATAGCCGATATAAAGCTACAGCGCGGATCTCCACTTCTGGGAGGGCGTGCCTGGACGTCCTCCCGAGTACACGCTTCCCCCGCATCCCCTGGGGCATGCATCGGGAAGTATGTGTGATGTCCAAGGGACACAGCAGATCACAAATCGGGGTAAAAGGCCAATCACAGCGGCCCTTTACCATATATTCAATTGTGTCCCATCATAGCTGGTCACATGTAAACAGGCTTGCCAATTATCAGCTCTCCTTTCCTTATATAGAAGCATGGTGTGAAGAAAGGAGAGTTGATCTGACAGGGCACAGTCAGTACATTATTTACACTGATCATCAGTTCCCTGGTCATCAGTGCGGCCTTATCAATGCCGCCTATAAATGCTGCCTCAACAGTGAAGCCCTATCAGTGCCACCTATCAATGCTGCCTCATCAGTGCAGCCTCGTCAGTGCCTCCTCATCAGTGCCCATCAGTGCAGCTTATCAGTGCCCATCAGTGTTGCCTCATCAGTCCCCATCAGTGCCTATCAGCAAATTCCCTTGCAAAGTGAATATGCTATTTGTCTTTACAAAATCAACCCTAGGAATCCACTCAATTTATAATGCTTCTATTATACCTTGATGCCATATCGAGCAGAGTTTTCACAGTGCCTCTGGGTGGGATGGCAACCTCTTGTCAATTTTTCTTTTCTGGACCAAAGCTGTTCACAAACAAGGTTCCCATGGCACTGCAGTGGGAGAAGATCAAAGCTGTAAATTGTTTCCTTCTGCGCCATCATGAATATGATTGATTAGAACTGAATTTCTCGGTGGTGTGCATAATTAAAATATGCTTTATTACTAAGATATATAGCACCCCTTTGTTTTTTAGATGTGAGAACTAGGGAGCTTATGGAAACCAAAATTTGTGCCTATTTCACATACTAAGTACAGGAGAATAATTTTCTCAACCACATTTTCTAAACACTTTCTAAATCATTTAATCTGGAAGCCTTCTGCTATGGAAAATCATCTATTCTGCCAATATTCAGTCACTAGGATGTGATAACAACATTCAACTTTAAAACTTAACATTTGACAAAGTGTATCTTCCAGGGATACCCAAGGCACATCTTCTGCTAAACTTAATTACAGTTAGCACTTTAAAAAGTTGCGGTGATTTATACCACGCTAAGATAAAGGTTTGATGTCTTTTATACAATTTCTAGATGAAACTAAAAAAAGAAGAACATATGATTTTGCATTTAAATGGCTTTCCATAAAGCTGTCAATAATCTGACACAAAAGCTGTTTTTTTCTGCTGTCAGCTGTAGTGACAACAATGAATCCAATGGAATGATGTAATGGTCATATCACTTACATTATTCTCTCCCAGTGCATTAACCAGGAATGAGCTCACCTTCTATTACGGGAATCATATCTGTAAATCACAGCATGCTGGATGTAGGAGCAGTCCACGTTTCTGCACTGCTCCATCCAGCACGGTCAGTTGGCTATGTGCTTCATTTTGGAAGAATTTGGCCAGGGACCAGATGGGCCAAGTCAGCTAAGAGAATAGAGAGTCCCAGTTTAATATGTAACAGCATCCTGGTCTTCCCAGCATCCACACTAGCAGTAGCTTTCTCTTGTGTGAAAGCCAATCCATGGCTATTCTTAGAGCAGAGCGTGTGATGGATCTCTCCTTGGCAGCTTAAGCCCAAACCGTTGACTTTGTGGTCTAAGTTTACATTCCAGACTAAGGAAGGAAAACTTTCCCTTTCAGTTATAGATTTCTGTTTCATGAAAAGTTGCCTAATACTTTGATTATTAAAGGTTATTAAAGGGTTTATCGAAAAAATAATTTTCTTAATAGCCGCTTTCATCATTATTAACCCTTATCTAATTATATTTTGTCTTGGAAAGCATATTTCCTTGACAGATGCTATAGGCAAATGTAAAAGTTTTTAAACTAGCCTTGACCAGTGTTTCTCAACCTTTTTTCAGTCAAAGCACCCTTTAAAATTATAGACAATCTCAAGGCACCTTTTTAAATTATGAGCAGTCTCAAGACACCCCATTCTAAAATGAAAAAAACAATTTGAATAGCTTTACATAATGCAGCAACATCCACACACATAAGACACCCAATGTCGGAGGTGATTTATTCTTCCAAAGCCAATACACTTTTGTACACTGGTACTGACTAGTATGCCAATGTTTCTCTTTTCCCTCAATTTCTCTCCATCACTCAGCTAATGTCACGCCAGTGCTGAGGGAGAGGAGCAGAGGAGGGCCAAACAAGGATGCTGTGGAGGTAACAGACATCCTCCTTATTAACTGATGACGTCATTGGTTGTTAGGATGCCAGTGTCTAGTCGTAATGGTGCATAATGAAAACCCTTGGCTTTGTGTAACTAAAGGACAGGCTTGATCCACCTGCTGGCTTGTATACAATTTTTGACCAATTTTTAGGTATTTTGCCAAGGTACTTCTGAAGAAACATTAAGGCACCACAGGGCGCCTGGGCACCCTGGTTGAAAAAAGCTGGCCTAGACCAAGCTTTCTCAATGTATGTGAAGCTATAGGCTAGACCAGCGTTTTTCAACCAAGGTGCCGTGGCACCCTGGGGTGCCTTCTGTCTAAGAAAATGTCTAAAAATGGCTTTAAATTGCCCCAAAATTGTCAACAAATTAACAGGTGAATCAAGCTTGCCGTTTTTGTGTACAAAAAGGCACATGTTTTAATAGTGCAGCATTACAACCTTGGGCACCATGTGGTCCAGCTGCTGGCATTCTAACAACTGTTGATGCCATAGGTTGATAAGGAGGACAATGGGCACTTGAGGGCACCTGTTTGTCTCGCTCTATTAGCACTGGAATCACATTTGGGAGAAAGCTAACGCTGGCAAACCAGTCAGTACCAATGTGTAAAGGTGTATTTGCTGTGTAAAAAGAAATTACCTCTAATGTTGGTTTTCCTATGTGTATCAATGCCACTGCATTTTGTAAAACTATTAATTTAATTTTTTACATTTTAGAAGGGGGTGCCTTGAGATGTGCATAATTTTAAAGGGTGCCTTGATTTGAATACAAATTGAGAAACACTAGGCTAAAGACTATGCAAATGCATATTTATTGACAAAGTCTGGCCATATTTATTCACAAAGTCTGGCCTTTGTCTAATACTTACCGTATATACTCGGGTATAAGCCGAGTTTTTCAGCACATTTTTTGTGCTGAAAAAGACCCCCCTTGGCTTATACCCGAGTCAGTGTCTGTGGGTGATTAGTAGTTTCACATTAAACAGAGCCGTGCTGCTTCTAAGAGCCGTTCTGTGCTTGTAACTGTGACTAATCACATTGGAATGTAGAGAATGCTGAGAGAGGGGTCAGATTTTCAGCTTGATGTCAGCAGGTGGGCGGGACAAGCTGATGTTAGCTGTTCAGTCCCGCCCACCTCCTGATCTCAGTGAAGAGCTGCAGCTCTCTCTCAGCATTCTCTACATTCCAATGTGTTTAGTCACAGTTACAAGCACAGAACGGCTCTTAGAAGCAGCACAGCTCTGTTTAATGTGAAACTACCTTACTCATCCCTTATGTGTTCTGGCTACAGTCTCTGTGTCCTGGCTAAAATCCCTGTGTCCTGGCTACAATCCCTGTGTCCTGGCTACAATCCCTGTGTCCTGGCTAATATCCCTGTGTCCTGGCTAAAATCCCTGTGTCCTGGCTAATATCCCTGTGTCCTGGCTAATATCCCTGTGTCCTGGCTAATATCTCTGTGTCCTGGCTAATATCCCTGTGTCCTGGCTAATATCCCTGTGTCCTGGCTAATATCCCTGTGTCCCGGCTCCCTGTCCCTGTGTTCTGGCTCCCTGTCCCTGTGTTCTGGCTGCTGCATTTCTCACCCTAGGATTATACGCGGGTCAATACGTTTTCCCATATTTTTTAGACAAAAGTAGGGGGTCGGCTTATACACGGGTCGACTTATACACGAGTATATACGGTATATCTATTTATTGACATATCAATACACAAAATATTTCTGGCAGTCTGTTTCTGCCATATGAAATTTCACTTAACAAATTTAGGTTTAAAGCTGAACTTTGGGGGGGGGGGTGATTTTTGCACATTTGCTATGTACTAGTATATCACCTCTAGTGATGTATTTACAGTGCCGGATTACCAAACAGTAGGCAGAGTAGGCCCTGGCCTATGGGGCACATGTCATTTAAGGGCCCTGCGACAACAGATCAAAATAATATTGATTTGATCTTGAAAGAAAATTACAATGAAGCTTTCTTAAATTGTTTACAAAGTTAGAGAAATGGATCAACTCAAAGAAATAAAAACTCTATAGAGAAAATACTCTGTTAATGTAATTTAGCCAATAACAACTTAAAGCACATAAACCATAGACATCAGGTTCACATTACGGTTTGTCTCTTAAAAGTTCATCTTCTTTCAGCTGTCAAATTGTAGGAAAGTTTGTTGCAACCTATGTACATGTAATGACAGTGGTCATCGCCACCTAGCGACCGTCATGCACAATACTTAGTTCAATATTATCCCAGTAGAGCATGACCACGAGAAACTCCAGAAACCTGCAAGGGGGACCCCAAGGTTTTGACTGCCTAGGGGCCTCCACAGAGTTTATTCCAGCACTGTGTATTAGTTGGCCATAGATGGAAAGGCTTTCAAACTAAAATTATTAGGAAAAGCCTTAATTTGTATGGAAATTCTCAGAACATTCGAATGTCGTTGGAGATTTAATTTGCTTTTACCTTTTGAGTTTGGAATGATTGGACTTCAATGAGAGAAAACCACATACACTGTTAGAAACGTATTTGTTCAAGAAAAATTTTACATCCTATTTCTGAGAATTTTCTCATCACTTGACGAATGTCTATTTGACCCACTAATGATTAGAGAAACAAACTTTCTTAGAACGTTTTTTTCCTAAGAATTTTCCTTCAAAATTCTACCTATCTATGGTCAGCTTTAGTTCAGATTATTCATTCAGCCCTGATAGTACAGTAAACGCTTTACTTCTGACACCAAGTTGGCTTCATTTGTACTGTGTTTATCCACTTCAGCCCCGGAAGGATTTCCCAGGTTAGGACCAGAGCACTTTTTGCGATTCAGCACTGCGACGCTTTAACTGACAATTGCACGGTCGTGCGACATTGTACCCAAACGAAATTTGCGTCCTTTTTTTCCTACAAATAGAGCTTTCTTTTGGTGGTATTTGATCACCTCTGCGTCATTTCTGATCACCGCTATAAACAAAAGAAGAGCGACAATTTTGCAAAAAAAATAATCAAATTTCTTACTTTTTGCTAAAATACAAATCTAAAAAAAAAATATAAAAAAAAACATTTTTTTTCATCGGTTTTGGTCGATTTATAATATTCCTCATATTTTTGGTAAAAAAAAAGCGCAATCGGCGTTTATTGATTGGTTTGCGCAAAAGTGGCCACGTTTACGGATGATGAGAATTCATTTCTGGGGTTTTTTTTTATTTTATTTTTTACTAGTAATGGCGGCGATCTGCGATTTTTAGCGGTACTGCAATATTGCAGCGGACATGTCGGAACACTTTTTTGGGACCAATGACATTTATACAGTGATCAGAAGTTTAAATGTCCACTCATTACTGTATAAATGTAATTTGCAGTGAAGGGGTTAACCTGCAGGGGGAGATCTAGGGGTTAATTGTGTTCCCTGGGCGTGTTCTAACTGTGGGGGGACTGGGCTACCATGGGCATAAGAGATCTAACTGATCCCAGTCACAGGGATCAGTAGATCTCCTATGCCCCCACTAACAGAGCGGGGAACCGCCGTGTTTACATCGGCGGTTCCCCGTTCTTTGGCTGTGGCCGCTCATCGCGGCTCGCCGGTGGACATCGGGTCCGCCCGAGCCGCGGGCACACTCCTCAGGAGTAAGGCGGCCACCCGCAGATCACAGCTTTTTTACGGCGATTCGCACTAAGCATCCACACTGCCGTACTCCACGGTGTGGAACCGGTTAAGCTAACGTACCACAGTATTTTATCATGCAGGCTTGTGTTAGCGTTGACTGCAGTAGGCAGCTGTGCAATGTGCATTTCAGTGCATTGCACTGCATGTTTTTTTCAACTTTATTTGCAGTGTCACATTTTGACACTTCATTCATGTCACTGCACAAAAGCATGGTGTGTTGCACTGCTCGGCAGTGACATGCAGTGCTATCCAGTCATGTGCAGAAAAATGCAGGAATCAGACATGTTTCTACACTGCAGCACATTTCACATCAGGGGTGTGTCGTGAATAGGAAACATTTGTTTTTTTTTCTAGTGGTAAACTGCATTTATCGAGAAAAATGCAGGTTATTGCACATATTGTGAATGAGCCCTTAGAGGACAATTCTAAATGCATATAATTGCATGTAATAATTTTTCAATGGTGCCATTCCCACTGTGCATTTACCTGTGTTTAGGTGTGATCGGTTTAGATGCATTTAGAGAGAATAGAACTTCTACATCTAGGATCCAATTAGAGACTCTAAATGCATGTAAACTCATGTAAACGTGACGAAACACATTTAAATGCGGCTGAAAGTGTTAAATGTAGGAACAAGTAATCTGGAAGACATACTTCTCCAAAAACTTCCCCTGTGTTTAGAAAAGCTAAATGCAGGAGTGCTAGTGTGATTGAAGACTAAAGCCTCATACACACGCACAGATTGTTGGCTAACCGAATGTCCAACTTTTGTCCAAATTGGCTGTTGCCAGTTGTGTCTAGCGTACTGACGGTAGTGATGAAGTTCAGGTGAATTTGATTTGTGAATTGGGAACACAGGTTACACGACCAAACACTTCCTGGATTCTGGGCATGCGTGTTTGCACTTCCAATTTTTTGTTGGCCAACTTCTGTACACACGAGCCAACAATCGGCCAACACCTTGTAGGCCAACAAAAGTTTTCTAGTCTTGTCAGTCAACTTCCGTTGGACGACAATTGGAAATCGGCTGTCAAATCGCGCGTACTAACGGTCGGATTATCGCCCAACAGGCTGTTGGACGACTGTTGTTGGCCAACAATTGGATTGTGTGTACGGGCCTTAAGACCCCGTGCACACAGGGCTATCTAGCTGAAATGCTTCCATCCTGGGGCTTTAGTGCACCCAGGAAAGACAGGTGCAGTGTCCAGCCCCACTGTCTGCAGCCTGTCATAGTCTATGGCAACATAGGTGTGCGCAGCCTATTGCATTAGGGTGTGCACTCCAAAGCTCAAACACACATGCCTTTCTCTGTAGCCTCAGCTGCACAGGACAGTGAATGAATGGGAAGCGCTCTGTGCTGAGCAGATTCCTCTTCATTTACAAATGGAAGCATAGTAAATAGTTTACTATGCTACAGTTATGAATAAACACAGTGAATGTGTTCACTGTGTTTAGAAAAGGAAGGCACTGGTAAGTGACATATTTACTAGCCCATTCCCCCATTACTAGATCCTATTGAATGCCTAGCAGGAGAAGAGAAGAGACGCACGGCGGAAGCCGCCCGTCACCCGCTGCCTGACCCACAGCTTGCCGCTGTCACCCGCTGCCTGACCCGCCGCCCATCACCCGCCACCAAGATGGGGTAAGTGCCACACAGACCGGCAGACAGCGAGCAGACGGGGGGTGGTTGTTTGTCGTCCCCCACCAAATAAAAACCCACCAGCTGCCACTGTTCCCCATTGTTTCTTTCAGTGAGAGTAATTGCTCCCCATTATTAGTGTAAGTGAGAGAAATTGTGCCCATCGTTGATGTAATTGGGCCCCATTATTGGTGTAAGTGGGAGGAATTGTACCCAATCGTTGGTGTCAGTGGGGGAGATTTTGCCTCGTCATTGGTGTCATTGGGAGGAAATGTGCCCCCTTCATTGGTGTCAGTGGGGGGAATTATGCCCCATTTTTTGTATCAGTGGATGAAATAGTATCCCAAGGGCCAGATAAAACCAAGCAAAGGGCCGCATATGGCCCCCCTGGGCCGCAGTTTGGAGACCACTGCCCTACATGTTCAGGGAAGAATGCCCGTATTGCAGAAAAACTGCTCATAGATCTTTCCATGTACAGATACCACAGATCATTCTGACAGCAAGGTTCTATGTATGTAGAGAATACAAGACTTAATATTTCTAGGACACTTTTTCTTTACTTCATTTTTATATGTCTATATTATATTGATTTGTTACAAAATAATAAAGGTGAATCTTAGTTCTCTCCTTAAAAGGTCAGTCCTTAAAGTCATTAAAAGGTTAGTCTACCCAGAATTATATTTATAGTTACAAACACTGTCACCCTAACTGCCCTTCCTCACTCTCCCAATGCAGCTAATAGCCCCCACTTCTAAGTACAAATCAGCACAGAGCCTTAAAGCAGACCTTTAGTATTTTTTTAAACTTTTCATCTATTAAATCTTCTGCCCTTGTTGTTTTAACTTTGGATAGTAAAACATTCTTTCTGCCAGTAAATACCTTATACAGCCCACTTCCTGTTTCTTGTCTGGTCATTAGCCTAGGCTTATGACATCATGCACAGCTCTCTCTCACTCTCATCAGAGTTTGCCAGGAAGGGGGATGAGTCATAAGAGGACCAATGAGAGCTGCAGGGCTGCAGAGCTGGAGGTGTGCCTCTGTGTGTCTGTGTAAATCCAGGAAATGAAGAAGCAGCAGCTTCAGCTGCCCACAGTTAAAATGGATGCAGCCAGACTTAGTGGAGGGAGATTTCTGCAGCATATTTGGCAAGTACAGAATCACAGTATATATAAAATAATATGCAAAGTGGTCGGAGGGAAGCTTCAGAATAGCAAAGATGTTTTTATTACAAATTATGTGAGCAGACTGCAGTTCCTCTTTAAGCCTGGTACACAGAGGTAGGTTTTTTTTAGGTAAACCCAGCGTGCTGAAAAAAAAAAAAGGAGGTCGCTGTTCTAACTATGCAGTGTTAGTACAGTGATCTCTCCCGCTGTGCTATTGTGGTCTGACAGGGGGACCGCCCCCCACCCGCCAGAACACACTGGTCAGCACTCTTAGCCATTGCCTACAAGTGCTGATCAGATGCCGATTGGCTGCTGGTTTTCCAAAAGATGCCGGTTATGATGCTTCTGTCAGACAAGAAGCTGTACACATGGGCTGAAACTTGGCCGGTAACTGCCGAACTGACCGCTTTTGGATGATTTTAGGCCCATGTGTACCTAGCTCTAGCCTATAGTGGGCTGTGTTTCTGTCCCTAGTTCAGCTGGTGGTATTGCATATGCGTAAATTTTCTCTATAGGCCCTTCTAACACAAAAGCTCTCTCCCTGCTCCCTAGCAAATAGATGGGTTCTCCATTACCCTAGGTTCACATCTATACGGTTGTGGTTGATGCAGTTTTCCGGCGTGTTATGTGGTGCATTTTGCATTTTAGAACACGCGATTTTGATGAATTTTTGCATGCAGTTTTAATGCATTTTGCATTTTTTTTCTCTTTAACAATCTGTGAATATCCTGTTGTTAAGGAACGGATGGCCATCGCGTCCTTGACAATCGATGAGTCATCAGCTGTCGACAGCTGAATGTAAAAAAAGAATTGCAGGCAATAAAAAAATCAGGGAAAAAAACAGTGTTGAGGAGAACCCCATGCCAACATTTTTTAAAAAAAAAATGGTGTGGGGTCCTCCTCAAAATCCATACCAGACCCTTAATCGAGCATGCAACCCGGCAGGTGAGGAAAGGGACGGGGCAATCAAGTGGCCCCCCTTTCCTGAACCATTCCAAGCCACATAACCGGAGCATGGGGAGGTGCTTTGGGGCAGGGGGGCTCTGCCCCCCCAAAGCACCTTGTCCCCATGTTGATGGGGACAAGGGCCTCTCCCCACCATCCTGGTCGCTGAATGCTCGGATAAGGGTCCCCACATCCCTGACGGGCTGCATGCTCAGATAAGGGTCTGGTATGGATTTTGGGGGGACCTCACGCCATTTAAATAAAAGAATTGGCATGGGGTTCCCCAGACCTGCCAGGCTGCATACTCAGATAAGGGCCAGGTATGCATTGGGTGCAGGTCCATTGAAGTCTATTACACTCAAAACGCAATCTGCTGTGGGGAAAAAAGTCCCTGACCCTTTCCAAAAACGCAGCGGCTGAAAAACACATACAGTATCTCACAAAAGTGAGTACACCCCTCACATTTTTGTAAATATTTTATGATATCTTTTCATGTGACAACACTGAAGAAATGACACTTTGCTACAATGTAGAGTAGTGAGTGTACAGCTTGTATAACGGTGTAAATTTGCTGTTCCCTCAAAATAACTCAACACACAGTCATTAATGT
This sequence comes from Glandirana rugosa, assembly GCA_018402905.1. NCBI lineage: Eukaryota > Metazoa > Chordata > Amphibia > Anura > Ranidae > Glandirana > Glandirana rugosa. Next base: position 365,398 of record BLSH010479977.1, read on the forward strand.
CTAAACCGCTGGCAACAAAAGTGGGTACTGTACGTCATTTTTTTGAAGTGGTTGTACCGGAGTGATGCCTGCAGCCAGAGGCACCATCATTTAGAGTTGGCGGTTGGCTTTCAGGTGATAACAACCCATGCGGCTAAATATCAGAAGCAAAGGAAGGGGATATCTCCCCCCCCCCCACCCCAGCTTCTGCCGCTCCGCCTGGGTCTCCCGTCCCACGGTCCCTGGCCGGAGTCCCAAACAAAGCCAGAATCTGCTTTGATCGGGTCCCCGATGTAGTAACCCAGAAGCGACATCACAACGTCACTTCCATTTTACTCAGCAGCCAACGGCGCTGATTTTAAATAATCCTAAGTATTCAAAAACGCAGATTTTGGTGTTTTGAATACTTTGAAGTGCAGAGAAGGGTTTTTGTGGTCTTTTAGACCCCAGATCCCTCCATAAAGATTACCTGTCACCAGGGCCGAAACTAGGGGGGGCAGGGAGCGCCTGCCCCGGGCACCGCGAGGGGGGGGGGCGCTGCCGCGGTTCCTTCCTCCTTCTTTCCCTGGGCTGTCTGAGATCTATGCTATCCTTTCAGTGAAGCCGTTGCCAGCTCCTATGGTGTAAGACAGTCAGCATGTAAACATCCTTGCTGAGTTGCTAGCAGAAACTCAACCCCCCCGTGCAGTCTTGTGGTCTGTGTGGGTGGTGTAATGTACAGGAAGGAAGGGGGGCGCTGTCATCTCCTGGCCCACTGTTGCCTGTGTAACAGAGCCGAGGGGACTTCTATTCGGCTCTACCCCGTCTCATGACAGACCACAAGGAGTATCGTGGGAGGAATAACATCTCCCGCTCACATCAAGCCACGCTGTAACTGAGGTCTGTGTTGACCGGGGAAATTTGAGGGGGAGTTTAGAAAAAAATTACAGTGGCATTTGTACAGGTGGGGGTGGGGGGGGGAGATTTTGTGGGAAAAAGGGGGGAATCATTTTTGTTTTAAGGTGGCCGATGACATATGCACTCCTACACCCTGCACTCTGTATGCAACGCACCCCTGAACTCTGTACGTAGTGCACCCCTAAACCCTGCACTCTGTACGCAGCACACCCCTGAACCCTGCACTGTATATACAGCGTACCCCTGAATCCTGCACTCTGTACGCAGCACACCCCTGAACCCTGCACTCTATATGCAGTGCACCCCTGAATCCTGCACTCTACGCAGCACACCCCCGAACCCTGCACTCTGTATGCAGTGCACTCCTGAATCCTGCACTTTGTACGCATCACACCCCTGAACCCTGCACTCTGCACACAGGACACCCCTGAACCCTGCACTTTGTATGCAGGACACCCCTGAATCCTGCACTCTGTATGGAGCGCACCCGTGATTCCTGCACTCTATACACAGCACACCACGGAATCTTGCACTCAGTACGCTGTTCACCCCTGAACCCTGCACTCTGTATGCAGTGCACCCCTGAATCCTGCACTCTGTACATAGCACACCACTGAATCCTGCACTCTGTATGCAACGCACCCCTGAACCTTGCACTCTGTACATAGTGACCCTAAACCCTGCACTCGCTACCCTGAACACTGCACTCTGTAAGCAACGTACCCCTGAACCCTGCACTCTGTACGCAGTACACCCTGAACCCTGCACTCTGTACGCAGCGCACCCATGAGCCCTGCACTCTGTACATAGCGCACCCCTAAACCCTGCATCCTCTATGCAGCACAACCCTGAACACTGCACTCTATATGCAGTTCACTCCTGAACTCTGAATGCAGCGCACCCCTGAACCCTGAACTTTTTACAGGGGGAGCTCTTGACAGTGAGACATCCAGGACAGGGGAGAAGAGGGGCCCAGACTGTAGCCAGGGGGTGATGGAGGGGACACACAGGGCTGTGCAGGATGAGGAGCCCAGCTGCAGGGAGGAGTGGGAGAAGGACTGATAATCCGACATGATTGTACAAACCACTGTTCACCAATCACTGGATCTACCATCCCTGATCACCAGCTGGGCATGGAGTAGATAAAGGGTCCGGTGAACTATCCTGTCCATCCAGCCCAGTGATTGCTAAAAGTTTACTGCAGGCCCTGCGTTGGGCTGCAGGGCTGGTGCAAGGATTTTTCTCTACACAAGTGAAGGTAAAATTAGCAAATTGCACTTTCACCTGTGTAGAAAAAGATCCTTGCACCAGCCCTACAGCCCACTTTTAAGATAGCTAAATTCATATTTTTATAGTGCTATTTGCGTTATTAATTTAAGCATATTTTATGGGTACAATAATGCTTGTTTTATTTAACCATGCCCTTTAAGCCCCTCCCACTGGTAATGCAATGTGGCCACCTCCCACCATTCACTACATGCCGCATTACTGCCCTCCTTGGGACACACAAAGGTGTCCCAGGTCTTTTACATTCCTATATTGTTTCTTTAGTTACAAGCCTTACCTCTACAGCAGATTAGGAAGGCCGTCACTGGAAAGGAAGACGAGCACACAGAAGCAAGCCTTGGCTCACTTCTTCTTTTTCCAATGGCGCCCTCCTAATCCACTTTTGGAAGTGAAGCTTGAAATTGCTCAAACCTCACCTACGCGGTGATTGAGTAGGTCTTCCTCTCGGGTGGGAGGTGCCAAACTGAGTCTTTGCCCCGGGTGAAAGAATGTGTAGCTTTGTCACTGCCTGTCACTACCTATTGCTGTCACAAGGGACGTTTACATTCCCTGAAAGTGCATGCTTAAGTGCATACGCCCGCAAATGTAAACAGTGTTCAAAACACACATGTGAGGTATCGCCACGATTGTTAGAGTCAGAGCAATAATTCTAGCAAAGGACCTCCTCTGTAACTCGTAACTGGTAACTGTTAACAATTTTTAAATGTCACCTAAGTACCGTAGTTTGTCGCCATTCCATGAGTGCTTGCAATGTAACATGCTATGTATCTATTTATTCAGTGTAGCATCATCTTTCACAATATACAAAAAAATTGGGATTACTTTACTTTTTTTTTTTTAATTCAGTGAAGTATATTTTTTCCCAAAAAATTGCGTTTGAAAGACCGCTGCGCAAATACTGTGTGACATAAAATATTGCAACAACCGCCATTTTATTCTCTGGGGTCTTTGCTAAAAAATGTATATAATGATTGGGAGTTCTAAGTAATTCTCTAGCAAAAAATACTGATCTTAACCTGTAAACAACAAGTGTCAGAAATAGCCTTGGTCTTGAAGTGGTTAATATTGTTTTATGTGAAATTTGAATTAAAAGAAGCATGTGGGGGGAAGGGGGCCACGTTGGATGGATCAGCACTTACTTTCATTGCTGCAACATTGTACAAAACCCACTAGGTCCATGCCTGGGATAGGCTTCATCTCCAGCTATTGACCAACGTCTTTAGGGAGCATCATGTTTTCTACTAAACATTTCATCGAAACACACAATGCAGACACACGTTAATTACTTCACTTTTCGGATTTATTATGTTTATTATTTTGTTTTGATCAGAGTTTTTTTCTCTATACGCCATACTTCCCGCTACCCTTCATATCTATGGGTCAAATAAAATTAGATGTATATAAAACCTAACAGACTACACAGAGCAACATTTTTTAATGGATACTCTTACAGTAAACTCTTTGATATAATGTTCATCTGTTAGTTAGATTATGTATTGTCTACTGTATAGTATACTGACCATCTGCGGATCACATATTTAAGTATTTAGCTCAATGTTTCTTTGGTCAGCCTCTCAGAGATGAAGTCTGTTATGTTTTAATCCTAAATAACTTTGTGTAGGTGTCAAATGAGGTAGAATCCCCATGTGCCATCTGCAGCCAGATGTGCTGACTATGTGGAAACACGTTTGTCAAAAAACAGCACGTCTTGGAAAAATCTTACCGTGATCATGTTTGTAGCATGTGCATGAAGCATTAGAATTCTTGTAGTATAGTCAGATTGCTGTAACCCCTTCCTATCTTGGTATCAGTACTGACGTCTTTATTATTACAGGACACTTACACCCCCTTCCTTACCAGACCAATTTTCAGCTTTCAGCACTCTCACATTTTAAATGACAATTACTCAGTCATGGTACACTGTACCCAAACAAAATTTTTATCATTTTTTTCTCACAAATAGAGCTTTCTTTTGGTGGTATATAGTCACTGCTGGCTTTTTTATTTTTTTCAATATAAGTGAAAAAGTAGCGAAATTTTTGGAAAAAAAACACTTTTTTTTAGTTTGTATTGAAAATTTTTGCAAAAAAGTAATTTTTCTTCATAAATTTGGGTGATAATTTATACTGCTACATATCTTTGGTAAAAATAACCCAAATTAGTGGATATTATTTATTCTCTGTGAAAGTTATAGAGTCTACAAGCTATGGTGTAAATCATTGAAAATTGATCACACCTGATGTACTGACCACCTATCTCATTTCTTGAGACCCTAACAAGCCAGGAAAGTACAAATACCCCCCAAATGACCCCTTTTTGGAAAGTAGACATTCCAAGGTTTTTAGTAAGGGGCATGGTGAGTTTTTTGAAGTTGTAATTTTTTCCCACAATTCTTTGCAAAATGAAGAATTTATTTTTATTTTATTTTTTTACACAAAATTGTTAAACAACAAGTTATTTCTCACACACAGCATATGCATACTTGCAATGACACCCCAAAATACATT